>QEPC01012574.1:37368-58944 GCA_003113815.1 Sphenodon punctatus | reverse complement strand
ATAACTAGGGAACACTCCATGAAACTCATGGGTGGCAAGTTTAAAACAAATAAAAGAAAATATTTTTTCACTCAGTGTATAATTGGGTTGTGGAATCTACTGCCAGAGGCTGTGGTAAGGGCTAGTATAGGTTTGGACAAGTTTCTGGAAGATAGATCTATTAGCAGCTATTAGCCAGACGGGATCAGGGAACATGACAGGAGCTGGGGGGAAACAATAGGGAATAGTTCCCCCACTGTGACCTGTCGAGTGCTTCTCCCAAGCCACCGTGACTGGCCACTGTCGGAGACAGGATGCTGGGCTAGATGGACCATTGGTCTGACTCAGTATGGCACTTCTTATGTTCTTAGACAAGTTTCTGGAGGATAGGTCCATTAGCAGCTATTAGCCAGGTAGGTTTGGGGAATGTAACCTCTTAGTGTTGGGATCTGGGAGTGAACAACAGGGAATGGATTGCCCCATAGTGACCTGTTGGGTAATTCTCCAGGCGACTGACATTGGCCACTGTTGGAGACAGGTGCGGGACTTGATGGACCATTAGTCTGACCTAATATGGTGTTACTTATGTTCTGATGAGCAGCAGACATGCAACTTGCTGGTGCAGCGGCTGGATGAAGCTTTGTAGTAGCAGGTAGTTTCAGGACTTTTCAACAGCTCTTTAGTGGCTCCCAGAACCTCTTGTCCAACATTCTTAGCATGCAGAGAAATGTGCTGGAAAAGCTGAGCTTTGCACCGATAGATCAATTTGTCTTCTCTCGGACCTGCATGACTAGAACTGCAAACTAAGACCCTCTTTGTGAAGACTTGGTTGAATTCCCTATATGCAGTATTCTGCACAAATATTTTCCATATTCTGAAACCAGGAAACCCAAATTCTGCAAGCAGATTCAGTTCTGTAAATGAACAAAATTGTGCATGCTTATTTAAACTTTTGAATGCAAATAACCTTTCCCTAATGAGAGCTTTGGAATTTATGTTTTGGTGCCCCATTTGGTCGATGTGGTATAAACGTATGCCCTCAGCCTTGAGATGGAAACAAGAAAGTCTCCTAATGAGAAATAATTTTTTTTAAATGCTGCTTACCAGATAATTTCTTTTTTTAAAAAATATGATAAAATAAAAGCAAATAACTTCTAACAAAATGTCTACCTGCAGTTTGCTGAATATTGAGATGATCATGTAAAGTATACTATTTGTTTTCAAAAGCTGTGCAAATTAAGGCAAAAGAATGTGACCCCCAATAGATGATTTCTGTGACCTAGGAACCCTGTGGTGGTAGAAAATACTAGCAATGGTTGCACACATACATGAACAATTAAGATGGTTTTTGGAGAGCTAATTACAGGAGAAATGGCTATTTCAAAGCCATTATCCAAATTGAGGGGAAACCACCTCCTCCCCCTTGACTCCCCAAAACTTCACCCCCTGAAATAAAAAAGCTAAAATTGAGGAACTGTCTCTTGTACAGTTTCTTTTTGTACTCTCTCTGAGCTTTGGCATTCATACTAATGTAGGACACGTGTTCTAGTAGCTTTTAGCAGCTTTTTCAGCATTGTTCCTATACCATAGCTGTGTGTTAGCAAGCATTATAAGGAGCAATCTGAACCTGCACATAATTTGCAGTCTCCATTCAGTAAATGTATTAAAAAATCCTGGAGACAAAGTAGTTCAAATGATATCTTCAGTTGGGCCACCTCTCTCCTTCCTATTGTCCTGTTGCTTCCCTTCTTTTTCCCTCTTGTTTTCTGAATCACTTTCCCTGCTGTTACTCCATCTTTTTGGAAATTGCCTCTAGCTCATTCAGAGTGGAGCTACGTGTTTGTCAGCTGTGCACCTTCTCAAGCCTGCTCTCTGATTTTGAGAACCACTGCTGTTAGGCACCATTATCCTAAGTAGATAATCCTTACCTGGGGCAAGTGTGTGTCTGCTATTTGTGGCTGGGCTTGTGGGAAGCCTGGGAAAGAGGAATACTGCTTTGAGGTCTTGGCTGTATGCAGAAATTGCACCAGTTTCTTTATTGACTTGGTTAAATTAATGCAACCATCTTGTGTGGGCACTCTTAAATCAGTTCAAGTGGCTGATACCGATTTAGCAGAATACCTTGGTGTTCTGTTTACGGATCTTAGCAGAAACTGAGGAATGATCTGGTTTTATATATGTATGTATATCTATATCAAGTATGTTCACCAAGTACACTTTACCCAGTATGAACAGTGTACCCTGACATTTCATTGTTTTGAATGGATGTTCCCTAGAAGGTTACAGCAGAGCATATACATATATGTGTATATACATATATATTAGGGCTGAAACGAAGTCTTTGGAATTATTTGGAAATGGCTGGATTTTGGGGTCATCGACCCGGAAACGGCGGTCTCCGAAGTGTGGGAAAGTGCAGCCGTACTTCAGGAAACTTTGGAAACTTAGGATGCGCCTGGACCTGGCTGGAGAAGCTTCCAGAAACAGTGCCATATTTGGTAGGAGGGAGGATGGAAGGGGACGTTGAGTCATGGGGTAAGGCAGATTTTGAATTAATTGACTGGCCAGGCCAGATGGCTAGTTTCATTGGTACAAGGCTGCAGCCCATAGAAAGAGAAGTGCCAAAAAATCAAAACTGGCATACACCTCCCAGAGCCATCCCATTCTCTGGTGAATTTGGCTGTGTGCTGTTACACTGCTAACTCTGAGTAATTGGCTGGGCTGGCTCCTGGCATAGCATGGCATGGTTTGGCCTGCCTTGCCTGTGCATAAGGACAATGCTAGGGCATGGGGGGTTTGCATGCCATGCTATTTTATTTATTTATTTTTTAAAAATTGGGTTCCACTGGGGGCACATTGCTTGCTGGCTACTGCTGCTTGGTGGGCTTGGCAGTCAGACAGCAGCACCATAAGCCGCCCAGAGGACTCTCTCTGCCTGGATCCAGGAGTTAATTTCCCTCTATGCCAGGGTGCCTTGGGGTGTGTGTATGTGTGTAATAACTGGGTGCTGCCAGGCCAGCTGGAGTGCTTGGTTTGTTCAGCTTGGCAGTCAGACAGCAGCACCATGAGCCGCCCACAGGACTCTCTCTGTCTGGCTCCAGGAGTTCCCCTCTATCCCTGGTTTCCCCCCTACACCAATTAATGCCAAGAAGTTGCCAACCGTTGCCCCCCTGGGGTGGTGGCGGTATGTGGTTGTGAATGTTTTGTCTTCTTGAGCGAATGTCCCAACTCTTGCTAGTCTGTTTTTCTGTGCACTTGGTTGGCAATATAATGATGATTTATTGTAAAAGTGGGTGCCCTCACTGCTGATGGTAGACCATGCATGCTGTGGGTGAACAATGCCCAATGTTTGGATTTATTTATTTTTATTTCTGCATGTTCGCAGTTGCACTTTTGTGGGGTTGCCTGAATCTTGTGCGATTATTTATTCTGCACTCTTGGTAGCCTGCTTTTCTGGGTAGTGCTTTGGCTGTGGGTTCAAGAAGTTCACCAAGATGTGTCCAGGTAGGGCACTGGGGGTATACTTTCCAGTTTTTTTCTGGAATATGGTGTGTGGAGAGGCAGCTTAATAAAACTGAGAATTAACTTAAATTGGGAATTCACTCATGTTTCCTGTAGTGCTTATTTCAGAAGTGTGTCACTCAGACTCTGGTGCCCCATTTCAGAGGAGGGAGGGCGAGAAACATAACATCAGATCACCCACTGCCCCTGCCTACCCAGCGTGGCACTGGAAGCTGCATTATCATCAGTTCAGTCTTGGCTGGCTGCTCCTAGCCTGGTGGTGCCCCATGGTGAGGTGACTGATAGAGGGGGGAGGAATAAGTGAGTACTTTCAAAAAGTACTGCCTGGCATGGCAGTAGACAGTAGTACTTAACTGCATGCTGCTTCTGGGTGGGTGCCCCATTACAGAGAAGAGGGATTTTAAGTAGCATATCTTTCATCAGATCACACAGTGCCCCGGCCTGCCCAGAGTGGAGTGCTCTCTAGCTGCTGCATGAGATCACGTACATCGCACAGCTGCGCCAGAGTGACTAATGCATTGCAGATGATGGACTTCTAGCCTGGGCTGGGGGGAGGACAGGGGGACCCAGTTGGGACTGGCTTTGGTTTTCCCTCTGTTAATGTTGATGCCATGAAGAGTTTTTTGAAGACAGTCTGTACAGGACAGAGGGAAATAAGCTCCCACAACCATGACAAGATACCAGTCCATGAGGGGAGGGTTTTTTTGTTTGTTTTTATCAATTATCCTACCCAGCTATAACAAACATCTAACCTACAGTTAATTCTATCTAACTACTGCTACCTTAACTAAAGTAATACTAAGAACTACCTACGTGACCTAACCTAACCCAAAGTCAGAGGAGTTGGCATCTGAGGGCAAAGACTGGAGGAACCCTCAGTCCTCATTGATTTGTCTGGCAGACTCAGAGGAGGAGGGGGAGGAAGCACTGGCATTCACCACAGTAGGAGCAGAAGACCCCTCACCAGGGTCCCCAGCAGGAACAGGGGCAGCTAACCCTTGGGGAACCCTGGGATAGGGGAGAATCCTGGGTGGCAGTGCTGCTACTGGTGGGAGGTCTGGTGGTGGAGGCACCTGCATGCCAGAAGCCTGAGCAGCAGCTAGCCACCGGGCTACCCTCCTGGCATGCTACATCAGGGCCTGGCGGAACTGGATGTTGGCCTGCTGTGTCTGCCTCATGTAGACACAGTAGACCGCGTTCTCTGCCTGACGACGTCCCAGGTCATGATGCTGCTCTGCTAAGGAGTCAGGTGTCTGGGGCAGTTGATCCAGAGCTGCACGCCCAGACTCGATGGCATGAGTCGGGTCATGCAAATCGGGGGGTGGGGACAACTCCTCCTCAGCCTGCGCAGGGCTAGCCTCCTCCGCCTCTGCTGCTGAGGAGGAGGACGAGGGCTTTCTTCGCCTGGCAGGCACAGCTTTCCCTCCCTCCCCCCTCCCAGCTTTGCTGACTGCCACCTGCCCGCTCTCTCCCCTTTTCCAGCACTATGGAAAGGTGGCCACAGAGGGTGGAGGTGCTGCTCTGTCTCCCACACCACACCTCCCTGTTGCAATGGGAGCACAGAGCTAAAGGCCACTTTCAGACATTCCCCCCCTCCCCCGGTGCATATTCTGGCTGCAGGGGGGAATGCACAGCCAGGATATGCATGGGGATCAGTCGATCTGAAAGCCTCCCCCCCGTGCAGCTTTGCCGGCAGAGAGACCCAGGGATGCAGAGCAGGAAATCGAGCTCTGCATCCCTGTGTGTGTCTGCCGGAAAAGCCGCGTGGGGTGGGGTGGGGGCTTTCAGACCGACCAATCCCTACGCATATCCTGGCTGCGCATTCCCCCCGCAGCCAGAATATGCGTGGTGGGGGGGGGGAATGTCTGAAAGTGGCCAAAGTGTGGGCCATTCCCTGGGACTGGAAGAAATTGTCTCACACAGCAGACCTCAGTGCCTGCTGGCTGTGCTGCTGTTGCCTGACAGGTGCAGACCCTGCCTCCGCCTCCTCCACCACCTGGACCTCTGCCTCAGACTCCTCCACTGCCCTGTTCTCCTCCTCTGACATGATGCCTAATCTAACCTAACCCTATCTATCTATCTATCTATCTATCTATCTATCTATCCCCTCCCCAAGTGTGTGTAATGTGTGTGTATGCTATATATATTTTCAATTTTTTTAACAGTTCCTCCTCAGCTCCTCCATTCCTTCCCTCTCTTTCCCACACCACAAAGAGACTGCCTTATATACTGTATGGGGGGAGAGAGGAAGGGTTGCAGACTGTTGTTGTGCACCCTGATTGACTAGGCAATTAAGGGGGGGGAGGATGGGGTGGATGTGTTGTTGTGCACATTGTGCACACCTTGATTGGCTAGGCAATTAAACGGCTGCAGCTGCTGCACAAGGCAACCCCTGCTGAGGCATCAAGGTGGTGCCGAAGTTTTCCGACTGTGCTTCGGTCTCTGAAGTCCAAAGCTTCGGCAACAACACCAAATTGCTTCCGAGTACTCATACCGACTATTTGGAATGTCAAAAATCGGTCCAAATACCTGGAAGTACTATTTGGTTCAGCCCTAATGTATGTGTGTATGTATACATACATACATAAATACATAGATATACGCATGTGTGTGTATATAGATCTATCTCATATACGTGTGTGTGTGTGTATGTGTGTATATATATATAAAATGCTGCAACCAACCTGATTGTAACCAAGCCAAGCACACGCACCTGAGACTTCGCATCCGCCTGAATGTTTGTTTGTCTTCTCCCCTGTCTCTCCCACCTTGCCTTTTAGATTGTAAGCCACAGGCAGGGACCGCGTCTATTTCTATGTTCTGTACAGCACCAGGCTCATGGCTGGCGCTATATAAATGTTTATTATAATTATAATAATAATAATAATATCTCATACACACCAGCTGCAACTTCCTAGGGAACACCCATCCAAAACAATTAAATGTCAGGGTACGCTGTTTACACCGGGTAAAGTGTACTTGGTGAACATACTTGATATGTTTTTTAGTAGTTACTACTGCCAGCCATATAAGCATCTATAATTCTGTAAGCTAATGTGGAATACAGGAAGACTAGTAAAAGTTCTCCACTTTTTTCTTTCTTTGATTGCATCCAGCTATAGGTTGAACAGTATGGCAGTTCATCTATTGCCATTTTGAAAACTCTGCAGAGAGAAGGTATACATAAACATTTGTTCCCTAAAAACATTCAGATTTTGGAAAGAAACACAAATAAACAGAAACGCCCAAATTCACAATTTCAGTGCCATAGATAAGTATTGTCATTCTATTATCATAAAAATCAGGACTTTGAAATAAAAGAGTAGTTTCTGCTTCAAATATTACCTTTTTCTGTTACATTTCTGCAAGATGACTATCCTGAATAGTATTGTTTCAGATAAAAATAATCATTCTTCTATCTGACTTTCAAAAAGCAAGCATATGACTATTGACTAGTGTATAATTCCACTATGCTAATAAGTTTTTGTGATATCAAATGTTATTTTGTGGCACTGTAGTAGGTAGCTTGAGGGTGAAAATATTAGTTCAGAATTTATTAGTTATCGATGTTTCAGTTATGTTATTTCCACAGTGAATGATTCATGTGCTCAATGGATATGTCAACCTACTACAGGCGTGTCCTAGAAGTTCAGGTCATAGTGAAAACTGATGCAGTTATGAATAAAATATGTCAGATGCTTATTATATTTGTTTGATTACTCCACAAAGTACTTACAATTTGGAAATATGTACGCTGCAGTTTAGTAAATGTGCCATTTTATTTTATTTTTAATTTGAAAAATATGTGGTCTAATTTTTATATCCCTTTTGCTAGTGCATCTACAGTATCCCTCTTCTGCATACTCAGGAAACAATTTCTGCTTGAGAAATGCTGATGCTTTGTAAACCAGCACTGACTTTTTGTTTATCCATTGATACATTATTTGTGCAATGTATTAGCTTACTTTCTTGAAAAGTTTTTTTTTTTATATACAGAGAGATCTTAATTTAACAAGTTGCCAGCAAAGATCTAAATATACTGTTAATATGGAAACAAGATACAGTGTCACGCTCAATTCTTGTCAAGCTCTGCTTTTCATGCACTCTGATTTAACATCTTCTAGTTTACAGAATTAAAAATGTTGATGATTCCAAAAGTAAAACATGTTCATTTATGTGGAACACTAGCTTTCATATTCCATAATAATAGTTGGTAACCTTTTCCACTCCAGGAACCAGACTCACTAGTTGCTTTTGAAGGTGCTTTTGAAGACCGGTACAGCAATATGCAAGATGCCAGCTTCCATTTCAGATTATGATGTATTATTTATATAGCACAAGCAATGTACCTGGCACTGAACAATAATTAATTGGAGACAGATCCCTGCCTGGGGGGGGGGGGGGCTTACATTCTAGGATGGACAAGGGAGAGGGGACCATGGGGAGTGACAGGGATACATTCATGGAGTTGTAAATAATAAGCTCACCTTCAACCTCTCAAGCGGGAGAAAGGGGTTGTCTCCCTCCCCTCCCTCACGCACTCAGAAACCTCCCCCTCCATAATCTGGAAATGCCTCCACAGCAGTTCCCCTGTTAGGGTGTTAACAAATGAGATGATAACCCCCTGAAGTCCAGGTTCGGTCCGTACATCCCCCACTTGCATGTTTAGCGGACAGAGCCTAATAAAGGGGCAGCCCCCTCATGTATTTCTGGTGTGCTTGGGCAGCCCCCATTCACAGGTTTAATGCCTAACACACCTCGTGTTGCATTTGACAGGGGATAGACTAAGGATTCTGCTGATGTACTGACCACCCCACTGCACAACTGACTCCCTGACTGCTCTAGCTGAGCTGGTCTTGGAGGTGGTGTTGGAATCGCCCAGACTTACTGTATTGGGTGATTTCAAGGTACAAGCTGAGACCAGCCTTTCAACATACACGCTGAGGCCAGGAACTGTTCACAGCACAGGATGGAGCGGACTTTGGTGCTTTCCCTGGCGGGGTGGATTGCTTTGGAAACCAGGCCAGGTGGTCAGATTCCACAGGGTGGGGCATGAACGACTGGTGGGGACTGGGATATGGTGCTTGCCCTTGAGCAACAATGGTCGTGGCAGCAACATACAAATGCTGTCCGCATCTTCAGAAAGAGAAAAAAGCAGGATCCAGGACACTATAGACCAGCAGCCTGACATCAATAGCTTGAAAGATACTAGAACAGATTATAAAGCAGTCAGTCTGTAAGCATCTAGAAAACTATGCAGTGATTACTAGACATCAGCATGGATTTTTCAAGAGTAAGTCATGCCCGACTAATCTTACCTCCTTTTTGATCAAGTTACTAGTTTCGTGGATCATGGAAAAGCCATGGACGTAGTATCTTGATTTCAGCAAAGAATTTGACAAAGTCCCTCGTGGTATCCTTGTTGACAACCTGGTAAAATGTGGACTAGATAATACTACCATTAGGTAGATTTACAACTGGTTGAAGAACTTTACTTAACAAGTGCTAATCAATTTCATCAGTCTGGAGGAAGGTATTGAGTGGGGTGCTGCTGGGTTCTGTCCTGGGCTCGGTACTGTTCATCTTTATTAACTTGGATGATGGAGTAAAGGGAATGCTTATCAAATTTGCAGATGACGTGAAACTGGGAAGGATAGCGAACACCTTAGAAGAGAGAAATAAATTTCAAATGATCTTGATAGGTTGTAAGACTGGGTCAAAGCTAACAAAATGAAGTTCAGCAGAGATAAATGTAAAGTTCTGCTTTTTGGAAAGAAAAATCAAATGGACAAGTATAGGATGATACCTGGCTTGGCAGCAGTACATGTGAAAAGGATCTAGGGATTGTAGTTGATCACAAAGTGAACATGAGTCAGCAGTGTGATGCAGCTGCAAAAAAGCCTAATCCAGTTTTAGACTGCATTAACAGGAGTATAGCTTCCAAGTCTCAAGAAAGAATAGTTCCACTGTATTCTGTGTCAGTCCGACTTCATTGGGAGTACTGTATCCAGTTTTGGGCGCCACACTGTTAAGGACATCGAAGAATAGGAACAGGTTCAGAGGAGGGCAACAAAGATGGTCAGGGGTCTAGAAACCAAGTCCTATGAGGAAAGGTTGAAGGAACTGGGTATGTTTAACCTAGAGAAGAGATGATTAAGAGGAGACATGATAGTGGCCTTCAAATACCTGAAGGACTGCATAATAGGGAGCAGCTGAGGAGGACTGCTACCCCTTTAAGAGGAGTGTGAGTTGACACTGGCCCATTAAGGCTTGAGAGAGAAAGCTTGGCCACATCCACTCTCCCACTATAGGGAGAAACACATGTCAGAGAAGAGATCAGTCTGCTCCAGAAGCCTGAAGTGAGAGGAGCTCCAGGGAGAGCTGTTTGGTGCTGAGCTGACTGAAGGACCCGTGGGCACAAATGAACTGGTTATGGGGTGGGGGCAGCATGAACTGATTATGGGGGCACAACTGAACTGGTTATATGTCTCTTTTCATGGCATAATGTGCTTAATAAGCTAGCTGCATTTTGGGTGTCTTGTGTGTGTGATAGCAGCACCTCTGGACTGGTCGCACCTCATGTGTGCACAAGGCACAGGCGGCACAGACAGCAAGAAGCAACAGGCCCTGGAGGCCAGACTGACTAAGCTCACCCCCTCCTCCAGTAAGGCAGTGGATGCAGTCAGTCTCTCTGTGCCTGCCTGCAGTGGAACCACTCCTAGGGAGTGGTGGTAGATGCTCGGGTGGTGGTGGGGGGGGGAGCATTGGGAGGCTGTGCTTTCCATGGTTGCTGGAGTGGTGGAGAATGGGAATCCTTCCTGTCCAGAGGGAGTAAGTTTTATGTAAATGTATACATTTGCATAATTAGATGGGGCCTAATTATGCAAATTAGGCCCCGCACCAAGACTTTGCACAAGGCCTCACAAACCCTGGGGCCAAACCTGGAATAGGCAGCCAGAAGGTTGTGTTCCTGGCTGTCCTAGGGTTAGTCAGGGCTTGGAATCTTATTTGTGGAATCTACTGCCAGAGGCTGTGGTAAGGGCCAGTACTATATCTGAGTTTTAAAGAGGTTTGGACAGATTTCTGGAAGATAGGTCCATTAGCAGCAATTAGCCAGACAGGATCAGGGAACATGATGGGAGCTGGGGGAAAACAACAGGGAATGGATCCCCCATTGTGACCTGTTGGGTGCTTCTTCCAAGCCACTATGATTGACCACTGTCGGAGACAGGATGCTGGGCTAGATGGACCATTGGTCTGACCCAATATGGCACTTCTTGTGTTCTTAGAAGCCGGAGGAATTGCATACCTGGCACTAGACAGGACCGTGAGAGACTTTAATGCTTGTTTAGATGAAATAAAGACTATTTTTTTTAATATATATTTTTAAATATTTTATTTATATCCTGTCCCCTCCCGTCAAGAGACGGTTCACAGTTCACAACTTGCACATTTTAAAACAATAAATACAATTAAAAAAACATAGACAAAAAGGGAAACTAAAGCCAGTTGGGATTTGGCGGCTGCTATGAGTGCAGCAAATAACTCCCTCTTTGCTATCCGCATAGCCACGGCATAGGCTCGTAAACTGGGTCTATGGTGCAATCTGTTGGCTTCAGTGCGAGATCGATGCCACCGTCGCTGCAACCGTTGCCCCTCTTGCTTCAGGATCTGCAGCTCCACAGAGAACCAAGGAGGTGCAGGGCTGCCACCTGGGTAACGGATGCATGGGAGCCGTTTGATTGATGGCCTGTGTCAGCAAGATATTCCATAAGTTGACGAGGTCATCGATGAGACAGTCATCAAGTTCAGAGGGTAACTCCCCCAGAGCACCTAGACACTCACCGGATCCATCAGCCCCCGGGGGTGGACCATCCTAATACGTCCCGCAACCTGCTGGGGGCAGACGTGCTAGGAGAGTGGTCTGTAGGAGGTAATGATCCGTCCATGACAAGAGCACAGTTGATATCTCCCCCATTAATGGAGCACCTGCCTCAAGGCCAGTGCAGAACATAAGGTCCAAGGTTTGCCCTCCAAGATGTGTCGCGCCGTTGACCCTCTGGGACAGGCCCATGGTGGCCATGAACTCATGATCGGCTCCCCCGAGCACGGCGTCGGCATGGATGTTGACTATTGTCCTGGAGGACCGCAACACCACCTCCGACACTGCCTCTGCCAGAGCATGCAGGGAGGCTGCCATACTGGTAGGTGCACGGTTTACCAGCAGCACTCCCCAACTGTCCCCCGCCAAATCAAACACAAGATGGAGACCTTCAATGCCTGCTATGGTCCGCACCGGATACCTCCTCACAGACCACTCCTCTTTATAAATCATAGTTACACCGCCCCCCACCCCCACCCCGTCCCTCCAACCACGGCTGGTGCTGCACGGAATACCCGGCCGGAACAAGATCACTCAGGATAGGCCCCGATTCATTGTCCAGCCAGGTTTCTGTGATAGACGCGAGATTGGTGGCAAAGACCAGGATCACCTCCTGGACTGTTGGTTAACCTTGCGTTTAACAGCACCAAAACCGGGCCGAGGGCTCCCTGACCAAGATCCACGTGCTCATCTGCCGGGGGGGGAGGGACAAGCGGGACGTGCACCAAACACCTGTATCGCCTAGCCACTCCCCCCGAGACCATATCTCCCCTGGCCCGTCACGACCCCCATAGCCGCACCTGCCTCCCTCTCTCACAGGGAGTCTCCCCACTCTATCCCTCAGACAATGCCCCCCCCCCCCGTCTCACCGGGAGGCAGAGTCTGTTCTCGGGGGAGCCGAGCATGAGTTCATGGTCGCCATGGCAACCATGGGCCTGTCCCAACGGCCCGACACATCTTGGAGGGCATACCTTGGACCTCACCTCATGTTTTGCACTGGCCTTGATGCAGGTGGTCCATTAATGGGGGAGATATCAGCTATGCCCTTGTCATGGATGGACCATTACCTCCTGCAGACCTCCCTTCTAGCACATGTCTGCCCCTGGAAGGGTGTGGAACCTATTAGGATGGTCTGCCCCCGGAGGCTTTTGGACCCAGTGTGGTTTCTAGGCACTCTGGGGGAGTTACCTTCTGCCCTTGTCGACCATCACATCGATGACCTTGTCAAGTTGTGGAACACCTTGCTGATGGAGGCCATCAATCGTACGGCTCCCAGACATCTGTTGGCCATGCAGAGGCTCCACAGACCCCTTGGTTCTCTGAGGAGCTGTAGATGCTGAAGCAGGAGGGGCGGCAGTTGGAGCGATGATGGCATCGTTCTCGGGCTGAAGCCGACAGATTGCAGCATAGAGCTAGTTTACGAGCCTATGCCATGGCTATGCTGGCAGCAAAGAGGGAATTCTTTGCTATCCTCATAGCATCCGCAAAATCCCATCCAGCGGAGCTGTTCCGGGTTGTATTGGGGCTGGTCAGTCCGGCCTCCCTCAACCCTGTAGTTGAGCTATCATCTGCATGCTGTGACCTTTTTGCGGATTATTTCACGGAGAAAATCTCGGATTCACCAAGACATCGATGCCGCACTTAATACAGTGGAGGAGGTAGAGGTGATAGAAACCCCGCCTTGCCTGGTTTTGTGGGATCAGTTTCAGTCAGTGACAACTGCTGACGTGGTGCGGGTGCTGGGTGCCGTTCGAGCCACCTCTTGTGAATTAGATCCATGCCCATCCTGGCTGATTAAAAGCTGCTGGGAGACAATGGGGCCACTGCTGGCCGGGGTGGTCAATGCCTCCTTGCGGGAGGGCAGAGTGCTGGGCTGCCTCAAGAAGGCGGTGGTACGGCCTCTGCTTAAGAAACCATTGCTCGACGTTGACTCCCCTGCCAGCTACCAGCCTGTCTCTAACCTTCCCTTTTTAGGGAAGGTTATTGAACGGGTAGTGGCTCAGCAGCTCCAGGGGCATTTCGACTGCGTCGGTTATCTGGATCCTTCTCAGTCTGGCTTTCGCCCGGGGCATGGCACTGAGACAGCATTGGTGGCTTTGGTCGATGCTCTGCGCCGTAAAAAGGATAGGGGTCGTTCGACCCTTTTGGTCCTATTAGATCTGTTGGCTGCATTTGATACCGTTGACCACAAGATGTTGATGATGTGCCTGTGGGACAGTGCGGGGGTGGGTGGGATCGTTCTTGAATGGTTCCGCTCATTCCTGACTGGGAGAACTCAGCAGGTGGTACTCAGTGATTATTTTTCCTCTCACCGAGACCGCCCGTGTGGGGTCCTGCAAGGTTCTGTTCTGTCCCCTCTCCTGTTCAACGTGTACATGCAGCCGCTCGGCGAGGTTATCAGAGGGTACGGGATGAGGTGTCATCAGTATGCAGATGACACCCAAATATAGCTCTCATTTTCAACCGATCCAGGCCCGGCTGTTCAGTGCTTACCTGGTGTTTGGCAGCTGTGGGGGACTGGATGAGGGCTAACCAACTGCGACTGAATCCTGACAAGACAGAGTGGGTAAGTCAGTGGAAATGACGACCCCCTCGATTGAGGGGGTTTGTCCTCCACTGACTTCCCTGGTGTGGAACCTGAGGGTGCTCCTCGATGCACATCTCCACCTGGATCTCCAGGTGGAGGCTGTGGCGAGGAGCGCCTTTCGCCAGTTACAGTTCGCCAGTCGCCAGCGGCTTCGGACGCTGTTTTCGGTTCCAGATCTGGCCATGATCATCCATGCTTTTATCACCTCTTGGTTTAGACTACTGTAACGCACTCTACGTGGGGCTACCTATGGTGACGGCTCGGAAGCTGCAGCTGGTGCAGAATGCAGTGGCCCGGCGCCTGGTGGGGCTGGGCCACCGAGAGCACATTACACCAGTGCTCCGATTTCTGCACTGGCTGCCAATAGTCTTCAGGGCCCGATTCAAAGTGTTGGTTTTGACCTATAAAGCCTTACACGGCCTGGGCCCTGCCTATTCGCGAGACTGTCTCACTCCCCAGGTTCTGGATCGGCCCCTGCGGTCATCTGGGGGCGCCCTGTTGGCGGTCCCCCGGGTTTTCTGGGGGGCCACGCAGGACAGGGCATTCTTGGGGGCCACACCGCACCTTTGGAATTCCCTCCCGGTGGGTGGTATGGGGTTTCTTTCTCCCTATTTTAATTGTTTTTTGATATTTGATGTTTTTATATATTTTATTGTATTTTATTGATTGATTTTGTTAGCCACCCCGGGCTGCCTGTGGCAGGAGGGACTGGGTATAAAATTTTTAAATAAATAAATAAATATATCTGCCTGCTGGATTTTACATTGTGAAAGCGAAATTGGAGTTTTCTGTTAATTGTTTGTTTGTTTATTATTTATTTAAATTTTTATCCTACCCTTCCCTCAAAAGGCTCAGGACAGCTTACAAAATAAAAAAATATAAATATAAACATATAAAAGATAAAAATATTAAAATACAACCCCCCCCTCAAAGAACCCACTCAGAACCCCCCGCAAAACTCACCCAGTACCATCTCCTAACTCCCCACATCCAACCCCCCTCACACACCTACCCGGAACCCATCCTCTATCCTCACATGCCAAATGCCTTTTCAAACAAAAAATTCTCACACCGCCTCCGGAAGATGCTTGGGCTCAAACAGACCTCTACTCCGGGGGAAGGGAGTGCCACAGCACTGGGGTAGCAACCGAGAATGCCTCCCTGTGAGTCTTTGTCATACAAACAAGACTAATGAATGGTACCCACTTGGAGGCGCTCCTGGCCAGTTGCAGGGGCCACAGTGGGGCATGGAAGGACAGGTGGTCTTTCAGATACTTGGGGCCCAGACCAGATGTTGAAGCAGGTGAGCTGACCTTGAGCTGTGTACGGATGAACAAGCAAGTGGATGCACATGAGACTAAGTCTGCACTTAGTATAAGAACATAAGTAGTACCGTACTGGGTCAGACCAATAATCCATCAAGCCCAGTGTCCTGTCTCCGACAGAAGTCAATCTCTGTCTCTTGGGAGAAGGACCTAACAAGTTGCCATGGGCAATTCATTCCCTGTTGTTCCAGCCCCCAACAGTAAGAGGTTACATCCCCCAAACCTACTTGGCTAATAGCCATTAACGGACGTATCCTCCCAAGAATTTATCCAACCCCTTTTTAAAACTAGCTACACTACCAGCCTTAATCACTTCCTCTGGCAGTAAATTCCACATGTTAATTTTGCACTGAGTGAAAAAAATATCTTATTTCTCTTATTTGTTTTAAATCTGCTTCCAGTTAATTTCATGGAGTGTCCCCTTGTTCTAGTACTGCTAGAGAGGGTAAATAATCGCTCCCTATTTTTGTGTTCCACACCACTCGTGATTTTATAAACTTCTATCATATCCCTTCTGTCGTCTCTTCTCCAAGCTGGAGAAACCCAGCCTGTCAAGCCTCTCTTCTACTGTGTCTTTTTTGAGATGGGGTGACCAGAACTGCACACAATATTCTGGTGCGGTCATACCATAGATTTATATATAGTTGCCCACAATTTTTTATTCCCATGACTGAGGCCAAAAGGTTTGAAGGTTGATTTTTACTAGAAAAAGTGCGTTGATTTTTTTTAAAAAAAAGTCTTAGAGCATGATCAGCTGTATGCTGAAACAGCACTGAAGGATGGTGCTGGGGCCCTGGTGACCACAGCGCTGCATCCAGCTCTGCTCCCCAATGGAAGGGGAAGGTGGAGCAATGGGCCAGAGCTGCAGGTAGGGGGGCAGGCAGGGATCACCTAGAGTCCCTGGAGCTGCTGCACCCCTGCCCAGCCAGCCCCCGAGACACCCTGGGTGTGAGAGTCCTGGCTGGTTCCACATGTGACCTGGCTCGCACCACAGCACATGGAGCACTGGGGGATGGGCTTGCAGAGGACTGTCCAGGGCTCTCTCCCCCTGGGTGTGTCGGGGGCTGGCTGGCTGGGGGTGCAGCAGCAGGCAGTCAGTGCCTGTGTCACTATGGCTGCGTGGGCCTTACTCCTGCTCTGAGCAGGAGTAAGGCTATATTGGCACCCCTTCTCAATTTGCTGGCTGGGGGGGCTGTCCCCCGATGGGGTGCCCCTGCTCCATGTGAGGCACACCCAAGCAGTAGGGAGCCCCTTCTGTGGGCTGTGTCCCCTTTCCTAATGCTGGTGCGGCGGGGGGGGGCGTGGCCACTGCTCCATCAGAGAGGGTGTGGCCATCTGGCCAGTGGAACCCTGCTTCCGTTGATGCTCACCCCGCCCCACTCCCAGCAGCTTGCTGCTCCTCGGCCCTACTGCTAGCACAAGGCTCCTTGCGCTGGTGGTATGGCAGAGCTGGATTGCGGTCTTAGTGTTCTGCGTTGGATGTTTAGCCGCTAGAGGACTCTGAATATGAGAAAGTGATGTATAGTACGTGCTTTGAACATTGTTGCATCTCATAGTGTGTGTATGAATATGGTAGCCCCAGATACACATTTTTTGGTCTCTTACTCTGCAAGTACCAGAATACACCATGGCTACCGCATCATTTAATTCCACATGTGTAATTTCAATGGGTTTAAATCGATATTTGTTTTACTAAAAGTATAACAGTAATGATAAGGAAAGCAATGTTTGTTACAGCTTTTGGCCTGAAATGTATGCATGTGTGTACACTCCATTATTATTGTTTCAGGTATCATTGATATCGTTAATACAAAAAATTACATCAATAATATATTAATTGTTAATACAGATAATACATATAGAACTGAAAGTACAAAAAAAATTGTACAACATCAATATTACAGAAAATACAATTAACAATACAGAAATTGTAGATTTGGATACCAATTTTGAACACCAATATTACAGAAAATACTATTAACAGTTAACAACAATAAAGAAATTGTAGTTTCTACCTCTGGATATTTCAGAGAACACAATGTTTATGCATTAATAATACAAAATATACTCATATTAGCTTCATAATACAGAAAAATACATTGATTAGACATTGGTAATACAGTAAACTAGTAATCTATTTCAGAATCCCTATCACTTGAGTTACAAGGTTCAGTGATGTAATCTTCATGAACGGGGTCATCTGTTTCATCTGTACTGACAAGGAGCTGCTGTATATTCATAGGTAGTTGCTGTCCGTCAAACCATTTTATGGTATAGTGTTCCCCATCTCTTAACCAACCATGCTTGCAAGGGTCCCAATCTTGTGGCAAAGCACTATGTGCAGTCTTCCACATGTGAGCAACAAAGTTTGTTCCTTTCACTTTTTCTATCAGTACAGGAAGTGATGGAGGCATTATAGAGGGATCTGCTCCTTTGATGTTGCTACGTGAAAAGGCTGCATCTGATCTGGACATTGTTGTCCTCAAAAATAACATGTCTTGTGTCCTTCACATATGTCATTCTAGGTTTTCCGCAGAGCTTGCACACTAAAGTCTGTATCAAATTTATGGTACTCTGTTCAGTATCTTCTGCTGTCCCCAGCTTTCTGAATGCTTCCACAAATTCGGTTGAATTTTCCATAATTTGCAACTGACAGATCTTGGAAGGGCTCCCGTATGAGGAGAGGTTTGGTAAGTTGGGGCTCTTCAGTTTGGAGAAGAGACGACTGAGAGGAGATATGATAGAGGTCTATAAAATCATGAGTGATGTGGAACTAATAAACAAGGAGCAGTTATTTACCCTCTCAATTAGTACTAGAACTAGGGGGCACTCCATGAAACCAGCCAGACAGGATCAGGGAACATGACAGGTGCTGGGGGGAAACAACAGGGAATGGATCCCCTTTTGTGACTTGTTGGGTGCTTTTCCCAGGCCACTGTGATTGGCCACTGTCGGAGACAGGATGCTGGGCTAGATAAACCATTGGTCTGACCCAGTATGGCACTTCTTATGCCTTCCCTTTGGAAACAGGTTGTATGGTCACATCCTGTAAACGGGGTGTAAAGCTGATAAAGTTTCACATACAGATTGGCCAGGCTCCCTCGACAAAGCTACCACATAAATGAAATGTCAATTGTTCTTGCTTCCATGTCTAAGATCCATCCACGCATTAGCCTTACAATGATGAACATGGTTTAGCAGTATTACTAAAACATCTGTATCATCACTGAGAACAGTAATTGTTGGCGGACTGCTTTGCTTTGATGCAAAATCAAGATGAACTACCATAGGGGTGTCAGCCTCACTCTGTGAAAACTCCAGCTCATCAGTAGTACATTGTCTATTACCACTGCCAGTTACACTAAAGTGATAGCACAATCTTCCTAGAGTCATATTGTCATGGGAGTAGGGGTGAGGGAACATACTCTGTCACGGGAGTAGGGGTGAGGGGACCTATAGCCAGAGGACACCCATAGAACTGGCCCACAAAACCCAAGTAGGAAAAACCTCAAGAAGGGGAAAACCTCTCAGCCGGTCTCTTGGATGTTCTGAGATGATCTCGTTCTTACCAGCCGGGGAACCTGGCCTCAGAGTGCATGACTCATCATCAAGGTTACAGAAAGCAGAGAAAGAGGGACTCCAGAAGCTAAAGAGGGAAGAGCAGTTCTAAAGAACAACAAGAGGGAATACAAGCGAGAGAGGAACAAGACAGGGACCGCACATGGGGGAAATGAGGCACGGTAGGAACACAAGCTAAAGGAGAGTGGGGCAAGACGCAGCTACGGGAGAACCAGACCAGATGGGCTAAGGAAGACACCAGACAAAGGAGGAACAAGGCTATGGGGGGAGCGAGGACCAGACGGGGCTACAAGGGAACACAAGGCTATGGGGTACCAATGAACAGCTATAGGGGAACAAGGCTAAGGGGAGAGGGAGGACCAGGCAAGGCTACAAGGGAACACAAGGCTATGGGGGAACAATGAACAGCTATAGGGGAACAAGGCTAAGGGGAGAGGGAGGACCAGGCAAGGCTACAAGGGAACACAAGGCTATGGGGGAACAGTGAACAGCTATAGGGGAACAAGGTTATGGGGGAGAGCAAGGATCAGGTAGGGCTACAAGGGAACACATGGCTATGGAGGAACAATGAACAGCTATAAGGGAACAAGATTATGGGGAGACCAAGGATCAGGTAGGGCTACAAGGGAACACAAGACTATGGTGGAACAATGAACGGCTATAGGGGAACACACAGGGGGAGACAAGGACTATAACTATCATACAAACAACCAGAAAGGACAAAAGGTACAGGGTTCATACACTTACGCATACACACAAGGGGGTAAAAGCAGTTGTTCCCACAGCTTCCTGTGGCCGCACTATGGTTCAAATGCTACCTTGTGGCCAATCAGGAAGCTGGGAGGCAAGGCTAGGGGGAACGGGCACAGCTGGCAAAGGGCGTGGCACACAGGGGGGTGGGGTGGAGACACAAAGAAAGACACAGGAAGGTGTACTCAGTTGTTAACACAGCCTGAGATAGCACCAGTCCTTAAGGCGGTGCTGTTCAACCCTCCAGGGCTGGGGGTTCAAGACCCAGCCCTGATGTAGATAGATTGCCTCTCCCAAGTATTAGGGCATAAACATCCTTTTGCCATTCCTCAGCCAAGAATTCAAGCAGTGATCGCTTAAACCTGAACACTGCATTGCCTTTGACAGAGCTCTTCATCATTGATTTGAACCTTGCCCTTCAGTCTGTCCACGTTGGTATCTCTCATAATCTTTTATTGATAGTGTACTGTATTTATCACATGCAAAATAAACACTGCAAGCTAGCTTACACAACTGGGAAAGTACTGTGTGCACAATATCTCCAAAGGTAGCAGGTGATGCTCCTAATAAATGTGTCTTTAGTAAAACAAATCAATTACACCTGTTGAAATTACATGTGGAATTAAATGATGCGGTAGCCATGTTGTATTCTGGTACTTGCAGCAGTAAGAGAACCAAAAATGTATATCTGAGGCTACCATATTCATAAACACATCATAAGATGCAACAATGAGAGGTATGTTCACAACACCTACTATACATCACTTTCTCATATTCAGTGTCCTCTAGCGGCCCAATGCAGAACACTATTTTTTTCAGAATCGGTACACTTTCTCTAGTGAGAATCAACCTTCATACCTTTTGGCCACAGACATGGGAATAAAACATTGCAGGCACCTGCTCTAATAGAGGCATTACGATATTTTCAGTTTTATTCTCTATCCCTTTCTGAATGATTCCTAACATTCTGTTTGCTCTTTTGACCATCTCCACACACTGAGCTGAGGATTTCAATGTATTGTCCACAACAGGACTCCAAGATCCTTTTCCTGAGTGGTCCTTTTCCTTAGAGCTTAGCATTGTATACATATAGTTTGGGTTATTTTTCCCTATGTGCATTTCTTTGCACTTGCCCACATTAAATTTCATCTGCCACTTTGTTGCCCAGTCTCGCAAGATCTTCCTGCAGTTCTTCACGTTTTAAGTTTAGAAAGTCATCATTGGGATTATCTATTGCAGATTAATACAAGCCATTGAGTTTCCTCTACTGATTACTATGTCAAGCCCAGTACCTTATGTTTTGTTTAAACATAGCTATATGTTTTCCCTAATTATGCATTTAAATACTAAACAATTCCCATTTATATTGTCTATCCTACCTATGCATCTCTCTCTGTTTTTGGCCTTGTCCTCCCTCCTCATCTAGTCCTGCATTTTCCCATAAGTCTGTTCACTTTTTGCAACTCAAAGCTGTATGCTCTTATGTTAGAGACCTTGTTCATTTTCATGAAGAGATGCAATTTTTCCATTTTTTTTTTTAACTTGTAAAGGCATTCCATTCCTGAGGACCTGATACACCTTCTTGGTGGGGAATGTATCAATTGTAGGAATAAGTGGATCTATGAAAAATGAGACCTAGGAACTAGAGTGATGCCCAAACTTCCTCTGGAAGACCAAGGGCAGCAATAGAAGTGGTCGTTTCAGTTCAATTTCAAATTCCAGTGAAGGCTGCATTTTCTCACAACTAGAAGTGGTAAGCACCTATAACTTGGCACTTCTGTCATGAATGGGGGTTCAACTGCAGTGCGGATGGAAGGCATAGGAGTATGTTAAAACTTAGGTAATGTTCCACTTAGGAAGTCTCAGTGTCAGTGTACACAGGGAACAGGGACTGAATGACAATTTATTTATTTTATTGCATTTATATGCCGCCTCCTTATGCCAATGGCATC
>QEPC01012573.1:135121-159521 GCA_003113815.1 Sphenodon punctatus | reverse complement strand
CCCCCCCCACCGCTAGGCGCCAAGGTCAGCTTGGTCAGTCACAGCCAGGCCTCGCCTGCCCCCCCCAGCCCTTCTAGGCTGGCCCCCACAGCGAGCCCCCCCCCACGAGGCTAGGCCTCGCCGGTCATCACCAGCCCTACCTAGGCCTCCCGGCTCCCCCCTCAGGAGCTTCTCTGCCGGTCCGCGCTCCTCCGTCGCCGCTGCACCGCTGCCACTCTCCGCTGCGCCTACCAGCCTGCTGGGTCCTCTTGCCTCTCCTCTCGCCCCCTTGTTCGCCGCCACTGCTCCCACCGCTGCCGACAGCACACGCCGCGCCTGCCGCCGGAATCACTGCTGTTGTTCCTTCCTTTGCCTCCGCTCCTCTGCTGCCTGCCTGTCGCTGAGTCGCCAGCCGCCGCCGCACATGCACCAGGTACAGGTAAGCCGAGTCGCTCCGCTCCGTCCACCTCTCTAGCCTCAGTCTGCTCTGTACGCCACGGGTCCTCTCCCTCCAGGAAGTTGTTTTTATGCAACTTCCGGGAGGGAGAGTGAGGAGGCGGGGCCAGGCAGGGTCACATGGATCCTGCGGCCACACCCTCCAGGTCCGACAGGCTGAGCTGAGAGGAGGAGGTAGGTGGGGGGCGGAACCGTGACGGGGCCTAGGTTTTTTTAAAATTTAAAATAGTAAACATTAGTTGGGAGTCGGGACGGTGGGGGGGGGGTGTCTGCCACCACAGGATGCCACTGGCTGCCCACCAGTACAGTGCCCGACCCAACTGTTTTCTTCTTTCTTTTTTTTCCTTTTTTTAAAAAATCAAGCCCCTGCTACCCCTGAACCCTAAGTGTGGGGCCCTGGGCGGCCACCCTAGCTGCCCCACGGTAAGGCTGACCCTGGCTGTGAGATCTCGCTGCATAAAAGGAGAATAGTGCGTTCACACATTACAAAACTCCAGCATTTTTGTCATGTGTAAAAGCGGCCTAAACTGTTAACACAATCAACTTAATCTGCATTAAGAGTTGCTTAACCTGGATTAAAGCGCGTGTAAAAACAACCTACCCTCTTTAGTTAGCAATTAACCTCTCCTGTTCCAGAAGAGCATGAGGTGCCCTAGAAAGGGCTGAGCACTGCCCACCCCCAATTCTATGCTAACAAATCTTCATGTATGCAAATAAACTGCAACGCAAACAGCACTGTTCAGAGTATTTCTGTTGCAGTTGAGTTTGGGCTTCCTGAACTCTGCTTTCAGATACCCTGCTTCCTGAATCCTGCTTTCCAAGACAAGAGAATCATTTGTAGTTATCAAAGGACTGGATAGAGTCCTGTTCAGAGAGTATTAAAAGAAGGTAATAAAACATGGAGAATCTGCTATGGCTGGAGAGGAGGCCGGAGCTTGGGAGAAACAGCTTCATTCATTCCTATTCCTGCAGCTTCCTGGGGTGGGGGGGGGTGTCTGACTGGAACACAGAACTGATCTGATTGTGTGGAATCCTCCTGCCCCACGGATTCCACGTGACAGTTGGGGGCTGTTCGCTAGAAGGTTCCTGACTTGGCAGCTGTTGAGGCCTGGCTTCCAGGAGTTTCTGAGCCGGTTGCCCAGGGATTCTCCAGGAACAGAGCTTGGGGCGGCTCCAGAGAGGTCAGCACTGCGGGAAACGATGCACAGAGAGAGCTTATTTTAGAGCGAAGGGCTGGAGTCTTGACTAGAGGTTTCTTTGTAGGTTGACTTGTGTGTTTATTTCTTACTGTAGTAATCGGAGTGTTAAGAGCTTTATTTTTATTTTTATTACTGTAGAGAAATATATTTGTTATTATTTAAATTGTACCAGCAATGTGCCTGGTGCTGTACAGTCATGATTTCCAAGACAGATTCCTGCCCTGAGGGGCTTACAGTCTAGGACAGACAAAGGAGGGGAACAAAAGGAAAGACAGGGATAACTTTACACGTGGGGAACCAAGGCTAAGAGTGACTCACCCAAGGCCACGCAGTGAGCTCACAACTAAGCCTTGGCCTCCCAGCTCCAGCACCTTATCCACTAGGCTACACTTTATATTGAGACAAAAGCCCAGACTCTGGTGAGTGTTGGTGTGGAGAAGTCAAGGACACACCAAATGAGCGGGGAAATTTCATTTTATTTTCTTAGAGCCTGAAAAGTCAAGTTTGGGTCTACAAAGGGGTTTGTTTGAGCCATTTGCTTTATTCAAATACCAGGTCCCTAAAGATAATGAACTTGGCCTTCTGTTGCCAATAAAAGCTGGCAGAAGCTGAAACTGAAATCAATTCCTTTCCTCCTCAATTCTTCGTTAATTTATAATTCTTCATTGGCAGCTGCTATTATTTATTAAGTGCAAAGGTGCCCCTGTGCTGACTCCTGCCCTTCCGGTAGAACGGGATTTAGAAAGGTGCAGAAAAATATCACTGAGAACAATCCTGACATTGCCTGTGCTCGTCACGAGCTGGTGCAGTCGTTCTCAAACCTGTTCAGTCTGAGCCCCTCCTCTCTTCTGTGTGAAACTTTGTGGGGCCCCACGACACCCTTCCCTTGCCAGAGAGACAGATGTGCGGAGAAAGAGAGATGAAGCCAGGGGGGAGGTCACAGTCCCTGGTCACAGTCGGGGCAACCTGGGAGGCTGGCAGGATGGGTGGGGGCACAAGCTCAGGCGCAGGGATGGGGATCTTAACCGGAGCAGGGTGGTGGCAGGCGGCCCATCCATGTATTATCTCTAGCCAGTGCTGCCTACTTGCCTCTCTCCACGCACCCTGCTCTGCTTGCTCAGGCACATACCTGCCCCTTCCTCCAGTGACCGCCTGTGCCAGTGATGTCTCTCTGCCTCCCTGTAGCCGCTGGCTGTGCAGTCACTCTCCCCACCCATCTGCCCATCCAGAGCAGAGCCTGGCTTGCTGGATCCCACTTTCCTGCACTTCTACCCCCCCCCCAAAGCACAGAGCCTGTGCCCCCCAGTTTGAGAACCAGGGGTGCGTGTACACACCTTGCTGTTTGCTACATGGAATCTAGAGGCCGTGCACGGTAGTTACACGTAACCATCCTGTGGAAGAAGGGAGGAGTGGCTGGGACAATTCAACAGAGCATCCCTGGGCAAATCAGGGTGTTTGTGCAGCAGGAACTGACCTGCTTCCACTTGCGCTCTGCTCCGAAGGCCTTGATTCAGGCTTCCCAGCTGCTCCCTCACCCGAAGGATGGTGTGCTCATCTGGGGGACCAGCTCCCTTGCTCTGGGTCTACCCCTGTGCCAATCCCTGTTTCCAAATTCCCCTCGAGGATGACCACCAGGGAGATTGTGAGGTGGGGAAGGGGGGGATTCTTCAGGTGTACCTGGAGCACCCTTGGCCTACTCCATCATCATCGCCCCTACTTTGCCCCCTGGCCTGTAGTACCCTGTTGAGGGGTGCTGGAACTGGGCTCCATTGCCCCCCATGGCTGGATCTAAATCTTCCCTAAGATCAGCAGGAGCCATCAAGGGATCTGTGGCATTCTGCAGTACAACCATCCCACCTGCAGAGGCACTGCAGTTCACTACTCCAGGACAGCCAGACCCATGGTTGAGAAACTTTGGTCTCTGGTGCTTTTGTGAAATGCAGATGTTTGCCAAATGCCCCCCAGAGGTTCCCCTAAATCCCCATTCAGTTTAGTCTGGCTACGATGTTCCATAGCTCACAAGCCACTGGATGGCCAGACAGCCATACCCCCATGTAGGCAACGTGACCTACTACATAAGTGGCCACATCCCCTACATAGATATGTCTCTTACATAGGGGGTCACATTCCCCTCTGCTCCTGCAGGATGCTTCAGCCCACAGAACCCTGCAGGGGTGGGAATCCAATACACACACACCTGGGAGAAGGGGAAGATTCCCACCTTTTGGTTTATTGGATTGTTGCCAGAGGGTGGGTTACAAAGGCTGACCGTGCCCATTTGTCATCCCAAGGCTGATGGCCTGCAGTTTCCTGTCTGGGGCTGCACAGGTAAGACCAGCAGAGTTGGCACCCTGTGTAAGGAGCCCATGCTCTGGACATCAACCCCCACAACAATAGCTAATGTTGCACCTCCAAGACCCACCTCTTTCCCCCTGGATGATAAGTGTTCTTGGTGCACCCCCTCTCCCTAAAAACATGGTAGCTGGAACCAGAGGTTGCAGCTGGGAGATCTGGTAAATTGGTGTGTTGGGGGCCAACAGAGACAAAAGGGTAGCATTTGGCTTTTACTCCATCTGACTCTGCTGTCTCTGGCAGCTGCTCTCTATGGATGCCCTTGGTGCCTAGCATGGGTGGTGACCATGTGCTCTGGTGCTATGGGGTTAGCTGGCTTTCACAGGCGAGGCTTGTGGAAGTTGGATACCAGCTGCTGTGCCTCCACCCTTCTTTGACTTTGGTGGTGACATGGAACTGGTGGGGTGCATGAACTTCTGTTGGCTGCAGGCCTTGCCAGTGGGGCAAAGGGGTTGCTTTCCCATATGTTGCATATCAGGGAACGGATATGCGTGTATACATTATTGTATGAACACACAATGGTTTATTCAGGCTTGGATCAGTTGACTGTGTGCAAGGGCACCAGTGGTTGCACAACAGTGTGCTGCCCATTGGATCCTGTAGAAGTCCTGCCCAGCTGCCCTCCACAGCTTTGGTGCATCTCCACCACTGCCCCAGGTAGACATGACTGTTGTGCATATGGGGCTCACAAATAGGTGCCTGAGGGAAGGGGGGGCCTATTTGTCTGTGAGCTTGTGCAATAATGGTGATCCATGTGATGTGCACACTAGCATGGGTAAGCATGCACAGTTTGAGCTAAGGTCATATAAACCTACATGCCCGTGAGTAGCAGTCACTTGAGGGCTGTGCAGATGGATTTGCCCTTTATTTTTAATCCTGTTCCACACCCTGTGCAATGTGGGGATGAACGAATGGTCTAACCTAGACGGTACGTGCTCTCTGGTTTTATCTATAAAAATATTGTATTGGTTAGATAATCCCCCAATCTGGGGGACATTGTTTATCATTCCAGATTTTAATGGCCCTTAAAACTGAGGCATGATAATAGGTTTTTAGGTCTGGAAGATTCAATCTCCCCACCCCCCATCAGTGAGGAGGATTTTCTTTCTGACTCTAGGTCTGCTCTTGTTCCAGACAAAGGACATAAGTAGTTTTTTCAGCACTGCAAAAAAAAATCTGTAATCCTTATAGGGAGGGCAAATAGCGTATAGAGAATTTTTGGAAATAATATGATTTTCACCAAACTTATCCGGCCTATCCAGGAGCAGGTCACATGTTCCCATTCTTTAATTTTGTTAGATATTTCTTGTAATACTGCCTGAAAGTTGTGTTTTAAAAGTTTATGGGTATTTTTTGTAAGACTGACACCAAGGTATTTCATTTCAGTGCATACTACGTCAAAGGGGACGATATCTTTGATCCTATATGAATTTGCATTGGGAATATGAAATACCATAATAGCCTGGAATTTATTAACATTGATTTTATATCCTGACAGGGACCCAAAAGTTTCAAACAATTGTGAAAAAGGCAGGATTGAATGAATAGGGGGTCTCAGGTAAACCAGTATATCATCCGCGTAGAGAGATACCTTGGCTTCTATTGTCTGAAAATTGATACATCCTAATTGTGATTGCTAAAGGTTCCAGAGCTAGGTCAAACAAGAGCAGCGACAGAGGGCACCCTTGTCTGGTACCACGTTCCAAAGTGAGTTGGTTTGAAGAAAGACCGTTAGCCAGGAGTTTAGTGGTTGGTTTTTTATAAATAGTTTTAATCCAATTCAGATAGTTACCTGAGAATTCAATTATTATTTTTTTAAGGTTAAGAACAGGAAAGAATGCTTAATCGTGTCAAAGGCTTTCTCAGCATCCAACGAGATCAAGGCAGCTGGAGTTTTTTCTCTTTGAATTTTGTTAAATAACGCTCACCATTTTTCTAATATTGTCGATGCCGAGTCGACCTGGTATAAAGCCTGTTTGATTAAATTTTATGGATTAAATTTTTTATAAAGGGCAATAGTCTATTAGTCAAGATTTTAGTGAAAATGTTTGTGTCTCTATTAAGCAACGAGATAGACCTGTAATTTCTGCGCTCCTCTGCATCCTTGTTAGGTTTTAAACATAGAGCTATCGTGGCCTATATGTCTCGTAGAATTCAGAGAAGTAACAGTCAGGTCCTCCCACTTTATTATGAGGGAGGTTTTTATGGTTTCCTGAATTTCTGCAGTGGCGATAGTGAGACTCAATCCTGTCAATTGGTCATGTGTTATTTTTGGTATTGGGAGGTTATTTAGAAATTGGCAAATGTCATCCTCTTCAGGATGCATGGAGCTGTAAAAAATTTTATAAAATCTTTCAAAAATTGTCATGATATCATTTGTTTGTCTGACCAGACTGCCGTCAGAGTCTCTTACCTTACTAATAAAGTTCTTTGGGTTTTTTTTCTCTTAGCCAGCCAAGCCAAAACCTTGTCACATTTATTTGATTTGGTATAGTAATAGCTCTTTGTATTTTATTAATTATAGGTTTAATTTCTAGGGAATCTATGGCTTACTTGGTTTCTACAATTTGCTCTTTAAGATTTGAAGATGGGTTTTGTGTATTTTGTAGTTCTAATTTTTTAAGGTGATTTAGTTTAGATGTTTTATCTTGTTTTTCTTTTCTATTTGCAGCTACCAGTGAGATGTATTGACCCCTTATATAAGCCTTTGCAGCTTCCCAAACCACTTTGATGTTCATTTTCTCTATGGGTAATTTCAGTCATTACAAAAATGTCTTTCATGACAGTGGACCACAGTGAATCCCCTGTGGTGGCGGTGTTCCCGTGAACGTCTGTTTGACCCCCGCCAGATGTTCACCTCAGAGAATTCTGGTGGGGGTCAAACCTAACCATGATTCTGGAGGTGAGGCCGGCCTCACCTCCAGAATTGTGGTTAGCTTGGCCATGATCTGGAAAGGGGCAAAGGTAACATCAGTTACCTTGTCCTGGTCTGGAATCGCTCCCCGAACCGAGGTACGGGATTGGGCGCAGCAGCCTCATTGGCCGCTACACCTGCCCATCTCCCCATGGGCGAGCGGCCAAGGGAGCGCGGGGGAGGGCACGGGGCCATGCGGCTGCACATCACACTGCGCTGCCCCGCCCCTTCCCCGATTCCCCACAGTGATGGAGCCAGCACGTCTGAAGGACGGCCGGCTTCATCATGGACTGGGATCAGAGAGCGATCCCAATCCGAGGTTCATCCTGTCACGTCTGAAAATACCCTATGTCATTGTGGTCAAAAGAATTCTTTTAATTTGTTGTTTATGATACTCTTAATCCATGGGTTCAGTAAATCACGTTTTTGAAGCCTCCATGTCTTAGTTTTGATATATATATTGTCTATATCATAGCGTTTTGATCTGTAAATGTAAGATGTTTTATATAGCATGATATACAACTATGCAGGTTGTTTTTTCCCCACTAAAAACGATCAATCTTGGAATAAGAATTATGGACCACTGAATAGTATGAATACTCCCCTGTCGTTGGGTTCAGCTCCTGATAAACATCCTGGAGAACTTTTTTCTGAA
The DNA here is from genome assembly GCA_003113815.1 of Sphenodon punctatus. NCBI lineage: Eukaryota > Metazoa > Chordata > Lepidosauria > Sphenodontia > Sphenodontidae > Sphenodon > Sphenodon punctatus. Next base: position 151,966 of record QEPC01012573.1, on the reverse strand, counting down.
AGATATTCCTGACTTTTATGTGTTCTTTTTCTATTCCTACATTACCTGACCTATCTCGCTGGGAGGGGGGAGTTAAAGTCCCCCTTGAGGACCATGTGGCCCGTAGTCCTCTGCCTGAACATTGGCAGGTGTCTGCTGAAAAAATCAGCTTGGCCTTTATTGGGGGCATAGACATTTATAAAGGTATATTCTTTGTCCTCAATGTTCCCTGAAATTAAAACACACCTGCCCTCCCTGTCATTAATATGCTGTGTTACAGTGACGTTTATTTCACTTGAAATATCAAGAAGCACTCCTGCTCTTCTAGAGCCAGAGACAGCGTAAAATATAGGTGGGAATTTAGAGGATGTGAATCTATTTTCATCTACCTTTCATAGGCGAGTTTCTTGAATGGCAAACACTTGTGTTTTGTTGGAATTAAGGAATTGCCAGACTCGCCTTCTTTTTATGGGGCAATTAAGCCCTTTAACAGTTACACTTATTATTTTTAAGTTAACCATAGAAATAATTTTATTATAGATTTCTGTTTAATAGTCTCTAAGTGTAGTCTCCAGGTCCCCATTCTATATCCCTTCCCATCCCTTACTTTAAGTTGGTGCCCCAAAACAACTTAAGAGCAAATAGAAACAACTCCCAGCCAGTCTAAAACTACTGCTCGGGAGCTGGGGAGTACATCAGCAGATGCACGTCATATCAAGCTCTGTCTCTAGAGCCGGCCCAGACTTTTAAAAATTCAGTTTAATAGTTATCACCATGTGTAACAACACGGCAATTGAATACCTGTAGATTGTAAATTAACGATCTTACAGGGTAAGGGTATGAGTCACCTCTATTAGGGTTGTTCCATAGGGAATTAGCTCTCTTTGGATCGGGGGACCCACACACCCTGGTTTGCATATATGAGAGATTCACATAGAAGGGATCTTAAATCATAGTTATAGATTTATTTAGTTGTTCACACATTTAGAAAACCCAGTCTGTAATGATCCAGCAGCAGTTACCTAGCTATAAAATATCCCACACCCAAAGTCAGTCTTACATGTCTTGAAAGCTCAAAACGGTGGATGTCATCTGTCAGGAGCAGGAGATAGGTGATGGCCTGGTCTGATCAAGTTGTAGGACCCCCTATGGAGGGGTCCCGGAAAGGGTCAACAGCCCACGGACACCAAGTTAGATGCCAAGCGCTGAGACAACGTTCTGGTCTCTGCTTCAGTCTTTTATAGTGTTTTGGGGAGAAGACGTTCTTTAGTATGCATATTCCAGGGTGCTTGATTGTGCAATGTGCTTGCTGGTATTCATCTTACAGGGTCTGGCTGTCATCTCCCTTTCCCATCCGTCTGGAGCCTGGGTGCTAATGGTCACATTTGCAGTTTGTTTGTTAGTCAGAGTGGGCACTTGATAACAGGACATCTTTTTCCCTCCCTTCAGGCAGGGAGCAGATACGCCTTTGTTATCTGTTCTGGTGCAAAAAGGGTGATGGCCGCTTGAATGGCTTCTGTTTGTCAGTTGCCATCTCCCTGGGAGAAACATCTCCTCCTTCCCCTCCAGGCGTGAAGGAGATATTCTTCAGGGGTGTTCAAGCACCCTCTCATCAAGCCCCTTTGTTTTAGTCTTTGTCAGTGCTTTGTTCCAGACTGGGTGTGGTTGGTCAGCAATATGATGTAAATCACTGGTCTTGCAAGACATGGTGATACGTTGGGAGTTTGTGAAAGTCATGTGAGATTATTTCCCACAAATAGCCTACCTGGCTATTTCTAGAGATCCTGCCTACTGGATCAGTACAGATAATTCAGAGATTTGGTACAATAGTTACATGCATTTTCAAATATGGTAATTGATTCCAGTATATTAATTCTCATAGTATATTGCATACAATCAAATCGCAACAGGGTAAATTAACAAATGTGAGATAGTGAGACTAAATTAAGGACACCTTTGCCAACCACTACTTTAAACAAACTTTTAGGGTTCAGTGAAGGCTAGAATCCCCTCTGCTGTTTGTTCAAAATAACATCTGTTTATATTTGAGGATAAGAGTTAAATCAGGTCTATCTCTTAAACAATTGATAATAAGACAAATTAGTTGTCACAGCTTTCTTCCATTGAACAGTTGCGGGGGGTAGAACAGATTGTATGTCGAGATCCTCTTGAACAGTTGGGACAAAATGGTTGTTATACTTTTCATAGAAGTAAAGTGTTACATTCTAACAAAAATAATACATTGATTTTTTTCCATTGAACGGTTGCGGGGACAAAATAGGCATTGTAGGTACGCACCTTTACCTCCATCCCAGTCTAGGGCCTTCGATAGATTAACTGTGTATTTAAAATTATTTTAGGCCCAGATTACCATCTAGTGGCTTTCTCGGTTTAAGAATTTTTTCTGATCCTTTCTCATGATACCATCTAGTGGGTCTTAGGGGAACATATTTGGTGTCCATCTCCACTTGCAATTTCCCCCCCCCCGGTCTGTTTGACCCCTTTTTAGTTTTACTTCCTATCTCTTACAGAGGGGAGACATAAGGGGGGAAATCAAAATGCATGATCTGTAAGACCAATACACACCAACAGTTCTGTGGAGCCCCAGTTCTCACAAAGGGAAAGGTCAGCCCAGATCACTGTTTCTCAGGTGCCCGCACTCTGGAAAGGCTGATTGCAGGAGGGATTTTATAAAAGGGATCATGCCATTTCCCCCCCACTCCCTCTGGCTTTCCTATGATTCTAAGGCTGTTTCTGCGGCCCCTGTTTTCAAGGTCCTCTGTCTTTTCTTTTAATTCCTGGACCGATTTTTCGAGGGTGTGGAGCCGAGCTTCCTGCTCAAAATTCCTTCCCTCCATTTCCTCCATTTTGTTTTCTGTAGCCTCTACCCTGTTCCAGGTTCCTGTTAATTTCCCTCATGGTGGCACTATGCGTGTTCAGGGATTCCCTGAACTGTTTTCTGTCATTGCGGGTTTCCCTTAATTTAACTTTGAAGTCTGTTATAATAGTTGCAAGTTGGTCAGGGGAGTAAGTTCCCGCCCCTGATTGAGCTCAGTCCACCATCTTGTCCATGGGGGTAGCCACTGCCAGTTTAAACCTGGCCTGATCCTTCCCCACCCTAGCTGAGCACCGAAAAAAAGAGCTGGTGTGTGCTGTCTTCAGGTATTTAGCTCTGGGCTGGGCCAGAGCTCTAGCTCCGCGCACCTAGCTTCCACGCATGCCTGCTGGCGCCCCTGGTTCTTACCTTTTAAAGCCCTACACGGTCTGGGCCCCAACTACCTGCGGGACCGCCTCTCACACACGTAAACCCGGATCCTAGATTGGCCCCTGCAGTCCTCTGGGGGCGTCCTCAAAGTCCCCCGAGTGTCTCGGCTGGCGACAATGAGGAGGGCATTCTTGGTGGTTGCTCTGAGGCTGTGGAACTCGCTCCCGGCTGTGGTCCATTTGGCCCCGGACCTCCCCTCCTTTCGACGACAGTGGAAAACCTGGCTGTTCCACCAAGCTTTTGGTGAGGGAGGGGGGTAGTGGGTGGGACGGGTGGGTTGTTGGCTCCACATGGGTTGTATTTTAGGATTTTATTGTATTTTATAATGTTCTTATTTGTTTTAGGTTACCGCCCTGAGCTGCCTTGGCAGGAGGGTGCGGGTTACAAATGTTTGTAATAAATAAATAAATTAAATAAATAAATACTTCCATATATCCCTGGCTGATTGCCAACCGGACTTGCTCTGCTCTGAGAAGAGAAAAAGGAACTAAAAAATGTCTAACCCTTTTTTTAGCCCAAAATGTTTAAGAAAGCATCAGTCAAACCTAAAACCTGATTCCCCCTCCTTTCTCCCCACTTCCACACAGAAAATTGGTGCAAATAGCACTTTCCAGTACTTCTGTATCTTTGACAACAAGAATGTTTTTTTTAAATGCTGATATTTGGGTCCATTTTTCTGTGGGCTCTGTCCCCATAACCCTTTTGCCAAATTTCACATTTTACCTTTCCCCTATCTAGACCCAGGTCTTAACATTTCTACACAAAGTAGCCTGATGAGCACAGGGCAGGAAAGGGCATTGCCCTCGGCTGTAGAGCAGCCAGCCTATTTCCAAGTAAGTGAAAGTAAAACGTATTCCTCTCCTCGTTCTTCTCTTGCAGGAGCCACCATGGCATTAGGTGCTGCTGATTTTCTGAAAAGCCTGCGAGATACAGTCACTTGCTCTGTCTGCCAGGATGTTTTTAAAGAGCCCATGTCTCTGAACTGTGGTCACGCTTTCTGCCGAGCCTGCATCAGTCAGCGCTGGGAAGGGTTGACGAGAGACTTCCCCTGCCCCCGCTGCAGGAAGCAGTTTCGGAAGGGGAACAACTGGCCTAGTCCGCATCTGGAAGAAATAGCCAAGCACGTGAGGGCCCAAACTGCCAAAGGGCCAGAAGCAGAGAGAGAGAGAGAGCTACGCAGGCCAGGAGGAGAGAAAATATGTGAGAAGCTGGGTCCAGGAGGGAAGAAAAAAGAGCCAGAAGAAAGAATGTGTGAGAAACACAAGAAGATATTAAGTCTGTTTTGTAAAGATCATAGAGAAGCCATTTGTGAGGATTGCGATATATTCACTGAGCGCAGAAATCACTCTGTTTATACCTTAGAAAAAGCTACTAGTCGCTGTAAGGTAAGAAATCCAACAGTCATTTCAAAATACAATCAAAGAAATTCAGAGCTGGGGAAATCTATTGGATTCATCTTGCTTCCTCACTGCTTTCCTTAAGAGACTATTTTCCAGTATGCTAGATCACTCATTATTACAAACCAGCCTTTGCCAGTAAATTGGGTAAGGTGTGATGAGGCTTTATTAGAAGAATCTAAATTTTAAAATGCCGTAAAACATAAGCGATGAGTGCAGTTGTCCTGAAAATTCCTGTGATTCATTGGTTGAGGGAGAATGGAAAAGAGAATAGAAAATCTGGAGTAATTTGTGGGAGGGATTCTCAAGAAGAAAATACTATAAAAATGGAACTAAATGCGAGCTGACCTTTTATATATAAGAACTTTGTGCCCAAAGCTCCATTCTATACAAAAGGTGATACAGGGTGATTTCAGACGTTATGCCACCATGGTCAATCACGGTCAGGGACTCGAGTTGACTGCACCAAAAAATCTTAAATTCTGCAACCAGCGAAGCCAAATTCTGCAAATTCACCGCAAGCATTAATATTTGCATAATTAACTTGATTTGCATAACTATGCATGCTGGGAAACAAATTTGCAATAGGTTTGACATAGAATCACAACTTTGCTAATCAAACATAACTCAAATCCTCTGGAATTTCAGCATCTCCCTCACGCAAACATAGGGCCTTCAGACCCCACGCACCCACAATTCATCTTCCAGGGGCCTATTTACCCTCGGGTCATGGTCAGGATTGGCTGATTCTGCAAGGATTGGCTGATTCTGCAAAAATCACTGCAAATTGCAGCAACGCAGTCAACTCAGGTCCCTGATCACGGTGAATCCCCCCGTGGTGATCGTGGTGGCGTAATGTCTGTTGGGCCGAAAAGAGATTCCTGCCAGATGTTCACCCCCAGCGGGAATCTCTTTGACCACGCTTCCTGCCCTCTGGCCGCCTGGAGCTCCAGAAGCGTAGTCAAAGCAATTCCCATCGGGGGTGAACACCCAGCGGGAATCTCATTTTCGGCCCAACAGACATGATGTTACCACGGTCAATCACAGGGGGGATTCACCGTGATTGACCATGGTAAAGTCATGTCTGTTACCGCCCCATGGCCCAGAATCGACTAATGTGACCGCCGCCTATTCCAGGCCGTGGCCAATACCCTGGGGGGCCGGCGGGCACTGCGGCCGCCTTGGCCACTGCACCCGCCTGTCCCCCAGAGGGCGGATGGCCTAGGGAGCGTGGGGGGCGAAGCTGTGCAGCTGCATGTTGTGCTGCGCAGCCCCGCCCCCTCCCCCAAACCCCGTCCGGAATCAGCCGGCACATCTGTTGACAGGCTGGCTGGATTCCGGAGGGGGATCAAAAGGTGATTCTGTGCCATGACCAAAGGACGGCGGAGCACATCTGAAATCACCCACAGACACCAAAAATGCTAGGTAGTGTTTTTCCACCACATCTGGAGGCCCATAATCACTAGCCAGTGGAGTCTACTAGAAAAGGTGTTGAACTTGGACCTGGGAGAACCTGTCAAACCCCGTCTTTGCCATGAAGTCAGCGGGTAGACTTGAGCACGTCACTCTCTCTTTCAGCCTCGGTTCCCCATCTGTAAAATGGGAGTAATAATGACCTACCACACAGGATTGTTGTGAGGCTGAACTACGTAATGATTGTGAAGCGCTTTGAACACCGAAAGTGCTGTATAAATGATTATTAATTACAAAAATTTTAATATGACACTCTCATGTTATTCCTATATATTTGTCTTTAGTGATCTGATCTTCTCTTCACTTCCTGTATATTTACCCTTTATCATTATTAATAGCAGTTCAGATATTAGTATTATTCGGATTATTTCCAGGCCCCATTCAAGGTGTTGGTGTCGACCTTTAAAGCCCTACACGACCTGGGCCCCATCTACGTGTGAGACCGCCTCCCACTCCGGGATCTGGATCAGCCCCTGTGGTCGACCGGGGGCACCTTTCTCGAGGTTCCCCGGGTATCCCAGGGGGCCACTATGGAGAGGGCGTTCTCGGTAACTGCACCAAGGCGGGTGAATTCCCTCCTGGCGGAGGCCTGGTTAGCCCCGGACCTCCCTTCTTTTAGATGATTCCATAAGACCTGGTGGTTCCATCAGGCTTTTGGTGAGGGAGTCGGGTAGAGTGGGTGGTTTTGAGGGTTAGGGAGGGAAAGGTTTTTTTAATATATTTTTATTTCTTATGACTTCCCCCTTTTTATGGGATTGAATAGAATTTATATTTGTATTTTTAATTGTTTTATATTTTGCTTAAAATTGGAAGCCGCCCCAAGCTGCTTTTCGGGAGGGGCGGGGTATACATTATGCAAATAAATTTTATTATTCAGTATTTATTCAGGTTATTAATAGCAGTTCAGATAATATCTTTCCTTGGACCAACTAGTGCTGGTGAAACTATGCAAACTTTCAGGGCAAGGGGATACATCTCAACCTGTCTTTGACTATAGATCTTCTATCCCGGCAGAAAGGAAAGTGTTGCAATCAAATCTAGTATTCTGTAATCTCATTTTTCTTAGCGATGGGAGTTCTACAGAATGTCAGGAAACTGTCTATACACAGAATTTAACAGAAATGGAAACCATTTACTATGTGGACCTCATGCCAGTTTGGAGACTGCTAGTGAATGTAATGTTTTTTAACTTATTGGAATAGTTACTGGATTTCAAATCTAAGGTCTGTCTGATTTGTCAGTCCATTCTCCTCTACCAACAAAAGAAGCCTGGGAAGATGAAATCAGTTTCTTCACAAAGATAAGAAAAAAATCTTGCACCTAAACCAAGGCCTTTTTTACACGGACGGCGCAGCAGTGCTGACGGGTGGAGATGGGTCGAGACGGGTGTGGATGGGTGGGTGAGCACACCTAGTGAACACCTGGCGGCGCCGAGCAGGGAGTCATTTACACGGGCAGCCCCGTGGGGGGTTGTGGGAAGGAAATGGGGGGGCCCCGCAAACACCCAGTCCCCAAATACCCATCCCGGGAAACACCCGGCAAACACCCGTGCAAGCACATGGACGGCCGTGACTGGGAACGGCGGGGAAGCCCCGCTTGGCACAATGACGGCACAACATGGCCGACCGAGGGCAAATGAAGCCGTGCAACGCGGCCCCGCCCCCCAACTGCCAGGACCCGCACGGGCGGGGCGGGAGGGAGATGGGATGACAGCCGCTACAATGGAGCCAGCTCCACGCAGCCCCGGCACAGAGCCCAGACCGCCCGGCGCCTGGTCCCCCCTCCCCTACACACACACACAGCAGAGCTGCACACACACTGCAGGCAGCAGAAGCACACAGGAATGGAAACACAGCCCCGGGGGGCAAGGAGGGGGGAAGGCACCCACACAACACAGGCAACACCCCCCGCAGAGGCACCCGCGCAAGTGGCGAAGTCACAGCAAAGCACAACATGGACACACCAGGAAAGGAACACACAAGCCTTTATTAACATGGGGAACCAGCAACAGGGGGCAATGACCACAGGGCAGGGAGGGGGATGGGGCAACAGAAGTGGGGGAGGGGAACAGCGTCAGCAGAGGCCCGGGACAGAACCCCGGTCAATAGGGCCAGCGACCCTGCACCTGGTGCCAGCACTCAGCCTGCGCGTGGTCCAGCCGGTGCAGCCGGTCCAGGATGTGCAGGAGGAGCTCCAACAACTCCCCCTGTTCCCAGGTCCACTCCGTGATCATTGCCTGCACTGTATGGGACAGAGGGAGAGGAGACAGCCATCAGAGTCATCCGCGGGCACCCAGGAAGGAACAGAACCCCCCATGGAGGGACACAGGCACGGGGCCCAGCAAACAGGCAGCACACTCACGGATGCCATTGAACAGCTGCCCTGCCGCCCGCATGTCCCACGCCACCCGCTCCAGCTGCTGCACCATCGCGCCCAGGCGCAAGATCCCCAGCAGCACGACAACAGTAGCTGCAGGAGAGAAGAGACAGGGCCATGGGGAACACCCGCACCAATGAGTCCGGGGAGGGCTGGGGGCAGCGACACCACCAGGGACCCACCCCACACGCTGACAGACACACACCCCCGAGAAGCACCCTGGCCCCTGCACGAAGGGGCATCTGTCGGGCCACAGGCTGGGTCCACATCAACCCCTACTCACGCTCAGTCGCCCAGCGCCCATGGTGCCGCTGCCCATCCATTGCCACCACCACAGATGGCCCGCACCAACAGGGGCCGACAGCTATGGGGAGTGGAGGGGAGGGACAGGGCCACACCAACACACAGGCGAGGCCCGGGGGTGTCTGGTCGACTGCCCACCACCAATACCACCCCTCGAGCGACCCCAGGCAGCAGCACCCAGCAGGGAAGCAGCCAGAAAACACACACCTCACAGCGGGTGCCCACCCCACAGGCCCGGAGTCCCCCAGTATACAAGAAGCACAACCCCTGCGCACAACCACACAGATGGGGGCAGGAGGGCTGCCAAAGGGGAAGGGGCACCCGGACACCACAGCAGCAACAGAGGCAAGGCAGGACAGAACATCACAGAACAGAATTTTATTGGAGCCGGGGGAAAGTGGGCCCCCAAGCACAGAGAGGCAGAGCAGGGGGTCGCTGGGGCACCCGCGACCGGGCACGAGAGGCACAACAGGAGGGCACAGGAGCGCCCACGCAGGGCGAGTGAGGACACCCATCCAGCCCCAGCGGGAAGGGGCAGCAGTCACACAGAGGGGGTAATGGGGTCCAGGGACTCCAGGTGGAAGCCAGCAGCGAAGCAGATGGCAGCGCACAACCCGCTCGGAGGTATGGGGGGGCGCCTATGCACCGTCCCGGGCACCAGGGTGGTAGCGAGTGGGTGGAGGCAAGGGGCAGCTCATGGATGGTTCAGTGAGTGCTTCCGGGGTGGCGACCCCGGAGCCAGACCTTCCCAGGCAAACAGGCCCCTTCGGAAGCCTCGGGTGCGCATATGAGCATCCACCAGGTAGCGTGGAAGGAGCAGATCCGCACCTGCGGCCACAGCCCGTACAGCTGAAAGGTCCCTCACCAATCGAAGGGCAGTGAGCTCCACAGCAATGGGGTCTCCGGTCCGGAGTGACCCACCAACCTCGGGGGACAGCAAGCCCAGGTCCCACAGGAGGCCCCCGCGTCAGAGGGTGCTCGCGGGATGCCACTTGCATGCAGGAGGCTGCCTGTGTACAGGGCAGCAACAAGGGGCCCACAGACAGCAAGGCGAGGCCGTACCCAGGTAGCTCCATCAGCAGGCGAGCCGCCGTTACCTCCGTAGCGGTCCATGGCACCACAACGGCAGGAGGGTGCCCCTAAGGAGGTTGGCACAGGGGGGCAAAGGCAAGCTCAAGGGAACGGGCCCAGCACGCTGGGGCCCCGACCTGGTGACCCATCGTCCACATGTACCGTGACCAGAGCTGGAAGTCATCCCCCGCCGACAGGGGGTCGCCCACCAACAGCTGCACATCAGGGCTCAGCCAGAGGGCCCCCAACAGCATGTCCACACAGGGAGAACACCCCAGAACACCCCCTGCACAGCACCAACTGCTGCCCTACACCCCCACCCCCCCAACCTACACAGTACATAAGGGACACGCTGCGGCCAGTCGGGCGTGGGGCGGAGGGGCTATAGCATGGGACCATGCAGCACACAGAGAACGGCGATCCCAGGCTGGGTGCACATGGAGGAACTCCCGCAACACCAGGGGAGAGTGGGCCGTGGGCACAGGCCGGGCAGTAGAGCGCACTGCGGTCACGGCACATGCCAGCGGTGTGTGGCAGGGAGTGGGAAGCAGCAGAACCATGCTGCTGGGGGACGAGGACCCACTGCCCAAGGCCGTGCTGCTGCACCTCCTGGGCGCGGGCCTCCTGCTGCTGCACATGCTGCTCCAGCAGATTACCATGCTCCGCCTGCAGGGTCACCGGTCCGCCCTCCTGGGGGCACGCGGCAGAGGGCAGCAAACCTCAGGAGGGCAGCGCTCATGCGATGGGCGAGGCGGGCGTCCATCCAACGCCGCGCCCTGCTGGGCTCCGTGGCATTCCTGCACTGGTGTCCTGGGCCGGGCCAGTGCCCCCGTACCAACGTGCCCAGGGAGGGGCAGCCCCACACAGATCTGAGGGGAACAGGGACAGCATCTGGTGGTGGTGGTGCTGTCTGGCCCCCCTCGTCCTCCTCCTCCCCCGCGACCACCACCTCGTGCACCTCCAGGCTGGCTTGAGCTGCAATGGAAGGGGGTACCATTACTGTTTGCCCGACCCCGGCCGCAGCAGCTCTGTCCGGGCCGGTCCCCCCCCCACAACCCCCCCAGCCCTGCTGGGGCGATCATACCTGGATCCTGTTCCTATGCCTCCTGGAGGCCGTCCCAGGTCTCCCCTTGCTCTGCGCATGCCTCCTGTCCCTGTGGCCAGACGGCTTGTGGGAGCGTGCGGACTGTGGTGGTCCGGCGCTCAGATCCCCGGGGCGCCTTCTCCCCCTGTGGGACGGAGCTGTCCCCTCCCGCTTTGTGGCCAGCGTCGCCAGGGGCACCCTCCCCTCCTTGTTCTGTAGGGTCTGTCAGGGGGGATTGGGTGCTGGCCCTGCGCCTGCCCCTGGTGAAGGTGCTGCCGTGTGTGCAGGAGGCCATAATGTCTCCGTCCATGCAGAGGAACTTGGCTGTGCACATGGCCCGGCTGGATTATTGTCCCTGATATGTTTATATCCGGATCTCAAGTCCTTTGCCTGCTGCATGCATTGGGTTACATCCCTATTGTACCCCTGCCGCTGCATCTCCTGGGTAATGGCTTCATAGACCTGTCTGGTCTTGTAGCTTCGCACCAGGTCGTGCTGGATCCTTTCAGACCCCCACACATGTATGAAGTCCCTGATCTCCTGCCTGGACCAGGGCTCCCCCTTTTGGGACCCGCATGTGTGGGGCCGACCGGGCTTGGCAGCATGGGGCCCGCCCTGTGGATGTGGATGCCACGGTGGTGGTCGTGTCCTGTTGGGGGATAGTACAATAGGGGTTACTACGGCTCCTGCTGGCCCCCTCTGCCCACCCGTGGGGCCTGCCCCCCTCTCCCCCCAGGGGTTCCCTTTTGCTCACCTGACTGTCTGGGAGGTCCTCCTCGGCTGTCGTCCCGGTGGTGCGGTGCTCCGTTGTCTGGGAGCTGTCCTGCGGGGAATGGGGGAATGGGTTATGCTGCTGCACCCTGCCCTGTGTTCCCGGGCACGGGGCACGACCGTCCCCTCCCGGGTGTGTGTGTGTGTGTGTCCTCGCGCTCACTTCACTCTCGCTGCTGCTTCTTGGGCCATGCCCTTGGGACGTGCTGGACTGGGGGTCATCGACCAGGGGGGCATCAGTGCGGCCCCTCTGCCCTGTGCTGGGACACGTGTGCTGTGTTACTTCCTGGCGCGTTTCCCCACCCGTTCCTCCCTGCTGCCCCCCCCCCTGACGGCAGTCCTTTGCCCCCCCCTTGTGCCTTCGACCTGGGGTGCTTTCCCCCCCCGCACCACATTGCCGGGGCTTCTCCCCCCCCCGGGTGCCCCACGGTCCCCGTGTTCACCCGGCCCCTTCCCCTGTGTGGGGCGGTGTTGGCTCCCGTTGCCTTCTTGTGGGCCTTTCTGTTCGTGCGTATGTGCCATGGTTCCTCCCTCCTTTACGGGCTCTCGGCTGGATATCTGGCGTCCCCCTGCCCTGCGAGCATCTCTGCATGGCGACGTGTGCGTACCCCATGGCGCCGGCACGGTGGCGCTCCGCCGTTCCGTTCCATGTGGGTGTGGGTGTTTCGGCTTTAACACAGACGCTTGGGTGTTGAACATCCATCTCCACCCACCTCCACCCACAGAGGGTGCCAGCTCCCTCCCGGCAGCTCCATGGGTTTTGGCGGGTGTTTCAGGCACACACCCCCACCCACCCATGGACATTTACACGGTCGCTCTCCCACCCACCCGATGGGTGTTTCCAGGTGTTAGTGGGCGGGTGGCGTCCGTGTAAAAGTGGCCCAAAATGTTAACTGTTTCTTCTGAATCCAATGGATAATAGAGAGGTATTTCTATGCATTAGATGTTGAAATAGCGTTGTTCTACCTGCAGAGAATGGAGGAATTTAGAGGAGGGGGAAGATGTTTGTAAGGGCAAAACAGTACAAGTTCCCACATTAGTAAGGTGTCTGAAAACGAGCATTCAGTCATGTTCTACTTTAGCAGGGAATGCTCCCCCTCAAGAGCTGAGGACACTATCTACTTGAGCTCAGTTTGTTACTGTGGCCAGCTGAAGAATTATTCATGTCCTAGAGATACATATGTCTGTCACCTGGGTCTCAGCTGGATCTTTGTAAAACATCCTGCCCACCATGTGCAAACTAAAATGGATGAAAGATTGGGCAGGGCGTGTTGCTGTCTTCGTTACCTACAATTTGAGTCCACCTCTAGGGTGTAGTGCTGTTTGACCATTTCCCACATAGTTTTTCAAGGTGGCCTTTGTGTCGTCCCACAACCTGCCCACCTTCCCTTCTGACAGAGTCCTAGGGTCTTCAAGATGGCCTCTGTGTTGTCCCACATGTGGGATATCCCCCCCCCCCCCTTACATAGGCAGGATAGGACAGAACTGATTTGCAGAGCAGGGACTGTTGAAGAGCTCTAGACCCTCCTCTCTGGCTTGTGCAGAGACATGTGCCCTGTGGCAAGACAATAAAAGAGGAGGGATGCTCTTGCCTCCGTTCCAGCCTTCCTTCCAATTTAGCAGTTGGAACGGACAGCTGCAGGAGGGTGGCTCTACCAATTGTTTAACTACGGGTGTTTTCACGTGGATGCAGACTCCTAGAGTAGGTCCAGGGGTGCACCCCCATTCTCGCAGCACCGCTTGGGTCCATTTTAATCAGACCCAGCAGCTGCCACAACACAGTCTGCCCATGAAGCGTCTCCTGCCCCCTCCCCCCCACCATAGAGTTGCAGCCTAGAGTGTCTGCCAGGACAATGGCCAGCCAGCAGTGGAGCAGCAGCGTGGGTCTGCGCATCAGATGCACCACGGCTCTGCTTCAGGCTGGTGCCCTGGGTTTGGGCCACCCGCGTTGCCAGCAGCACTCCAGGATGTTTCAGAGCGCCGGTGGCGGTGCTGCCCTGGAGCAGGGGCAGCCTGTCCTGCCTCTGCTCTGCCTGCACATCTGGCGGGCTGCGTTTAGATGGAATGGCCACTTGGGGGTGAGGCAGAGCACAGGGGTGGGTGCTGTCCATCTAAAGATGCCCATTGCCTCAGTGCGTGAGTCAGGGCACGCAGTGAGTGCAGGGGAAGGAGCTACTGTTTCACAGAAGGTTTTGGCAGGTTGGCTACATGCAAATCCATTCCCAAATGTGTGAACTGGCAGCCATTCTCGAGGAGCCTTGGCTACAAGTCACTAACCTTTATTTATTTTGTGACTTGCAAACACTGGTTGATAAACAAATGAAGTAATATTTTTTCCTTTATGTAGAAACAACTTAAGAAGTATCTGAATTTTTTTAAGGAAAAAGGTGACCAGTTTCTGGAAATGAAATTGAGTGAAGAAAAGAAAAAACAGGAACAGCTGGTAGGTCCACGTGTTTCACACTGACAATAGCACGGAGACAATAAACACATCGGGCTACTAGTGAGTTACAGGTTCCCTTTTTCAAGCCGATTATTGCTATATTTTAGTTTTGTTTGTACTGCTCTAATAGAAGCATCAGAGAAAATCCATGCAATAAGTGCCTATGGCTGAGAGTAGTTGCGATCCCTTCCCTTGTCTTGCTCCAAGCCAAGCAAGATTGGAAATGGACCAGTTAATGTGCAAGGAGTGCTTTGTCCCCACGCCCAAGGCCTCCCAGCACTAAGGCATGTTATATTTTGTTTTCCTTTTAGATTCCATCCAAGGGCCTAGCTACCGTAGAGACAGCAGGTGCAGCTGTACCAGAGCCCATGAGTCTAGGGGGCCCATACACCTTCGTACAGCTGCATCAGCTGTTTAAAGGTGGCAGAAAGAAGTGGGCATGGTCTCCCAACCTATTCTGCACCTCTTGGAGTTCCTGTGCCGCCCCACCTCCCTTGTTCTACTCATGCTGATCTGACTGCCCATGGCCTCCTCACTTTGTCACAGTGGCCCGGTGACACCCACCCGAGTCTCACCGCCCGACTGCCCCAGGCAGCTCCTACCTGGTCTCTGGTCTCGCTTGCCACTTGCCTGCCTGTGTCAGCCCCAACAGCCCTGCTCTCACCACCTCCTCCCTCAAATCCTGCCCTTGTTGTTGAGACGTACTAAGAAACAATGTGGAATGACCATTGGAAACAATAAAGAGAATGCAAATGCCAATTGGAGATAATGGGAAACTGCGGATGCCAATAGGCCTTAACGGGCGGTAAAGGAATACAATGGAGCTGCATCTCTGAAAGGAAGGGAGATTGAGGAGGATGTGGAATACCCCAAAAGGGTGTGGATGCATATCGGGGAATGCAGGTTCAAAAGTGAATGTTTGATTGTGTATGGCTTGTATCTGTGTGCACAGCTGGGTGTGTTTGTGCACACACATGGATGTGTCTGTGGACAGGAATCTCTGCGTGGGATGTATGTTTGGGTAGATGCATCTGACAGAACAATAGACCCAACTGCTGAAAGGTCTGTGAGTTTGGGCTACTGCAGCTCTCCAAAGCTGCAAAATCAATCTGGGGACAGATTTTCAGGGCACAAAAGAAGTTGGCCGAGTAGAATATCTGATACGAGGCGAATTCCCGTGTGCACTTTCTATCAGCCGCTACTTCCTCACCCTTTCCCCCAAATCATCCTTTTACAAAGTACCTAAAAATCAGCAAAATTTCCTCTTCCAAATGATTAGGAACAGTGATTTCCTTCCTGATGAGACTTGAACCAAGGACTCGCAGGGTGTGTTTAAATGAAATGAGCAGGGGGAGTGGAGGGAAGATCCGTGGTCGGTGTGTGGGGCAGGTGCAGGGGATTTGCATGGGGGAGGGGGGAGCGCCTGATCCATGCACCACACACGGGGCACTCCGGCTATTCCGGAGTACCCCATGCATGGATGGGGTGGGCAGTGTGTGGGTCATGGGGAGCACGCACTCCCATGCACCGAATTTAAATGAATGCTTCCCCATATGGATGGTGGGTGTAAAAACACCCATATAAAAATGCAGCTCCTAGCCCATTCATTAATTGAATGAGCCTCCAGGAGCCCTTGGCTTACATACTCTAGAATGACACTAAACCCCAAAGCATTATTGAACTGGTTGTGAGAGTTCTCATTTCACCCTTTCACGTAGGAAGTTTTAAATCACTATTTATTTATGCATCATATCAACTAAAATTACTTTTTATATTAAAGTCTGCTTAACAAACAGGCAGCCTCACAATTTTCAAGCCTCTAGCTTTATTCCTCCTGCAACCTGAGGCAAAAAACCCTAGAATAATCAGAATTTTTGGCTTAAGGTTTTATTATGGTACCCATAATATGCCAGGTGTTAAACAGTTGTGCCTGAGGAGATGCAATCTGGAAATTCACTCATGCTCCCTAAAGCATGGAAATTGTAAGTTAAGCTTAACCTGTGCGCCATGTAAGCACTGCAGTAAAGATCTCGCATATTGTAACTGAATCTAGAATTGGGAAAGAAGAAGTGACAAAGGGGAGGGATACGTTTCCTTTCAGAAACTCTACTAGCAGAGCTACCGGAGTAAGTGCTCGTTCCTCCTAGCTACTTTGGTCATGAGGATGGACATTGCATATTAGTCATATAAATAGTCTGCAGTTAGGGTGTTTTCAAATGAGCCAATAGCCCACATTAGCCTTTACCAGGCGCTTTCCTGCTTCCTGTCTATTAGGTGTCTGTCATGTGGGATCCATGTGGTCTCCATGAAGCCACCGCTCACGGTGGAGTCCAGGGACATCCTCTGCGTGGGCCAGTTGGGGCTAATAGGTGCCCACATGGCCACGACTTGTCAGTTAGGTTTGCCTGCAGCCTCGACCACATCCAGGTCCACCAGCTCCATGGACTCCTACATAGTGCGCCTGGGTAGCTGAGAGGTAGGAACAGTAGCAATCTCCCCCTGTGGCCACCTGTCACCTGAGAGTAGGGGTGGGAAACCGGTAGAATCCGGTATCCGATAATGCCGGTAACGGGCGTACCGGCATTATCGGATTCGACCCGGTAATCCGGACCCGGTACCGGATTCCGGGGTACCGGATTTTTTTACATTGCAGCCATTTAAAAATGGCTGCAATGTAAAAAAA
>QEPC01012573.1:50008-88284 GCA_003113815.1 Sphenodon punctatus | reverse complement strand
GTCAGTAAGTACCTGCACGGTCTGCTGACTTAGCGGGTACCTACCTCCTTACTCAAGCCCACAGTTGGGATGCTCCCCCTTTCGGCCAGAGCCAGGGTGCTGTCGAAGGGGAGCCTTGGTGGTGATGGAGCTGGCACGGGAAGGCACATCCTGGCCAGTTTCGGGTTAATAAGAGTTAATTAGCTAGCATATTGGACCCATATTGCGTGGGCAATCACCCACCGTCTTGATAACAATCAATAAAGAGTGTGGCCTGTTTAAACCAATACTTCGTCTCTGTGTCTCATTGGGGGGGTGCTGGGACAACTAGCTGGCTGTTAGTGATCTACGCACATGGCCCCCTTGCAATGGCAACCAACCCTCCCCATAACTAGCAGGGCTGGCCAAGCGGAACACAAACTGTCTGGAGTGGGGGTGTCTGAACCCCAGAGCCCCTCCATGAGGGCCTGGATAGTGACTAGAATTTTTTTAATAGTTGTATGATTTTTAAACAGGCAACATGATCCTGTAACTTAGTGCTGGCCGTGAAAGCGAATGGGAATTTCATTGGCGCTAAGGGCTAGCCCCAGCATTAAATAGCTTGAGGATCACGTTGCATGTCTACTTCAACGCCCCCTTCCCTCCGCATCCCCACATGTGCCTGTTCTGTTTGTGGCCGATTATTTTGCCCTTCACTGCAGGCTAGGATGTTTCTTCTGCCATCGAGTGCAGAGGGGTGGAGCTGGGGAAACCCTTCACTCCCTAGAGCCAGGCTCAAGCTAGACATTCTGGACCAAGTCTGACCTGAGCCCAGACCTAATGTCCAGCTTTTATTTATTTTATTTTTATTTATTTATTCAATTCCCGCTTGCCACTTACAGAGCACCATGATATCATGATGCGGCATAAGGGGTAGGGCCAAAGTGTTCCTCCACCCTTTTCCAATGTGGCCATTCCCAAGGGTAGGGCTACACTGGAGGAGGCAGAGCTAAAGAGCACCCCCACCCCCGCCCCCATCCTTTCCAACATGGCTGTGCTCCCTATGGAGTGTCAGGTTGTCACACAGTTTGGGAGTTCAGCCCAGGCCAGACGAATTCAGGAAAATTGTGTGTCCTTCCCAGCTTGACCTTAACAGGACCATCTGGGTGTCATCAGGGTCAGTTTATGATTTATATAGCACCAGCAATGTATCTGCCACTGTACAAACAATAGTTATAGATAGGTCCCTGCCCCGAGGGGCTTACCATCTAAGGGCGTTTTAAAATGTGCGCTTTCCCAAGCGCGTTTTGGAGAAGACGGCTCCAAAGTGGGTTTGGGAGAAAGCCAGGTTTGGGAGAAGTCATCTTCTCTGCCCCAGCCAGTGATTAAATTTAATCATTGGCTGGGGGCTTTAGAGGGGGAAGGGGGGAGGGGGTTTGTCAGCGCTGCCTGGAGGAGACAGTTTTCGCCGGCTTTCCCCCGCCTCCCCCCACCCCCTTGCTTGCGTCCCTGGGAATCGCCGCGTTCCTTGGTTTTCAAGTGAGGGGGCAGGAATCCTTGGCCGGTTTGATGCGGGAAAGATCCGGCATCAAATCGGGCCAAACATTTAAACGATCGCAAAGAAAGGCGGCTGATTAAAGGATCAGCTGTGTTTTTTGTATAGTTTAAAAGCGCCCTTAGAGAGACAAGGGAGACATGAACATCAGGAACGACAAGGATAAAATCATGAGGTTGAGAAAATGTAGGTGCACGTGCTTCACTTAGTTACAGAGAAGAGATTGTGAATTGGGGGGAGGGGGAGAGAGGATGCAATTTCACTCACGAGGAGCCAGAGAAAGCCCAACAGAAGAGGTAGGTTTTCAGGAGGGATCTGAAAGTTGATGGTGAGGGAGCAGAACAAACGTATCCAGGGAGGGAGTTCCAGGCATGAGGGGCAACAAGAGAGAAGGGGTGAAGATGTTTAGAGGAGCAGGGGAATTGCAAGCAGGTGAGAGTGGGGGCAGAGGAGGAGCAAAGCTCCCAGGCAGGTTGTATAGAGTTAATTTCAAAGGGGCTTAGATAAATATAGTCCTAGTCCTTTGTTACTTTGTTTTCATTGTGGGACTGACATTCTGGGTATAAACAGGCGGGTGGCAGCCCTGCCTTTGCTCTGCCTCCCCTCCAGGTGGAGCTGTTTGTGTAAAGGCAGATGTGCAGGCGGAGCAGAGGTAGAACAGAGACTGCATGTTCTGCTCCAGCTAATGCTTGCGGTGCTCATTGCCAGCGGAGCCCACCACCCAGACCTGGGGCACCAGGAGCTGCTGTCTGTCTGCTTGGTGAACGGCCGCTGCAGCTCTGCTCTCAGCTGGCAGTTGCCCTGGGAAACCCCATAGAGTTGCAGGTGGCAGCTTAGAGCATCGGGCGATCCACCTGCAACTCTATGGTGTGTGTGTGGGGGGGTGCGGGTGGGCCACAGCAGCTGCCGGGTACATGTAAACCTGACACAGGCGGGGCTGGATGCAGGGAGCGCGGGGCTGGCCACCCCCCAGAATAGGTCAGCAGGTGGCCAGCCCCGGGTCTGTCCGAAGACACCGTCTGTGCCAGGATCTCCCAACTCTTTCATCCCCCTAAAACCTGTAATTCTTCCTGCTCTCCCCCATTGCCAGTGTGTGTGTCTGTTCTTCTCTTGTAATGCTGAGCAGGAAACCTCCCCTGCACACTCAGAACAGCATGTAAAGGTGACACTACAAAGAGGCAGACTCCATTTCAAAAGGAAGTGCGGTCACTCCCTGTAGTACAAGGGCTACCAAACGTTTTGCCTGAGCGACCCCATTATGAGTCCTAAGTATAATCCCTCAGCTCCAGACAGCAGCAATGGCATGCAGAGTCTGTCAGATATCAGGCAGGATCTTTCCCCCATCTGCTCGGTGCATGACCCCACTTTATTACCTACCAACGATTCAAGGGGGCAAAGAGGGACATAAAGCCTGCCCCTTGCACAGCAAGCCTTGCTTCTTCACATTCTACACACACCTGCTCCATCCAGCAGACTCCCCTATCTCACGGGCTGGGAGGGGTGAACCCCCAGTGGGGGATGTGGAAGGTATTCTGGGGTGAAGTGAGAAGAAGTACAGCTGACAAACACTGGGCTCCATCCTGAAGGAGCTAGGGAGAATTTCCAAAATAATGGGGCGGCGAGGGGAGAGAGAAGGGAAGCAACACAAGGGTGGTAAGTAAGAGAGGGAGCAAGGCGTGTGGGGGTGGGGAAGGGCCGTAGCTACCACAAACAAGCGGAAGGAAGTGTGGTTCAGAGCTTTTTGAGAAGCACTACGCTATCAGGTGTGGCTGGAGTGTCCAGCAGCAAAAACCTGCCCCCTTGGTACTCCAACAGTGATCCGGTGGCGCAGCTGTGTGTGGCTTCTGGTGGCAGCCGGGCAAAGGCACCCCAACACTCTGGCAGTCAATGCCTCTGAAAGTGGGTCATTGCCATGGAACCATGGGATATTCCCCGCAGAAACATAGGGGGTGTCTCTTATTTCCGATCCCACAACTCTATAGAACATAACAGGCATCCCTTATTTCAGAGCCTCACAGCTTCGTAATGTCCCTTTGGATTTATTTGCCTATTTTAATTTTTTTTTAAAAATAAATAATTGAGCTGCCCTAGTAGACACTCAGTTCTGTTGCTTTCTGTTTTAGGTTTATACTAAGAACAAGAGAAAAACTGTGCTTATTCTGACTGAGTAGCTGATGGTTCAACGCTTGAGGTTCGCCGCTGATGGAAATGAGACCTGCAGCTAACTGACAGGCTACGCGACGAGAGAGGAGTATGCGAGAAGGAAAGTGTGGGTGGAAAAGATCAATCAGATCCTGCCTTGTGCGTCGCATCCCCCGTGGGCAGTGCAAGAACGTGAGCTACAGTCTGCTCCATGGGGCTACGTGCAGGCCTGCTTCCAAGCAATGCCACCAATGGGACTTCCCAAAACATCCTTGATGCCGGATGGATCTTCTCGCCATTAGGAGATGTGCTGTTTCTCTTGACACCCAGCTCGGGGACTCTAGACCCCTTGGAAATCTGCGTGACCCCTGCCAACAGAGTGTGCCGTCACCCAAATGTAAATGGACCCGTCGGTGAATCACCCATCTCCAGAGTTGCCACCTGTCCGCATGTCATGTAGACAGTCCATATTTCTCATGAGTTGCCCATATGGATTAAACAGCAATATGGCCGTAGCAGGGCGGGGCTCGACGAGGCGTTCTCTCTCCACTCTCGTGTGTCCTCTGTTGGCGTCTTGGGGACGTCCCTGTCGCTGGTCATGGATGTTCAACTGTGAAATTAGCGCCCAGCTGTCAAGTAGTCGTCTCACGCCCACTCAGGCCTCTGCCTCGAGGGGTCCAGTTCTCTCGCTGTTGCCCCTTCCGGGGTAGCTCATTCCTTCAGTTTGCGGCTGGGATTCCATATGCTCCGCTGCTGCTAGGTTGCCGTCGGTCTCTGCCCGTGGTGCTCTGCTCTCACCCGGAGTTTCGCTTCTGGGAATGAAGTCTGGCTTGGCTATCTCGGGATCCCTGGATTACAAGGTCCTGAGCTGGTAGGCATTAAATCCCCAGGGTCTTCCTCTGGTTCAACCAGCTAGGCCTTCCCACCGGAGTTCTCATCCTTCAAGCCTAGAGCCTGAGGCCATGGGCGCTGACAGCTCCCCATCTTTCAGACACATGGGCGGACAGGTCATTAAGCCCCAGGGCCTATAGGCCTGACCGCATTTTAACCTCGGAGATGGCAACTAGAGCCACAACGAGCACCTGCAAAAACAGGCAAACCCATTGAAACCACTTGACCCACCCTGGTGACATGGGGTAAAAACAAATGTGACAGCGGGCCGCGGTGGCCTGCTTTGTCACCGTCTAGCACAGACCTCATCTGCACAAGCACCTCCAGATGTTGGCTGGGGATTGCCCCAGGCCATGTCAGCAGTAGCCCAGGCTCTGACTTTTGGAAAACGTCCAAAGTCACAGCCCAGGCTAAGGGTCTTCCGATAGGGCCAAAGTGGGGCTGCACATTTGTTCAGCCCAGATCGGGGTCGCCATGATGGGCAGTCATTGCTGGGCGCAGCGTGGGGTCGGAGTTGGCCGCCCACACACTCTCCTAACCCCCCCGGGCTGTGTGGCCAGTGGTCCAGCAGGGCGTATGTTTGTTTTACACCCGAGCCCGGATCATGTCCTCCGTGGCAGCCTGACCCAGGTCAGTCTGCGCCATGGCTGGCCGGCTGTCACTTCTGTTTTTACCCGTTGGGTACGAATCAGTACTTGATTAGCGCTCAACAGGCTACCCAAGTGTACCAGAATTCCATTTGGGGGTCCTACTTTTCTCACTGCCGGTACTGATTTTTTAACTTCCAGTATCAATTTTCTGACTTCTCCCTGAATTGTGTAACAATTTGCTGTTTTACCAAGCAGTAAATGGATGACTCAATAAGACTAACACCCAGTATTTGGGGGTAATCAGGTGCCCGATTGATACCCAGGTAGCCCGTCAGGCACGTGATAAAATTGCAGGTATGACCCACAGGTATCAAATGAGGTCCCCTTTTCCACTCTAGTGGCAACCCTACCCCCATGGGGACTCGTGTTCACTGTGTTTTTCCATTGGCAGCAACGGGGGAAACAGTAAACACGGGTCCCTGTCTGTGGCCAACTCATAATCCTTTATGCCTGGTTCAACCACAAGAGAGGGGCAGAGAGCATGGGTGTAAACACAGGGGAGGGATGAGACCCATCTCCCCCGTATGGGCTGCAGGGGACAGTACCCTGCTAATTTTGACCCGCTGTGGCTCCCATGGCCACACTTATCAGCTGGTGAAGGTAACATTACTGGGGCAGACATGGCTAGGAACCTGGGGAGGCAATGGGAGGGTGGGAGTTGGTGAGGCAGAAGCATCAAGCCACTCCTGTATGATCAATCTCTTCTTTGCCAGACTATTAGCAGTTGAATTTGTTTTTAAACTGCTCAGTTCCTGAATTTGCTAAACCAGCAAAGTGCACGTGATTTTGTCCCTGCCTGCCACTTCCTCTGTTTCTCAGATAACTCGCTTCTGTTAAACTGTCTGTTCTTTGTGCACCCTCAGGGCCTCCCAAAATCTCAAACATGATGATCTGGAGTGAAATATTTCCAGTGCTAGTTGAGGGAGCCAGAGAGAAGGAGTCGTCGTCGCTGATATACCCACTTTTTGAGCTGATTCAGTTGCCCTCAGCAGGACTTGAATTTCCTGTTAGGCCAATGTTTACATGGGAGCAGGAAGGGTGGTAGACAGACACAACAGGTGTTATCAAACGAAACGATAGCCCGCCGCTGGAGTCCGTGGTTGGCATCACATGTTTAGTGCGTCCAGACTAATAAACGGGCAGCCCCCTACCCATATTTCGTGTGCTTACGGCAGCTTCCACTGGTGGTAAGGCACTAGTGATCTTTCTCACCGCGGCCACCTCTCAGCTGGCGGGGCGCACTAGGCAGCACTCTATGTGCTGGTGGATCTAGATGCTGGCAAGGCTGCGGGCAAACCTAGTTGACAATACGCAGCTACACGGGCACCCATTAGCCCTGATTGGCCCACACGGTGGGCCCGTGATGTCCCTGGACTTTGCTGTGAGTGGCGGCTCAGTGGTGACCACATGGAGGCCACGTGGTGGACGCCTAATAGACCGGCATATGGGAACGCCCCAGGTGAAGGCTAACATGGGCTACCGTCTCATTTGATTCCATCCAAACCATGCTGGGCCCAACTTTTCCACTGATTCCCAGTCCCAACACATACCCTCCTGCCCTTACCCCATCCTTACCCCAGAATCCTACACAGCAGCCACGTGACAAACCAAGGGGACCAACTAGTGTGAGGCTGGATAGTAAGTCAAGCACAAAGGTGAGCTAGGAGTTGCCACCTCCTTCTGTGAAGAAACCCAGAGGGGGTGGGACCATGCCAGAGGGGGTGGGGCAAAAGGCTGCCAGGCCCCTTCTGATGTGACTCTGCCACTTACGGAACGTCATAATGGGTGTATATAAACATGCAGCCGGCGTGCCAGCTACACACCCCTGGGAGGGAGGTCCACCCCCAGCAGGATCGAGCTGGATAACTGAATAAATGTTCCCACTGAATAATCAGTCCAGGGAGGAGGGGTGCCGGAAGAGATGTGAGATTGGCTAGCCCTGCCCCCCGCCATGACGGCCCCCAGCTGAGCCCGGTAAAGTGGCACAGGCTTGCCCAGTATGGCATGCTATGGCCCGCCTGGGCAGCCCTTGGTCTGGGACTGTGGCCCCGGTTCCTTCTGAGACCACGATTCCTGGGCAGCCACTTACCAAGTTGGGGGCTGTAGCGGGGCCACAGGTGCACGTACTTGGCTTGGTTACGTTGAGATAACACCCAATGTCATTAATCTCCTCATTGGGATGAACCGCTTTGGAAAGGGAATGGGCCAAAGAGCATGTCGTGCTCCCTGACGTAACCCTGCCCTGCAAAACATTGTGATATTTATTTAGTAATCACTTTATCCCATTAAGCCTCAGGGCAGGTTACAAAACTCAGTGATCCCCAAATAACCAAAATAAAATCCTTAACTCCTAAATATATTAAAATATAACCAAAAAAAGAGTAGCCCCCTGGCCCCCCAACTCAAAACACCCAAACCCTGTGCCTGCTGTAACAAAAAGTCTTACATTGACTCTGGCAGATGAGCAGACTCATACTTAGGTGAACCTCCAGGGGAAGGGAGTTCCACAACTGTGGGGCAGCTGCAGAGAACGCCTCTCTACGGGCCCTTGTGGAAACTTGGCGGGCTGATGGTGCCTGCACGAAGGTGCTTCCTGTGGACCTCAAAGGCAGCGATGGGAACATGAAGGAAGAGGCGGTCTTTCAGATATTTGGGGCCCATGTCATTTAGGGCTCTGTCGGTCAAAACCAGTCCCTTGAATCGTGCTCAGAATGCCATCGGTAGCCAGTGCAAATTCTGGTGCGCCGGCATAACGGACTTCCGGTGACGACCCACACCAATCAGTATGTGTCAATTTAAGGAAACCCGTTTTTGAGGTGTGGAGGGGGGTGGGCAGGAGAATGTTCATTTTGCTTGTTCAAAGCCAGACGCAAAAGCAGAAAGTCTGAAAACTCCCAACCAAAAAAATAAAATGGGGGGAAATGTTTTGGCGGAATCAGAATTTTCCATGAAAAATTAATCAGAAGACATAAATGCTAGAATATTCAGATACAAAACTTCAGTGTTGACTCTGTCCCCTACTCCTTCTCAGAGTGTGAAATAGGGTGGCCAGATCAAAATTTAGAAAATAAGGAACCTTAAGAAGAGATGGGGTGTAAAATGAGGGATGCCCATGCCCAGTATGTTCTAGGGGGTTTGGGGTTCTGAAATAAGGGATGCCCATAACGTTCTGTGGAGCTACAGGACTCTGAAATAAGGGGTGTCCCCTTAAAATATAATAATAATAATAATAATAAGCTTTATTTTTTGGCCATTGGCCATAACAAATTCCGTACAAAATTGGCAGTGAGCGACCTGCCACATAACAGCATTTAAAATAAACTATAAACAAAATTAACACCAATTATACATTCCAAATAAACACTTGAAATTTGCCTAGCCCGTCCCAGGCCTTGTGATGGCAGGACTTAACCCCTGTAGCTAACAATAAGAAGTAGATTTGTAGCACAGCACAAGTCATTATCGGCGATCATATAAATCCAAAGGATCGCCCGTTAATACAAAATGATGGGCAAATACATTTTAGCAACCCCACTATGCCGGACCTTCAGACGCAATGATGATGGTCCTGTCTAATCCCTTTGGAGTTTATAACACTGAGCAAAAATTTTGTCACTCTTTTAGTGTTCCCTCCATCATTACCAGATAATAAAAATGCCACCAAGCTACTACTAGACCTACCCGGGCAGTCTTTTATTAATGGGGCTAACAGCTTCTCATGGGCTTCAGAATAACACTCACATACAGAATATGGTCTATAGTGTCCACACGGACTAGCGGACAACTGCAGAGTCGGTGAGCAAGAGGGATACCATGTAAACGTCCCTCCGTTAGTGCAGAAGGGAAGATATTCATCCTAGCCATGGTTAAACACCTTCTGGCCGACAATCCCAGATCATGTTCTAGATAGGGCATAACACCCAGAGAGCTGTTAAGTAAACCCAGAAAGCAACTGTGGGTACTTTCAGACGTTACGGGCGGCCGGTTCACCACAGCGAACCACCAGGGGGGGCGAACAGCGCAACCACGCCCGGGGGTTGGAAAACGACCCAAACAGACGTGCCGGGAACGGGACCACGGCCCGGAACCGGGCCGCACCATCACGGCCCGTGGCAGCACAACAGACGTGCAGCCGAACCCCCGGCGGGCGCTAAACCCCCACAAGGCACCGGGCAGGGGCGGGACACAGACATGGCCGACTGAGGGCAAACGAAGCCACAAGGCACTCAAGGGAACGCCCACACAAGGGAAACGGGAAGGGAGGGGGGAAGAGCGAGAACAGGCTGACAGCCGGCTCACACAGCGGTCCCGCAGCAGGGCACAATGCACGGCCACACGCCCGGGCACACACACTCACACCAGGGAAAGGCCGGGAAGGGGGGAAGGGGCGCCCGGAACGCCCCACCCGGAACACCGGCAGGGAGGGGGGGGGCACCACCACGGGGCAAGGCACGGACAGCAGCAACCCCCACACCACCCCAGTCCAGTCCAGTCCAAGGAGGTGCCCCCACAGGAACAGAGGCAGTCTCGGAGGGGGGGGGGGACCCCCGGAGCAAGGCACGTTGGGGGCCCCCAAAGCACAGCGAGGCCGGCGGAGGGGCGCCAGGAGGAGGAGGAAGGGGGCCCCACAGTCAAAGGCTGGCACAGGCAGGGCAGCCGGGTCCAGCGGTGCTCCTCCGCAGCACCAGCGACGCTCAGGCAGCACCCACGGAGTCACGGGGATGGAGGGGGCCCAGGACCACGGCCAGGGGCAGCAGCAAGCAGCGAGGCGGGCGGGAGCTCACCGAGGTGGGGTCCGCAGGTCGGGAGCGGCCAGCGGGGACCAGGCCCCCCCCCCGGGCCGGGGCGGGAGCCCACACGGGGGCACCACGCCGGGGGGGGCAGGCCAGCGACGCGGGGCTCACGGGCCGCTGCCGGGGGCCCCGCTGGCCCGAGGGCCCGGGTGGCCCGCCCGGTGGACCAGGTGGGGCCAGTGCAGCATGCCCCGGCGGTACCCCTGCAAGGACATGTAGTGGGCGATCAGGTAGTAGGCCTCGAAGGGATCGGGCATGGTGAGGGCCAGCTGCACATCCACACGCGCCCACACCGCCAACAGGGATGACATCTCCACCGCGGAGGGCTCCGGCACACAGCAGGCAGCAGAAGGGGGCCACGGAAGATGCCCCAGCTCCAGAAGCCGCTGGAACGCCGCCCCACGGGTGCGCTGGTACCCACGGGCCCCGTGAACACAGGAGAAGTAGCTCACGGCCAAGGCAGGGCCACCCTCGGCCAGGCACTCCGAGTAGGCGCCCAGACCACACACCACCAGCGCTGACACGGTCTCAGAGGCGCTCCAGGGCACATGGGCGCACAGCACCTCCGGGATGCGCCCCTCGGGGAAACGAGCCAGCCCCAGGGCCTCCGCATGCAGCCGGCAATCACGGGCGCTCACCACATGGCCAAAGTAACGGAGCCCGGAGCTCAGGCTCTCGTAGGCACCTGCACGGCTCCCCGGCCCGGCCAGGAGCAGCTGCACGGCAGGGGTGTGCCACAGGTCGCACAGAGACATGGTCTCGCGGAAGGCCCAGATATGGGGGGCCCCTTGGGGGCCGGACAGCGGGAGCCCCATGGATGGGCAGCCAGCCATGGTCCAGCACAACAGGGAATGGGACACGGAGCCCGGAGGGCACACAGACTGCCCAGGGCCGGGAGAGGCTCGGCCCGGCCCCCGGGACAGGGAACACGGGCCCGCACCGCAACATTGTAGCACAACAGAGCGAGGCGTGGGGTGCGGGCCCGGCACAGCTGCAGAGAACAACAGCGAGCTCTCTGTCTGCCTAATCGCACCTTCAAGGCCATCCCGCTACAAACAGCGAGGGGAGGGGGCCCGGGGTGCTGGGGGCGGGAGCAGCCGGAACGCACCGGCACAGGGCGCGCGCAGGCCCGCGAGGCCGACCCCCGGGCGGAGCCACCAGCACCGGGCCGCCATAAGCGCTCCCAGCCCCCACCGGGGCCCCAGCACCATGGAGCGCGATAGGGCAGGTGGGAACTGGATGTTCCTCGCGCTCGCGGCTGAGTGGCACCGTGACCACACTGAGCAGCTGTGCCTCCTGACCGAGAGGGTGCACCTGGCCGTCCGCCTGCGCTATGTCCTGGCCCTGCGGGCTGGCGTGCGCCTCCGGGGCCAGCAGGCCCGCAGGAGAGTCCGTGGCCGGCTCAGGGCTCGGCGCCGGGCCTGGGGGGCGTGGCTGGCCGCCTGCCGGAGCCTCACCCGGCCCGCTGCGCTCCGAGGGGCCGCGAGGCGGTTCCGCTGGGCAACGCAGACCCTCCGCCGGGCAGCGCTGCTGGCTATGCCCATAGCGCGGAGCCTATGGGTCACGGAGCGGCCCCAGGCCTGGTGGGAGCGGGCCCAGGCCCACTGGGGGGAGGCCGAGTGGGGGTCCCACTTCCGGATGGGCAAGGCCACCCTGCTGCGCCTAGCGGAGCTCCTCACGCCCTGGCTGGAGCGGCAGCACACCTCCATGCGGGAGCCCATCCCCATGGTCCAGCGGGTGGCCATAGGGGTCTGGGCCCTCGCAACGCCCGACTCCTGCCGCTCCGTGTCCCAGCACTTCGGGGTGGGGCTCAGCACGGTCGCCTGCATCGTGCGGGATGTGTGCGAGGCTGTGGAGGGCGTGCTCCTCGACAGGACCATCCAGCTCCTGGACCAGGGCGCTGTGATGGCTGGCTTCGCGGCCGGGGGCTTCCCGAACTGCATCGGAGCCGTGGACGGCACACACATCGAGATCCTGCGCCCGGCCGCGGGGGAGGCCCTGGAGTATGTGAACCGGCACGGATACTACTCCCTGCACCTGCAGGGGGTGGTGGACCACCGGGCCCGCTTCATAGACATCTACACGGGCAACTCCGGCCGGAGTCACGACGCCAGGATCATGACCATCTCCCCCTTCTATGCCCGCATGTACCGGGGGGACTTCGCGGACATGGGCATGAGGTGGATCGAGGGTGTTCCCATGCCCCCCTGCATCCTGGGGGACCCCGCCTACCCCCTGACCCGCTGGCTGATGAAGGTCTACCCTGTCCCGAGCACCCCTGCGGAGCAGGTATACAATACCCGCCTGTGTGCGAGCCGGACCGTGGTGGAGCGTGCCTTCGGGGCCCTGAAGCAGCGCTGGAGGAGTCTAGCTGGCCGCCTGGACTTCACCGTCCCCACCTCCGCCCTGGTGATCGGTGCCTGCTGCGTTCTGCACAATGTGTGCGAGACCGAGGGGGCGGCCCTGGAGTACCCCGAGCCCCACCGGCCCCCCGGTCCTGTTCCCCTGTACGTGAACGCAGGGAACCCCCGGGAGTACCGGTATGCCAAAAGGATCCGGAACGCCCTTGCAACCCACATCGCCCGGGGGGGCCCGCTGTGAGGGCCTTCCCGCCCCTGGGGGCCCCACCCCCCGTTCCGTGCCCATGCCCCTGTACACGCGGTCCCACAGCCCTGTCCCCCCCACAAACGGGCCGGGGACAACTGTCTCTTTACAACACTTTATTGCCCACACAGTGCACACAATCACCCTGTGCCCCCTCCCCACCCCCGTCCCCGTGACCCCGTCCACCACCCGCCCTCATGTGGCCCTCCCCCTCCCCCCCCTTCCCACCATCCCCCCGCGTTTCCTGGGCCGACCCCTCGTGCGGCCGCTTGGGCCCACCGAGCTCTGGGAGCTCCCCTCCCCCCCACTGTCCGTGTCCCCTGCCGTGTCCTGGGCCGGTCCCGGCCCCGGCAGGGGGCCGGGCGGCGGATGGGCAGCTGTGCCCGGTGCCCCGGTCGCGCCCCGGGGGGGCTGGACCCTCCGGAGGCCCGGGGGCACTGGGAGGCGCATGCGAGGGCCCTGGGGCCGGGGGGGCGCCAGGGGCGGCAGGGCTGGGCCCGGGGGCGCCGAGGGGCCCGGCATGGGGACCTGGGCGGGCAGGGCGCCCGGAGGTGCGCCGGCCATCACGTAGGCACACATGGTGCCCGCATGCAGGAGCAGGGAGGTCCCAATGTCGTGGGACCTGTCCATCTTGGCACTGTGCTCCCGCACCATGCCCTGTATGTCCTGCCGGAGGCCCCTGAGCAGCCCCTGCTGCCGCTGGTGCTCCCGGCGCTCCCGCCTCCGCTCCAGGCGCACCTCCGCCTCCAGCCGGCGGTCTGTCTCCAGGGCCTTCTCCATGGACCGCTCTATGGCCGCCTCCATGCGGTCCACGGAGGCGATCATGCGCTCCCCCTGTTCCTCCGCCCTGCGGACGATGTCCTCCGCTTGCTCCTCCCTGCGCCTGCGGACCCGCGCCCGGTACTCCCGCATCCGCTGGGCTGGGGCCGCGGCCGGCGGAGGCGCCGCGCGCGGGGGCTGCCCTGTGGAAATGGGCGGGTGGGTCAGTGCAGGGCCCTGTCCCCTAGCGGGGTCGGGTCCCGGGGCCCCCTGCCCCCCCTCCCCCACTGAGGCCAGAGGCCCCCCTGGGCTGGCGCCCGGGGGGCCCTCCCGCAATCCCAGCCCTCCCGCCTTACCTGGGTCCGGCACCTGCTCTCCTGTGCCCTCCGCGGGGGCCTGCACCGTCTCGCTGGCCCGGTCCTGGGGCTCCCCATGTCCTGCGGGCGGGAGAGGGGGGAGCGGGTGAAGGGGGCTGGTTGTGGCCCCTGCAGCAGGGCCCCCACCCCCGCCCCTGCCACCGGCCCCCTGGTCATGCCCCCCCCTGCCCTGGGGGCCCGCTTACCCTCTATGTCCGTCTCCGAGCCTTCGGAGGCCGGCGCCTCACCCTGGGAGTGCTCCCCCTGGGACCACTGGCTGAGGGTGGTGAAGGTGCCGACCTCCGACTCCGCCTGGCCGGCCCGGCGTTGGGATGTCTCCGGGCTGCTGCTGGGGGGGGGCCTTGGGGCTTCTGCGGGTCCCGGGTGGTCCTCCTGGGGGTGGGGGTCCCCTGAGCTCGTGTCTACCGGGCGGGCGGCGAGGGGAGGGGGTACCTCGGCCCGCTCCCTGCCCTGGACCACAGCGCTGCCCACCAGGCGTGGGGCAACTATGGAGCCCTTCATGTGAAGGATGCGGTCCAGGGCATCGTAGTAGGGGGCGGTGCGGGCCCCGTGGCCGGAGCG
Source organism: Sphenodon punctatus (assembly GCA_003113815.1). Classification (NCBI taxonomy): domain Eukaryota; kingdom Metazoa; phylum Chordata; class Lepidosauria; order Sphenodontia; family Sphenodontidae; genus Sphenodon; species Sphenodon punctatus. The sequence goes on along the minus strand of QEPC01012573.1, from coordinate 73,994 downwards.
GCTGTTATTGTCCTTGAGGGCCTTGTACCCCCTCTTGAGCTCCTTGGCCTTCGAGCGACACTGGTTGACAGTGCGCTCGTGCCCCGCCGCCTCCATGTCGCGCACGATGTCCCGGTAGACATGCTCGTTGCGCTGGTTTATTGCGAGCTCCACCTGGTACTCGAGGGTCCCCCAGATCCGTATGAAGTCCCGGGTCTCCTGGAGGCCCCACTGTCCCCCTCTGTGATAGGCCTTCCTCCGGCTGGGCCCCTGCTGTTCCTCCTCCCGGTGCAGCTCCTGCTGCACCTGCCTGTGCTCCTCCTCCACCTCCTCCTGGGGGTGCGCCTCCAGGGGCCGGGGGCCGGGCTCCTCCTGGGGCTCGTCCGCCCGGGCCGACTTTCGTGTCTGGGGGGGGGAAGGGGGGTGGTTGGTTGCTGGGTGAGGGTGTGGGCCCTCTCGGGGGCCCCCTGCCCCCCTGCCCTCCGCCCGGGGTCCCCCTGCCCCCCTGCCTTCCGCCCGGGGTCCCCCCGGCCCCCTCCACAGGGGGTTCCCCTGTGCCCCCTGTTCCCCTCCCAGTGGGTGCCCTTACCCGTTTCCTGGGTGCCTCCTGTGGGCCTGTTCCGGCCGCTGTCCCCGGGGCGGCGCGACCCGGCTGCAGCTGTGGTTGGTGTTCCCGGGGCGCCTCCCTGGTCGGGTGCTCCCGTGTGCCCCCTTCCTGCACCTGTGCCCCCTCCGCCTGCATCGCTGGGCCTGGCTGCACGTCCTCCGCCTCCTGTGCCGCCGCTGTCGCTGCTCGTGCCTCCGGTCTCTTCCGCTTCCCTCCTCGCTCCATCCCGCCACGCTTGCTTGCTGCTGCTCTCGCTTTAAATCTCCCTCCGGTGTTTGTGTTGGTGCTGGTTGCCTGGCAGCGACGCTGCGTGCCTCGTCCCCGGCCGGGGCTCCATTTTTTTGGTTCCGCTGGGGGATTGGCGTCCAGACGTTACTTTTGCTTGGTTCCCTGTGGGGGTTGGTTTGACCACGCTTCCCGAGACCTTCCCCCGGCTAGCCCGGGAAGCGTGGTTGAAACTGACCCCATGTGGGTATTGAGCGTGATGAACATCTGGCACACGCCATTCAGACGTTCCGGGCCCTTTGGCCCCGCGGGGGGGTTGAGCGTGGTTCAGTGTGGTTCACCATGATCTCGTAACGTCTGAAATCACCCCCAGTGTCTTTTCCCCTCTTGCTACAGCAATATCCTCCTGGTAAGTTATATCTACAATCCGCTGTTTAACCAGTCTTCTGGCTCTGGCATATCCTAAAGTAGTCAGCATGGCGGGGGAAAGGCCTATTGTGTACAGTTTTCTGACCACCATTCCAACCACGGATTACTAAAACGATCCGTCAGTACCAATATAGAAAGGGGAGCAGCCAGGCCAAAATGCAGTCTTAGCCAATATCTAAATCTGAGCCTCTAAGGTTAGCATCCCACATTCTGGCCTCACAGCACAGCTCGGAGCACTATTTGGTATTGCCAAGATAGATCTAAGAAATTTGCTCAGCAAATGCTCCAGATTTTTAATTGTCCCAACTGCCCAGAATTGGGCTCCAAAGAATAATTGGGACAGACATTTCATCTTGTATACCCGGATCGTGGGAGTTAGAGCTCAGAGCCAGAGTGCCCCCCTCTGGCTCTGAAATGATGGCAGATTGATCTCCCGACAAGTCCAGCCTGCCTTATTGCCATATCTGCGTGTGCTCTCCAGGTGCCATTTGATTGAAATATAAGTCCCAGATATTTATACAGCCTAACTTGCTCAAGCTGATGCTCATCTAAAAGCCAATTATAGACTTTCCACTTGGATGAAAAGACTATTATCTTGGTTTTATTGTAGTTTATTTCCAGGTAATTCTGGCTGCAGAACTGGCCAAAAAGCTACTAGTTGCTTATGCAAACCCACCCGAGTTCTAGACGTTAGGACTGCATCATCCACATACAGGAGAAAATAAAATATTTCAAAGGTAAGGAATATCTTACAAACTTTCTTGGACTTCGCAGCAACTTTTTCAACCATGTCCCCCAACACTCACTTCCCACCCATCAGAGATGTAGCTAGTTTGGGATGGGCCCCCCTGCTAGGGATGGGCGAACAGAATGTGGTTCGGTCGTTCAGTTTGAAACCCGAGTTCGGGTTCGATTCAGCCGAGTTCGGGTTGGCCGAACTTGGCCGAACAGTCAAAAATAGAGCTATCGAAACTGAAACTTACTTTTTGGTCCTGAAAAGACATTTTTCCTGCCCCCGAACTCATCCGAACACGCCTGAACTGTTTGGTCATTCAAGAGTTCGGTTCGGACGTCCAAACAGACCGAGTTCGGTCCGAACTCCGAACCGCGTTCGCCCATCCCTGCTGAATTGGTCAGGAGCTCCTGGTGCAGGTATGTGCAAGTGGTAAGTGTGAGCCCCCAAGGCATCTCCTAATGCAGCTCCACCACCTGCACATAAAATAACTACACCCCCGCGCAACCCTCCCCATCCTGCTCTGCCTGCATGTGGACTTGGACGCTAGGGATCAGACCTCCCACACATAGGTGTGACCCCAACTTGCCTACTTTTTACCTACCCTTGACAGAGACACATGGGATCTCCTTTTCCCTGCATTTATTCCTTCAAATAAATTTTTCATGAAAAATGTTTTGGAACTGACTGATGCAGGCAAAGGGTGTGACCCCATTTTGTGATTTGAACAATCCTGTTGCATACACACCACCTGGGTAGGGTTGCCACCTAGCCTGTATTTCACCGGCCCAGCTGGAATTTGTACACTCAGGCCGGTGCAGTAAAAACTGGTAGAAGCCCCTTGCTTGGACTCTGTGCTGTGTCTGCTGTCCCACTGCGCAGCCGCACGTTGAGTGGATTCGAAACTGAATTGATTTGAGTTGTTGCTCTTCCTTGCAGCCGGCTGGTTTACAAGAAATCACGTGATCTGTTTTTCTCTCCTCCCCCTCCAGGAAATTCTGGCAGCATTCCAGTTGCTATTTATTCCTATTTCAGAGAAGACTCGTCTCCTTCCCTCCGCCACCCCTGCTCTGCCCCTCCATTTACTTTGTTCTATTCCCCCTTTTTGAATTGCTACCTCTCTTTCCCCTCCCTATCTCCCCCCAAGAGCTATACACTCTATTTTGGACATAGGTTTCTCTAGTCATATGTTATATTTCCCCGTTGGCATTGTCAGCTCTTCCCTCCCCTGTTCTCCCCTTCCCCTGAGTTCAGTGGACACATCCCCACCACACTATACACCTCTGCTTTGTTCTGTTTCTTCATTTTGTAACCCCAGGCTTGCCTGACAAAGGACCCTGTGAGGTCCGAAAGCTTGTCTACCTCTACCAACTGGAGTTGGTCCAATAAAAGTGATCACTGTACTCCTTTGTCTCTGTTCCCTCCATAAAAGGCACACTAGTGAAATACAGATGAGAAGAAAATTTCTCCCCTTCTTTTGCAGTTTAGAGGGGTGACTGTCTCACTGCTTAATGTTACCCCAAAGTCTGTTTCTCTGACAAAGCAAAGCCCACCCGCCCATGCTCCCCCAGTCTGTGGGTTGGGATCCTCGAGCCGCCTCGAGCCAACTTAGGTTGGGAGAGTGCGGGATATAAATAAAACGTGATGATGAAGATGATGATGTTTGAGATAGGGTATCATGATCCCAATTTATACTCCCTATACTTTACATGTGCAGCCTGGGGTTGTGAGATATTTAAATTTCAGAATGTATATCCTCACTGCCAAAACGTTTGGGATTCCCTACTCCAGACTTCTGGAAGCTAGGGCGAGACACGAGCAGATCATTCCTTACGTGGCGTTCTTTGTGGGCTGGCTAATTTGGGAGACAGGAAGCTAGGGTTGCCAGATAAATGTATGAGAATTTCCTGGGAACAATGCTCCGTCAGTAAAGTGTCCCAACAACATGGGTAGTCTGTCCTACCCTCCCAGCTCCATTTCCCTGCATCATGTCCTTTGCTAGGCAAGTAATAGGTCCTCTAAAGAGCATGGTTTGAGCAAATAAACCACTTCACCCCAAAAAAGCAGCTGACACTTATTTCAAATTTAATTTAACATGGGGGAAAAGACAGTAACAGTATTTGTACATTAATATCATACACAATCATCCTGTGACTGTCATGTATGAGAACGCAACAGTCAAAAACAGCACACAGTGACTCAACATGGGCACAGAGGTTTTGTGCTTCCCCCAGTTGGTGGTGGAGGAGGAGGAGGAGGAGAGCGTTGGATGGGAGTAAGCATGTGATTACCACATGAATGAAAATTGGGGAAAGGGTACAATATTGACAAGTGCTTCTAAGTAGTCTGTTTGCTTTTGTCTAATGACAATAATACATTTTCGAATGCATTTCACCCGTTTAGCTGGTACAACCTGAGTGACTCTTGAACATTACATCGTCCAGGAAAGGAGGTTGTCCTGGACACGGGACAAACATCATCATTCCTGGACACCTGGCAACCCAAGAAGAAACCTTTTTCCTCCTGGGGTCACTTTGAACATTAGTACAAGCTCCAAGGGCTGCACAGAAGTTGGTAGCTGGGGTGCTTAAGGGGGGCACTCAGGAAGAGAAGGGTGAACATAATGGATCTGTCCCCCTCTCCTTGTGTCCATGGGATGTTTCTCAGTTTTGGTTCATCACTACCACATTTTTCCATTGAAAGTCTGAGTCAAATTTTAGCCTTACTCATAGAGGGGGAAAACACACATTCAAATCTCTCTAGCGAAACTTGGTTTGGGAGGGAACTCCCCCACCTCTACTTGCTCATGAACATGTTCACCTCTTCTCCCTTCCTGCCCTCGCTGGAACTCACTCCCTGAACACGTTCATTCTGTTCCCTCCCGCCTTTCTGAAAACCTGCCTGTAATAGGGCTGGGCCCTGAGGGGGTGAGTCTTGTCAGGATCTACACCCCTCAATGAGCAGCCCACACCGGATCTTCTTTCAATTGTCCTTTATTTACAGCATTTACAATCCTCCACCAACATCACACATAGTACATTGTCCCCATGTCTGTAATTTATAGGGCACCTCCCAATCCAGGTCCCTCTGGCCAGGCACAATTCCTCCTGTAGCCGTAAGGCAGAGCCCTCCCCTCTACAGTCAGGCTCCTTCCAGAGGCAGGCCCTTGCTGCTGGGCTGGCTCAGCCCTTGCCAGGCAGAACTGCTCCTGCTTCTCCCTGGTGGTCTTCCTGCAACTAGGGATGGGACTATTGGTATCGGATTAATCCGATAATGCCGATAATTGACAATATCAGATTAATCCAAATAATACAGATAATATCGGCATATCGTTTTTTTAACATTGCCGATTTTTCGGATCTTTAACATTGTGGCCAAAATCGGCAATGTTAAAAAAACGATATGCCAATACCGATAAATCTGATATCAGATTAATCCGATACGGATGAAACCGGTAACTCCCTCTCCTCCCTCTCCTCGGCTATCTCCCTAGCTAGGCAGCGCTATTATGCCTCTAGGATCAAATCTTTCTCCCGCGACCCTCGCCGCCTTTTCTCTACTTTCGACTCCCTTCTCAAACCCCCCTGCCCTCCCCCGCCCTCTTCCCTTGCTGCTCGGGATCTTGCGTCGTTCTTCACCTCCAAGATTGACAAGATCCGTCGGGATATTGCCTCCCGCCCCCCTCCGCCCCCCGCTCCCCTCCCGCCCCCTCCCCCGCCCCCCTCCCTCCTCGCATCCTTCCCTCCTGCCTCTCTCCAGGAAATCTCTGCTCTTCTCTCTTCATCCAACCCCTCCACCTGCCCCCTTGACCCGATCCCCTCCCGCCTCCTGACCTCTATTGCTCCCACTGTCGCTCCCCCCCTTCTGCATGTTGTCAATCTCTCCCTTTCCACAGGCTCCTTCCCCTCTGCCTTCAAACATGCCACTGTCTCCCCCATCCTCAAAAAGCCTACCCTGGACCCTTTCGATCCCTCTAGTTACCGGCCGGTCTCCCTCCTTCCCTTTGCTTCGAAGCTCCTGGAACGTGTCGTCTACTCCCGCTGCCTGAACCTCCTCTCTGCCAACTCCTCCCTCGACCCTCTCCAGTCCGGCTTCCGCCCCCTCCACTCTACTGAAACTGCCCTGGCCAAGATCACCAATGATCTACTTGTCGCTAAATCGAAGCGCCACTACTCCGTTCTTGTCCTCCTTGACCTCTCTGCTGCCTTTGACACTGTCGACCACTCGCTCCTCTTGGACTCGCTTTACTCTTTGGGCTTCCGTGGCTCTGTCTTTGACTGGTTCTCCTCCTACCTCTCTGACCGCTCCTTTAATGTCTCCCTCCCCGAGTCGACCTCCCCCTCCCTTCCCCTCTCGGTTGGGGTTCCCCAAGGTTCTGTCCTTGGCCCTCTCCTCTTCTCTATCTACACCCGGTCCCTTGGTGAAATTATTGCCTCCCACGGGTTCCAATACCATCTCTATGCTGATGACACCCAACTCTATCTCTCTACCCCCTCTCTCTCCTCCTCTGTCCGCTCACGCCTCGTCGACTGCCTCTCTGATATCTCCGCCTGGATGTCCCGACGCCAACTCAAACTGAACATGGCCAAGACTGAACTCCTCATTTTTCCTCCATCCCCCTCCTCTCCCTCTGACCTGACCATCTGCATTGATGGGGTCACCATCCGTCCTGTTCTCCGTGCCCGCAGCTTGGGCTTCATTTTTGACACGCACCTCTCCTTTAAACCTTACATTGACTCTGTGGCCAAATCCTGCCGATTCGCTCTCCTCAACATTGCCCGCATACGCCCCTTTCTATCTGTCTCCTCGGCCAAAATCCTTGTTCATGCCATGGTTATCTCTCGCCTCGACTACTGCAACCTCCTCCTTGCTGGCCTCCCTCGCTCCCACCTGTCCCCCCTTGTGGCGATCCAAAACTCTGCCGCCAAGGTCATTCACTCTGCCCGTCGCTTCGACCATGTGACGCCTCTCCTCCTCTCCCTTCACTGGCTCCCCCTTCCTGAACGTATCCTGTTCAAACTCCTGGTTTTCACGTTCAAATCGCTCCATGACCAAGCTCCCCCTTACCTCTCGGACCTAATCGCCCTACGCGCTCCTGCGCGCGCTCTCCGCTCTTCCGCTGTCCCCTCCCTCGCTCTCCCTCGCTTCTCCTGCTCGCCCAACCGCCTTCGTCCCTTCTCCCTCGCTGCCCCGCATGCCTGGAACTCCCTCCCTGCCGACGTCCGCCTCGCCTCCTCCCTCCGCTCCTTCAAATCCCTCCTCAAGACCCACCTTTTCCATGCTGCCTTTCCCAATGCCCTCTAGTCTTTCCCCTTGCTCTTACTGTCAGCCCTCCTCTGCTGACTGCTGCTACCGACCACCTTGTAACCAAGCCAAGTACACGCACCTGAGACTTCGCATCCGCCTGAATGTTTGTTTGTCTTCTCCCATGTCTCTCCCGCTGTCCCCTCTCCTTGTCTCCCCCTCCTTGTCTTTTAGATTGTAAGCCACAGGTAGGGACCGCAGCTGATTGTATGTTCTGTACAGCGCCAGGTTGTTACTGGCGCTTTATAAATGTTTAATAATAATAATAATAATAATAACCGATAATTTGCCAATAGTCCCATCCCTTCCTGCAACTAACCAGCCTACTCTTTTCAGGCTTTATGGCTGACTTAGCCATGCCCAGACCAGCTGGCCCTTCTGAGCCACTCAACTGGCCTTACTCAGTCAAGTGGCTTGCGCAGCTCACCAAGTTGCCTAATCACTGGCCCTTTTGCTGCCCCCTTAAAAGGTCCATGTTCTACTAGTGCAGGGCTGTATCCTGCAGCAACTTACCTGGCCCCACGGGGGCTGGTCCTGCAGGGACTCTAGTGACTCTGTCGCATTTCCTCTTCTGTCAGGCTTTCCCCTAGCTCCTCATCCTTCATTGATTCGTCATGGACGCCTGCTCTTCCATCCTTCACTCAGGCTCTCCCCTCTGCCCTGCAACTAAGGTACATGACATGTTCCATACATGCACCTGTGACTTCTCAATTTCATGTTTCCGTCTCTCCCTGTGTTCCCCACTCTAATGATTGCTTCCCTAGATTGTAAGCCCCTTGGTGTAGAGACCTGTCTCTACTGATTGTACAGTGTCAGTAGGGTGGCCATATATACAAATTTTTAGATGACACTTATGAGATATACAGCTTGCAGGAACAGATTGGAACCAGTGCAGCCCTGCAACCTGAATATCTCATTAAGTGCCCTCTAAAGATTTACATCTATGGCAACCCTAAGTGCCAGGTTAATTGCGGACACTAAATAAATAATCGGGCCATGGATTTCCCAGTGCCTTTGGAATAAACTAACAAACAAAAAAACACTAAATAAATAAATAATGATTATTCTATAAGGCATTCATGTTTTCATTGTCAGAGGCAGGATCCAGAGCTGTCGGAAGTCCGGACCTAGGGCTGCAATCCACAATTATTGGGGTTCAGAACTGAAATTGTGATCTGGGAAACTGGAATTCAAAATTACTGGGATTCCGACCCAGAGGTAAGATACAAACAGATAATACTGGGTCTCAGAGCTATTGAGGTTTAGAACCAGAGCTAGGAACCACAGCTCTTGGGGTCTGCAACTGCGGCTGAGAACCGATCCGCTTAATAAGAGAATGACTGGAAGGGCTTCTTCTGGAGTGAGACAGGTCTGTCTGGGGAAACGAAGCGGACGTTGGACTAGAGAAGGCTGGAAACTGAGTTGTTCGTCTGTGAGTGGCTAACAAGCAACTATGTGGGCTGGGCGTGGCCGTTCCGTTGAATGGAAAATACGCATTTGCGACGCTTTAGAAACAGAAACCCGATAGGCGGCGGGTTGCTGCTGCTCCTCTCCGGAGCGGGTGAGTAGACTCTGGTCTTCTCTTTCTTTCGAAGTGGGGTTGGGGCAAAAGCAGCAGCACCAAACTAGCAAAATCCTGGGGCTCCCCCCCTAGTGCCAAGGGGGCAGGGGTTGTGGGTTCGTCCCTCCAGCTCCCGCCTGCACGTAGGGGGAAAGAGAGGCAGAGCTGGCGCTGGCGGGTAGGACTTCCCAGCCAGTCGGAGTCGGAGGTTATTTTTTTTTTTAAGTCTCTCTCTAGTGTTTGGAAATGACTTCGGGAAAGTTAGAACAAGAAACCCAAAGAAGGGCGGGTCGGAGAGAAAGGGGCGGAAACTCCGAAAAGAAGCCGCCCATGGGCGGGGCAAGAGAGATTTTAAAATTAAATAAATAAATTACTCTGGGGCTGGTGTGGCTTGTCTCTCCGCTGCCAGCTGACCTGATGTGCCGTCCGCCCCCCTCAGTGGTGGAACTAACGGAGCGCCTGGGGATGGGACGGGGGGAGGCGCTGTCCCCCTCTTACAGAACCAGTGTCTGTGTCCCTGTATTCATCCTCCTGGGGGGGCGCCTGCCTCCTCAAAACCGGGTCGCCTCTGTGTGGCCCCCCCGCCCCTGCGACTCTGACAGTGCATTGATTCACACAACAGGCTCTTTTCAAATGGGCAGCGGCCCTTTCCGAACAGTGTCTGAAATCCTTCCCGCTGCTGGAATCCCCTCGTTTTCTGCGGCCAGATGCATGGAGCGGGCCCTTTGAAATGCGAAGACTTCAGCACTTGTGGGGATGCATTGCTATGAGCACAGACTGAGGGTGAAGTTGGGAGAAGGGAGGTTTTTATGTCAATGCACTCTTGGGTTATGCTTGTTGCCCATAGTAAACTAGCGTCCCAGGGCGTTTTTACATTTATTTGTATTTATTTCACAATTTGATTCCCCACCCCTTCTGCAAAGCAGCTTGGGGTGGCTTGCACTTTCAAACAAAAATATAAAACCTATAAAATGTCAGGGTAAAACTACCTGTAGGGTGAAGCCATAAAAATATAAACACACAACAAAACCCCACTAGCCCTAGCCCAGGAGAGCTTTTCCCGTGTTTTAAAAGTTTGGGTTGGGGAAACCTCTGCAGGGGGATTTAGATGCTCCTCCCTGTGGACTGTGCTTGGGCCTGCCCGTCCCACCCTAGCTAGAAAAGAGAACTTGGGTTTATCTTTCTGCAGCAGCCTCTACCGCACCCTGGTGTTCCCGCAGTAGATTTAAGTCCAGTATTTAAGGAGTCCCATCAGGAACAGGCTCTCTGTTTCGATAATATGTGGCTGCTTTCTTTCCTGTGCCCCAGTGTTCAGTACACATTCTCATCTCCTCTCCCAGATCCTTGGCATGGAGGTAGATTTTGCAGGGAGCAGTATGTTAGCTGTCTCCATCTTCCTGGTGTGTCCCATTTCTCTGCTAGTGGCTTCCCCTTACAGATCTGTTCTGCTGCTCTTTTGCCTTGCTGCCCCATTTGTGATTTTTTGTGTGTCTCCCAATTTTGTGTTCTGCTCTTTGGAGAAACTTCCCTTTCAGTGTCGGCATGGGGCTTGAGAGCCTGAGAACCCAGAGTTCAAGTTCTGTGTAACAAGGAACTTGCTAGGTGACCTTGGGCAAGTCACAACCTCAGCTTCAGTTCCCCATCTGTAAAATGGGTATGTGTGTCTCTGTCTGTCTGTCCCTGTGTTCCCCTCACCTGTGTCCATTTTAGATTGTGAGCCCACAGGGCAGGGGCCTATCTCTGAAAATCTGTGACTGTAAAGTGCTGTGTATGCCTAGCATACACCTAGTTGTAGTAGTAATTGATAGTTGCTATTGATCCCAGGGTGCATGGGTGATTGCACCTGCTCTTATGACAGGTTTGACATCCCTGCTACCTTCTCCAGAAACATAACACACATCTGTTTGTTCAGCACTAGAACCCTCTATCATCTGGACAAATTGTTTGTCCTCTGAGGTCTCCAGATATGAGGGTGGAAGGTTCTAGAGTACTCCAGAGTAGGGGGTAGTATTTTATTTGCCATGACCATAGGATGAAACAATAAAAAAATAAAAAAATCCAGTATACATTACAAAAGCGGGGAAAGCCACTATGACAAAAAACAACACAATAAAACAGCATATGTAAAATCAGAGTTTCAAGAACAGAGGGAATTGCTACGGCAAGTTTGCCTCCGTACTCCAGGGTAAGTAGTTTCTGGAGTGCAGGGGGTTTTTTTTGTTTTGTTTTTAGTGTTCGATGATAGAAAGATGAAACAAATGGCATTGGCAATGTGTGGGTTTTCTTGTTTTAGTCATTGTCAGTGTGATCATATTCACCTCAATGGGACTGCTTTAACCGATGCTGTATTCCCTGATGATCAAGTCCTGCATGAGTGCTACTTCCTTCGGCTGCAGTGCTCAGACTGGTCCCTCCAAAGAAGGATTCTGAACTTCAATAATTGATTCTTGCCCTGCAGAACCTTTCCGCACAACAAACCCCTTCCCCCGAAACAAAAAGGAAAAGCTGTCACAGACCCTTTTCACACAAGACGCCTCCACCCAGTTTCGTTGGCTGGTGGCATCTGTGGAAACACCACGGGTGGAGGGTGGGGTGCGTGCATGTTCCCAAACAACACCCATCACCTACACACAGAGCAACAGGCTACAATGCCGATTGCTCTGTGGGTGGAGATGGGTGTGTGGCCACCCACTGCAGTCTGTTTAAAAACTTCCATAGTCTGGGCTCTGTAAGAGACCATCTCTTCATCTGTGATGTCAGGAGCACAGAAAGTTGCCCCTCCAGCTGCTGCTACTACTTATCATTACTTAATTATAGCACTACTAGGCATACAGAGGCCTTTACACCAGCCCAGTGGGCTTACAATTTAAATAGACACAGGGAAGGACAGAGACAAACCCATTTTACAGATGGGGAACTGAGGCTGAGAGGTGGCATCTTGCCCAAGGCCACCCAGTGAGTTCATAGTTAAGGCAGGATTTGAACCCTAGCTTCTTAAGTCAAGGTCCAGCACCTTATCCACTACACCACACTGGCTCACAGCAAATAGGAGAGTCTGTGTTAGAAAGGTGAAGGAGTGCTGGCAGTGCTGGCAGTTAATGTTGTCCTGGCATGTTAATCCCACCTCTTGTGAAGGGATATCATGGTGTTCAAATAGGGGCAGGGTCTGGCCCCAGATCAGACGAGGCCTTGACCAGGCTCAGTGCAGCCAGGGTTCGGCCGAGCAGATCTCTAGTTTAGGTTCTCAAGAGTGGGGTGGGATGGCTTCCTTCCACTGTGAAAAAAAGTGGGGGTGGGGTTGGTGGAGGTGAAGGCCCCCATGCCATCCATCTCCAGTGCCCCTGATCAGCACCCTCCCTTCACGCTCACCAGCTGCTCTTGAATCTGCCCTCGTATCACCCTGTGGCAAGACATTCACACAGCTGTTGATTTCCCTGCATTTCATTGGCCTGCCTGTTGAGCAAGAGGTCATCAAGGGGCACAGGAAGTGGGAGGGATATCACACAACACCCTTCCCTCTTGCAATCTCCTACTTTGTTCCTTAATCCATGTTTGCCTTGTTGTAAAGCAATGCATCACGCACAGCTGATGATTCCCCTGCATTTCAGTGACTCACCCCTTGCGTTGAGTGGCACAGAATGAAGGAGCAAGACTAGTATTAAGGCTTTCATGAACACTCCAGAATGTGGGTTTGTGGCCACTCCCCACTTGAAAAAGGGTTGTGTGAATGGGCCTTTGCTCTGCTCACAGTTGCAGTGGGGAAAAGGATGAATGGCTTGCAAATTAAGGTTGATAACCTCTGTATCATCTTATTGCTTAAATTACAGATCTGCTTCTGCCTTGTTGGAACTGGCACCCCATAGGAACTAATAACCTTGAAAGAGGGCTGATCAGGGGCAGTGTCCCACTACAGCCCTCGACCCTCCACTCTTCTCCGAGAGCAAGATGTGGGGAGGAACAGAACACAAAGAACTATCAAAACCAGATGAACTGCTCAGAGTACCTGCGAGCAAACATGCAGCAGAGAAAGCAGCAGAGGCAGGTAATAATCTGCACAGAGAGGGTAAAAATACCAATGGTCAAAATCCAGCATAGAGGGGAAATGGAGACTTACACCATCTGGATGGGAGGAGCAAAGCAGAAATAGGGGAGAGAGGAAGTAAAACAGGAAGGCGATTGGGGGGATATATTTGTGCCCTTCAAGTTTTCAGACTGATCGTGGTGGCCGTGGAGTTCTTCACATCTGCCGCTCTCTTCCAAACTTTAGCAACTTGATTTCTCATGTGCTCACCACAAAGAGTGGCCACCAGTGAGTGTGTGCACTAGAGAGGATCACGACATGGGGCCTGAGTGTTCACACATTAGGCTGGTCTAGCTGAAGTCTCTGGTTTAGGGGTCATGGCCTGCATTTCCCAAACCTGGGGATGGGCTGATGGAGTTTTAGGGGATTTTAATGTATTTTGTTGTATCGTATATTTTAACTTTCTAATTTTGATGTTGTCAGCCACCGTGAGGCTCCTGAGAAGGTCAGGGTAAAAATATAATTAATAAATCTGCAAATCTTTGGGCCTACGCCCTAAGATCCTCCAGACCTGGGTTCATTACCAGGGCATCTAGTACAATAATTCTCATTACCCGCTACCTTCCAGCCATAGGGTGGGCCAAAGAGGTTGTGGTGTAACAGTTCATGGGACTTCTCTCATTTCAGGTTACGGACCTCTTGCCCTTTCCCACAGACCTGCTCCTCATGTGGCCGCCGTGTGTACTGTCATTCTGTGCGTTATCCTCATTGTCTTGGTAGTAGCTCCGGCAGGTGAGTTTCTTGTCCTGTTCTGCTTGTCTCCCACCTGGGCTACTACCAGTTACATATGCCCAGGGTTCAGGTACACATTTTGCTGTGTTTAAGGAGAGAGCTGTTGCCCCAGAGCCAAGGTGGCCTCCCAGGCCTACACGCCAGATGCCTCAGCAGCCTCTGCATCTTAGAAGTGTCGACAGAATGGAATGTTGCAGTACTATCAATGCTCCCCCCATCAACCCTGACACCCCCATTGCCTCCTTGCATCCCTCCTAGATAACTACCTCTGCTCCCGGCTACATCTTTCTGCTGCTCCTTCCTGGTTCTTCTGCTGGCTAGTATCCCTTGGTCTGAGCTGGGGACAGAACCCAGGAGTCCTTGCTCTCAGTGTGCCCCCCTCTCTTACCCGCTAGACTCTCTGCTCTTCAAAAGCTGGGAACAGAAGCCAGGAGTCCTGACTCCCATATCCCTCCACCCTTCCTTACTCCATTCCCCTCTCTCCGAACCCAAAAGTCCTGATTCCCATCCCACTAGATCTCACTCCCTTCCCAGAGCTGGGAACAGAAGCCAGGAGCCCTGACTGCCAGCTTCTGTAACCAGCGCATTCCAGTCTTCTTCCAGAAAACCACCAAAACCATGGGCAGGAATTACCCTTCCGGATATACCCACCAAGAGTCTGCCAAGCCAATCTCTGAAGCTTGACTCTGATTGGACTCCTACCTTTTCCCCCTTGAATGCAGGGATGAGCATAGCTCTGCCTCTCACCCTGTATTGTTTGTTCATATGTAGTTGTATTATCCAGCCCTCCTTCACATCTCGAGGAACTCCCTGATGCCGCATGCCCAGATGACTGGATCGGGTACCAAGGGAAATGCTACTACTTTTCAGACGTTGAGGGAAACTGGACCTCCAGCCAGAGCAACTGCTCCTCATTCGGTGCCTCCCTGGCTGGGATTGACACCTTGGTGGAAAAGGTGAGAGACTGCATAGCAGTCTAAGGGCTTGTTCTCACGAACAAGGGTAGGAATAATTACCTCCAGGCCTGATGGAAGNGGGGTTGGTGGAGGTGAAGGCCTCCATGCCATCCATCTCCAGTGCCCCTGATCAGCACCCTCCCTTCACGCTCACCAGCTGCTCTTGAATCTGTCCTCGTATCACCCTGTGGCAAGACATTCACACAGCTGTTGATTTCCCTGCATTTCATTGGCCCCCCTGTTGTGCAAGAGAGCAAGAGGTCATCAAGGGGCACAGGAAGTGGGAGGGATATCACACAACACCCTTCCCTCTTGCAATCTCCTACTTTGTTCCTTAATCCATGTTTGCCTTGTTGTAAAGCAATGCATCACGCACAGCTGATGATTCCCCTGCATTTCAGTGACTCACCCCTTGCGTTGAGTGGCACAGAATGAAGGAGCAAGACTAGTATTAAGGCTTTCATGAACACTCCAGAATGTGGGTTTGTGGCCACTCCCCACTTGAAAAAGGGTTGTGTGAATGGGCCTTTGCTCTGCTCACAGTTGCAGTGGGGAAAAGGATGAATGGCTTGCAAATTAAGGTTGATAACCTCTGTATCATCTTATTGCTTAAATTACAGATCTGCTTCTGCCTTGTTGGAACTGGCACCCCATAGGAACTAATAATCTTGAAAGAGGGCTGATCAGGGGCAGTGTCCCACTACAGCCCTCGACCCTCCACTCTTCTCCGAGAGCAAGATGTGGGGAGGAACAGAACACAAAGAACTATCAAAACCAGATGAACTGCTCAGAGTACCTGCGAGCAAACATGCAGCAGAGAAAGCAGCAGAGGCAGGTAATAATCTGCACAGAGAGGGTAAAAATACCAATGGTCAAAATCCAGCATAGAGGGGAAATGGAGACTTACACCATCTGGATGGGAGGAGCAAAGCAGAAATAGGGGAGAGAGGAAGTAAAACAGGAAGGCGATTGGGGGGATATATTTGTGCCCTTCAAGTTTTCAGACTGATCGTGGTGGCCGTGGAGTTCTTCACATCTGCCGCTCTCTTCCAAACTTTAGCAACTTGATTTCTCATGTGCTCACCACAAAGAGTGGCCACCAGTGAGTGTGCGCCCTAGAGAGGATCACGACATGAGGCCTGTTCACACATTAGGCTGGTCTAGCTGAAGTCTCTGGTTTAGGGGTCATGGCCTGCATTTCCCAAACCTGGGGATGGGCTGATGGAGTTTTAGGGGATTTTAATGTATTTTGTTGTATCGTATATTTTAACTTTCTAATTTTGATGTTGTCAGCCACCCCGAGTCTCCTGAGAAGGTCAGGGTAAAAATATAATTAATAAATCTGCAAATCTTTGGGCCTACTCCTTAAGATCCTCCAGACCTGGGTTCATTACCAGGGCATCTAGTACAATAATTCTCATTACCCGCTACCTTCCAGCCATAGGGTGGGCCAAAGCGGTTGTGGTGTAACGGTTCATGGGACTTCTCTCATTTCAGGTTACAGACCTCTTGCCCTTTCCCACAGACCTGCTCCTCATGTGGTCGCCGTGTGTACTGTCCTTATTCTGTGCGTTATCATCATTGTCTTGGTAGTAGCTCTGGCAGGTGAGTTTCTTGTCCTGTTCTGCTTGTCTCCCACCTGGGCTACTACCAGTTACATATGCCCAGGGTTCAGGTACACATTTTGCTGTGTTTAAGGAGAGAGCTGTTGCCCCAGAGCCAAGGTGGCCTCCCAGGCCTACACGCCAGATGCCTCAGCAGCCTCTGCATCTTAGAAGTGTCGACAGAATGGAATTTTGCAGTACTATCAATGCTCCCCCCATCAACCCTGACACCCCCATTGCCTCCTTGCATCCCTCCTAGATAACTACCTCTGCTCCCGGCTACATCTTTCTGCTGCTCCTTCCTGGTTCTTCTGCTGGCTAGTATCCCTTGGTCTGAGCTGGGGACAGAACCCAGGAGTCCTTGCTCTCAGTGTGCCCCCCTCTCTTACCCGCTAGACTCTCTGCTCTTCAAAAGCTGGGAACAGAAGCCAGGAGTCCTGACTCCCATATCCCTCCACCCTTCCTTACTCCATTCCCCTCTCTCCGAACCCAAAAGTCCTGATTCCCATCCCACTAGATCTCACTCCCTTCCCAGAGCTGGGAACAGAAGCCAGGAGCCCTGACTGCCAGCT
Source organism: Sphenodon punctatus (assembly GCA_003113815.1). Taxonomy (NCBI): domain Eukaryota; kingdom Metazoa; phylum Chordata; class Lepidosauria; order Sphenodontia; family Sphenodontidae; genus Sphenodon; species Sphenodon punctatus. The sequence continues at coordinate 57,211 of QEPC01012573.1, read as the reverse complement.
TCTGTAACCAGCGCATTCCAGTCTTCTTCCAGAAAACCACCAAAACCATGGGCAGGAATTACCCTTCCAGATATACCCACCAAGAATCTGCCAAGCCAATCTCTGAAGCTTGGCTCTGATTGGACTCCTACCTTTTCCCCCTTGAATGCAGGGATGAGCATAGCTCTGCCTCTCACCCTGTATTGTTTGTTCATATGTAGTGGTATTATCCAGCCTTCCTTCATATCTCGAGGAACTCCCTGATGCCGCATGCCCAGATGACTGGATCGGGTACCAAGGGAAATGCTACTACTTTTCAGAGGTTGAGGGAAACTGGACCTCCAGCCAGAGCAACTGCTCCTCATTCGGTGCCTCCCTGGCTGGGATTGACACCTTGGTGGAAAAGGTGAGAGACTGCATAGTAGTCTAAGGGCTTGTTCTCACGAACAAGGGTAGGAAGAATTACCTCCAGGCCTGATGGAAGGTAGAGGAACTGGAGTGCAATTGCAACCAAGCTCAGAGGGGTCCCCCCACCCCCCAACTAAAGTACCAGTCTATCAGGAAAATGACTTGGCTAGCCACTAGGTGGTGGGGAAAGAGGAGGGAGGGGAACTCCAGCTACCAGGCTGTACTACTAGGAGGCTCAAATTTTGGTCAGAAATCCAAACAAAAAAGTTATTTTCATCAGAATTTTGTCTGAAACTTTGGCCGCCATTTTGATTTTGTAGAACTCTTCTGCAAAATCAGTCTGGTTCAAACCAGCCTGACCTCACGTCTCTGACTCCTCAGAGCTGAGGAGCGCCACGGGGGATCCCAAGAGTAGTGGGCACAGTGCATCCTCCGCAGGGGGAGCTCTTCCTGGTAGGGCATTCGGATTGAATTACAGATTCTGATCCCTTACAGATTCGGATCTATTATTTGCAGATTAATTACGGATTTGAATTTTCCCATTGAAGTTAATAGGAAACTGATTCATAGTCCGAGTCCCATCCCTAGTCCCGGGACAGTGGGTCTGACCTCCCCCAACCTCTAGTTCCTGGGACCCCAGAGTGGTGCTTACCACCTCAGAGGGCTTGATTGACGTACCGCTGCTGGCGTGGGAGCTGTGGTATTCCCTGCAGAATGGCCATCGCCCTTAACCAAAAGGGCACTGCCATTGTTTGGGCTGCCGCCATTTTGGTTAAGGGCGGTGGCCATTTTACGCATGCGCGATAAAGGAGCAGAGAGGATGCCAAAGTGAGGGAGCCTGCCGTAGCCCCCACAGCAGCGGCGGTGCTTCAGTCAAGCCCACTGAGGCCGGTTAGTAGACTTGAGGGGGCTGGGAGGAAATCCAGATCCATAAGTACAGATCTGTCGCGTATTGCGGATTATACAGATTAATCCGCAACTGCTGGCTTTTGGATAGTTGCAGATTAATCCGAATCCAGAATGCCCATCCCTACTTCCTGGAGCTCGGGTCAGTGGCTCAGGAGGGAAGTGAAAAAGGAGCAGAGCGGGGGGAGAAGGGGCGACACGCAGTTCTCCCTGCTCTTTTCTTTGTTCGGCAGGGAGCAGAGTTAAGGTGGACTCACTCTTGCCAAGGGAGTGTTAATGGTTCTCTAGCAATATCTCCCCCTCCTTGTCTTTTAGATTGTAAGCCGCAGGCAGGGACCGCGTCTGTTTCTATGTTTTGTACAGCACCAGGTCACACGACTGGCGCTATATAAATATTTATAATAATAATAATAGAGACAAAGCAGTACAGTGATATCATTTATTGGACCAACTGCAGTGGGTGGAGGTAGGCAAGCTTTCCAACCTCACGGGGTCCAGACTGACGAAGGACTCTGGCCCGAAAGCTCGCATACCTCCACCCACTGGAGTTGGTCCAATAAAAGCTGTCGCTGCACTACTGTGTCTCCATTGCCTTTATTTGGAACCAACACAGCAAACCCTGCTTTCTCTACACTGTTAACCGTCTCGCAATTAATGGCCTCTCACTAATGTAAGTGTGAATGGCCCCAGTCAGCACAGCCAGCCCCACCTGATCTTTCCTTTTTATCTCCCCATGAAAGTCAAGAACAAAGAGGGGATAGGCCAGGACTTGGGAACCCAGGATGGGAAAATCAGCACAAGCTCCGAGGGCCACGTAGAAGCTGTGGGCGGGGGAGGGGTGCTTAAGTGTGGTGTGTTCAAGAAAAGGAGGGCCCTGTTCATCCCCTCTCCTTGTGTGCATGCCCTCGTCTCGGCTCCCTTTCCCCGAGCTCAGGTTTTGGGTGGTTGGAGGTAAAAACAGGATCCAAGGGCCAGATCCCAGAACTGGAAAGGGGCCACATAAAAACTTGCCAAGTTTTGTATTTGGCCCCCAGGCCCGAGGTTCCCTACCCCTGGAATATGCCCTGAAGGTCTTTCTGCAGCCGTCCCTGACAGTTGAACAGCCCGGAGTTAAGCACTTGGGGGGCGGGAGGGTGGTGCTTCCCCTGGAATTCCCTGGTGGAACGAAGCCCCAGAGGCCCCCACCCTCTCCCTGGAGTTGGCGCCCGTGTCGGGATGCCGGGCTGCATGGACTATTAGTTTGACAGCACTTTTGTTCTTATGAACACAATGGGAAAGCCGGGCCCTAAAGAGAGCTCCTATGTCTTATAACCCAGGATTTCATGATGCGATATAAAGGCAAGCTGTACTACTGGATCGGCCTACGGAAAGAGAATAATGGGCCATGGACGTGGGTGAATGGGACAGAGTTCAACAACCTGTGAGTCCCTCTCTCTGTTAAATTTTTCAACATTAGGTCACTGATGGACTGTTAATCCCTTTCAGACAGGAGGATAACAAGTTTGCCCACCGGAAAACTTACTCTGAAGTAATTACCTCATAACCCACTTTTATCTGGCATATGTTCACACGATTCAGGCTGCAATCCAGCTCCCATTGAAGTCCATGGCTAAACTCACATTGACTTTTATGGAGCTACCACAAAGTAGGGGGTGTTTCCCTGTAGAGTATGTACTCCCAATTTAATGAGTAAGCACTCTGGAATAGCTTAGTCCCAGGGGAAACTGACTGTGTGAACAGCTGAATATCTGAATGAGAAATGCCCCAAATAACTGGAAATCCCTGCCCAAAATGGCCAGTCAGAAGTAATAACTGAAACATTTCAGATGCAGATATCATTTGGACATTCGGAGAGCTATCTTAAAATGTGAATAATACCTGTGTTACTTTAAAACCCATTCATTTTTGTAACACGATTCGTATAAAAATCTATTAATTTATTTTTTTTTAAAAACCAAAACATTATGCATGCACCAAAATAACTACCGGACATTCTGTGCATGGGCGCCCTTTCCAAAATGGCAGCAGCAGCACTGCCACTTTGAAAAAAGGGCAGCCAGTCTGCATATGCCCAGTGGCCATTTTATGAATGCGCAGACCAGCTGCCCTTTTCCAAAATGGTGGCAACACTGCTACAACCATCTTGGAAACGGGTGCGCATGCGCAGAACGTCCAGTGGCCATTTTGGCACGTGAACAATGATTATTTTAATATGAAAATGAATGAAACCAAACAAATGTTGTTTGCTTATTCATTTGTTTTTGGGTCTTTAGATACTAAAAAATGGGGCTCCATTCCTTTTAGTAACTTAAAAAATAAAAACAAAATTGTGCACCCCTTGTTAGCTGACTTTTTTTTTTTTTTTAATGACTTTCTCATGTGTTATATCGCGCTGTCAGAAATTCAACAAAAACCCACCACAGAGTACCGCCCAGGGCATGAAGAACCAAATGACAAAATATCATACAATGATTGACTGAAGCGAACAAAGCAGTGGATAAAAAAGTACTGAGAACCAAATTACTGAAGGGACAAACAAATGATGCAAAAATAATCCAGTGTTAGAATAGAATCGGACCCTCAAATCCGTTTCAAGCAAACAAAATATTAATATTTGGGATTTTAAGCAAATACTTGATTTAGCTCTATTAATAGTTATCATTCCTATACCGTGTTCAGTGTTCAAAGTGCTTTACAATCCTTAAGTAGCTCACCCTCACAACAACCCTGTGGCATAGGTCATTGTTGTTCCCATTTTACAGATGGGCTACTGAGGCTGAGAGAATATAGTGACTTGCCCAAGGCCACCCAGGGAGTTTATGACTAAGTGTGAACACGGATGAGACAGTAGCCCACACCAGGTGGGTAACCACTTGCTCATCTGTTAGGTGGTCACCAGATGTTTGCCCACACCTGCCATCCACCTGCTCCACAGCCCCCACAGTGTCCTCTCGGTGAATGTGGAGCCTGCCGTGTGGATGAATGCTGACTAGTGCAGGTGAATGTGTGCCCATATGGCTGCCTCCCATGAGCTGAGGGAGCACACAGCCTCCATGAGCTGAGGGAGCACACAGCCTCCATGAGCTGAGGGAGCACACAGCCTCCATGTGTATACAGGTCCACCGACTGCCAGGACCATAGATTCCCAGGCAAAGCGCCTAGAGTGGCCCAGGGAGCGAGTGCTCTTTGCAGCGCAGTATCTGTTTACCTTCACTTTTGGAGCTCTCCAAAAAGCAAAAATCAACAGGAGAAAGCCACAGCAGGGGTGGCTCCCTGAATCCAAGGGTTGCTGTGACTGTGTTTTTTGTGGGGGGGGGGTTGCCTTCTCGTCTGCAAGGTTCATCATGCAGGACCTGTGAATTGGGGCTCCATGGAACAACTCCAGTGCATTCCTGTTCCATCTGTAAACATCCTACGATGGGATTCAAACCATGGTGTCCAAGGTCCACCTCCAGTACCTCAGCCGCTGTGCTACGCTGGCTCTCCTGAGGAACATCTCTGTTTTCCCTTGCAGATTTGAAATAAAAGAGGGAGGAGACTGTGCCTATCTGAACGAAGTAGGGATCAGCACCTCCGAGTGCGTCATGGAGATGAACTGGATCTGCAGCAAGCCCGACGAACTTGCAAAAAGGAAGAGAAATACAAAGCCGGGGAAGACCTGAGAACCCACAGGAAAACAACTTGTCCTGCTCTGTGATTTGCTACTCGTACCTGCAGTCCCTTCTTCACAGTCTATTTTCCATCTAGATTAGGGTCTCGCCAGCCTTGACTTGCACCACAGAGTTATCCATTATGCTCCCGCTACTGAAAATACTAACTTGCTGCTGCAAATGGAGTGGGCTATTGAATTGTAGAGAAACTAGCAGCTGTGTAAAGGTGCTGTTATTGGACATGGCAAGCACAGATTAAGGAGCAAGTTTGCAAGGGGAAGAATGTGAATGAGACCTAAGCAACTTTTTTAGCAGGCCAATTCTGAGCCCAGATGACCTTTCTAGGAAAGAAATAAAGTCTGATTCCAGCTGATGGAAACTTTTCACTCTGCAATCCCACCTGCCAGAGAATCACAGAATTCGTTTCCTGCAATCCAATAATATCTTGCTCCCATTGCATAGCCCTAATCTTTTGAGCCTGTCCTTGTTGCTGGAATCAGATTTCATTTAGTTAGATCAGTTGTGGGGAACCTCAGACCTGGAGGCCAAATGCAGCCTGCAGCACCAAGTTTTCATGTGTCCCCTTTCCAGGTCCTGGATCTCGCCCCTCAATCCAGTTTCTACCCCCCAGGGAACAGAAAAAGTGAGCTCAGGCTAAGGGATCAGAGAGGAGGACAGGCACACAAGGACACAGAGGACAAATCGATAGCATAGATCTATGGTCTGGACCTTCCTTGTCTTGAGCACCCCTTATGCATCTCCCTCCCTGACTTCTATGCAGCCCTCGGAGTGTGTACTAATAACAGAAGTAGTGCCACACTGGGTCAGACCAATGGTCCATCGAGCCCCACACCTGTCTCTGCCAGTGGCCAATCTTAGTCATTTGGAAGAAGTACCCAACCGCTCCCGGTGGGGCGATCCATTGCCCGTTGTTCACTCCCAGCTCCCGATAGTAAGAGGCTAAATTCCCCAAACCTAGCTGGCTAATAGTTACTAATGGACCGATCCTCCAGATGCTTGTCCACCCTTTCTTAAGCCCAGCTATACTAGCCTTGACCACATCTTCTGGCAGCAAATTCCACAACTTAATTGTGCATTGAGTGGAAAAAATTTATTTTATTTTATTTGTTTTAAATCTGCTCCCTGTTAGTTCCCCATGACCTTTTAATTTTCTCAAGAGTCTCTCATGAGGGACCTTATCAAACGATTTCTGAAAATCCAGATACATGATATCGACCGGCTCCCAGCTATAATTTTCAAAGTGGCTCCCAGGAGGGAAAAGGTTCCCCAATCCCCACACTGACTTGGATAGAAGGGCCATTTGGGCTCAGAATTGGCATGCTAAAAAGCTTTTCCTAGGGCTCATCACAACACTTTCCACTGCCCCAATAAACTCACTAATCCATGTATGGAAGTGATTCCAGACCACGGATCACCATTGATTCTTTTCTCTGCACCTTTCCTGGTCCTGCCTATAGTTTTTGAGGTAGAATGCCCAGATTAGGAGCCAAGGTATAAAGTACTGCTCCCCTGCCCCCGCTTCTGAAAGAGAATTTAGCTATGGTTGCAGCAAGAGCTTGTGTTACCACTTAGCTATAATGGAGTCTTTGAGAATCTTCACATCAAAACTTTTATTCTTTAGTTAGGCAAACAGATCATTAACATCATGGTTCAGAGAAGGACAGCTTCCTTCTGACAAACCCATTTATAGCTGACATTACAGTTGGTTGACATAACCTGATTTCCTTTTAGCAACCCACAGAATTTCCCTTCAGGTTGATATGATGATAAGAACCTAAAAGGACAAAGGAGAAAGTTACTGTCGGCCTGAAAGAAAGGATTCATCTTAGTTGCTAGTTTATTAGCACTGTTCAAGATGGAGGCCTGTTAGAGTGTTTATTTACTGTGATTTCCAGGGATTTATCTTGCGTACAGTGCTCCATGCTTGGTCTGAGTAAGTTTGTAACTTTTATGTTACTTTGGGGCTCATTCACAACAGTCTTTCAGAGTGGCTATTGGCACATATAGAGCTGAAAGAGGGTACCCGCAAAAACAGGTAATCCGTTGAATTTTGATGGAGAAAACCCCAATAATTTGTTTTGTCCTATAGTACCCTCTGCCATCTTGGACAATATTAAAGAGTTTATAACCTATAGCTACCCCGTCATGCTAGGAATGCTTGCTTTACCTTTTAATATTAGACAGACTCTGGTTCTCCTCTGTTAGATAAGCCCTACCTTTGAAGATTACCTTGTTTACA
>QEPC01012566.1:0-11515 GCA_003113815.1 Sphenodon punctatus | reverse complement strand
GGGGTTTTTATTTAACAGCTAATTTTGTGCTAAAGCAGCTAAAGTAATTTTCTTAGAGCTGCACTTTACATTTTCCATTATCCTTTTTTGTAATAAATGTACACATATGTTCTTTATTGCTGTATTCCTGTTATGTTTATCACTACATTTTACTTGATTTTTTTGTTTGCTTGCTGCTGTTAGTGCTAGTTGTCCAATGCATGCATAGCTGGGGGTAGCCGCGGAATACGCAGAATCTGCCGGCGAGGCTGGAGCAGGCACTCGGGGAGGGTCGGGGAGGCCCATGGTGAAATAGACATGGCCGGGGGGAGGGGATGCTGGGAAAGCTGTCAGACACCCATGGGGAGAGCCGGAGGAGGGGGTCCCTGCTCCAGGTTCACCAGCGGATTCTTCCCCTCCCTCCCCCCAGGACGTGTCTATTTCCCTGTGTGCTTTCTTCCCCTCCCCTCCCCGAGTCCATGCTCCAGGGCTCACACGGCTTGTGAGCCTTCCGTGGATACTGGCGGCTTCTGAGCCTGACCTGAGTCTCATACTCGGTAGCCGTGCAAGGCTCAAAAGCAGCGGTGAGCCCTGGAGCATGGACTGGAGACTGGTTGCTCTTTACAGTCACTTTCTAGGGTGTCTGACTCTCCCGGAGGGGTTGCCAGGAGAGTCAGACATCCATGGGGAGAGCCCTGGAGCATGGATGCAGGGAGGGTCGGGGAAGAAAGCACATGGGGAAATAGACACGGCCTGGGGGGAGGGAGGGGAAGAATCTACTGGCGAGCCTGGAGCAGGGACCCCCTCCTCCGGCTTTCCCCATGGGTGTCTGACTCTCCTGGCAACCCCTTCAGGAGAGCCCCAATTGGTCAAATAATCAATCATCAATCAATCAATCCATTTATCAATCATCCATCTCTCGACCTAATGATTGATGATTGAGCAAATGATCAATCGATCAATCATTGATCAATCAGTGGATCAATCTTTGATCGATCGATCAGCTTAACAATAATCAATAAATTGATCAATCAATCAATCATTGATCAATCATCAATCAATCAACTCAATAATCAATCAATCAATCAATCAATCAATAATTAATCATCCATCAATCAAGCAGTTGATCAATCGCAAATTGATCGATCAATCAATCTTTGATCCATTAAACAATTGATCAATCTTTAATCAATCAGTTGATAAATCATTGATCAATCATCAATTGATCAATAAATTGATTAAACATTGATCAAACAATTGATCGATCAATCATCCATCAATAAGTCAATTGATCAATCAATCAATCATCAATCAATCAATCAATCATTGATTGATGAATAGATTGATCCATCATCAATTGATTGATCAATCAATCATTGTCATTGATTAATTGATCGATCAGTGGATCATTCAATTTATCAACAATCGAACAATCAATTTATCAATCATCCATCAGTTCATACATTGATCACTGATTGATCAATCAATTTATAAATCATCCATTGATCAATCAATAGATTAATCATCAATAAATGGATCGATTGATGAATCACTGATCAATCTCTAATCAATTGGTCAATTGATCAACCATCAATCAATCAATCCATCCAATGATTGATCAATTGATAGATGATTGATCAAGTGATTGGAGATTGAAAACCAATTGGTCAATTGATCAACCATCAATCAATCAATCCATCCAATGATTGATCAATTGATAGATGATTGATCAAGTGATTGGAGATTGAAAACCAATTGGTCAATTGATCAACCATCAATCAATCAGTCAATCTATCAATCATCCATCCATCTATCAATTGATCAATGATGGGTCAATAGATAGATCGATCAATTTTTGATCAATCGATCTATTGTTAAATCTTCAATCATTGCATCAATTGATCAATCATTCTTTGATCAATCAATTTATAAATCATCATTCAATCAATCATTCGATCAATCATCAATAAATGGATAGATTCATCAATCACTGATCAATCTCCAATCAATTGTTCAATTGATCAATCAATCAATCAATCAAATTATCAATTGTCCATTGATTGATCAATTAATTGAGGATGGATCAACTGATGAATTGATCAATCTTTGATCGATCAATCGATAACTCAATCATTGATTGAACAACCACTGATCCACTGATCGATTGATCAGTGGATCAATCATCGATCCATCAGTCAGTTGATCAATAATCAATCATTTCATCGATTGATCAATCATTGAGTGATCAATCAATTTATTAATCACCTATCGATCAGTCAGTTGATCAATCGTTAATAAATTGGTCAATTAATCAAGCAATTGATTGATCAATCATCCATCAATAGGTCAATTGATCAATCAATTCATCAATCAATCATTGATTGATCAATTGATTGATCCATCATTGATCGATTGATTAATCAATCATTGAGTCATCAATTAATTGATCAATCAATGATCGACCAGTGGATCAATCACTGATCGATCAGTGTATCATTGATCAGGTGATTGATCAATTGATCCATCATAGAGTGATCGATCCATCATTGATCATCAATAAATCAATCAATCATTGATCAATAATTGATCAATAATCAATCAATTGGTCAATTAATCAATCATCAATCAATCAATTTATCAATCATCCATCGATTGATCGAATGATTGAGCAGATGATCAATCGATCAATCATGGATGAATCAGTGGATCAATCTTTTATCGATCAATCAGTTTAATAATAATCAATAAATCAAACAATTATTCAATCATTGATCAATCATCAATCATTTGGTCAATAGATCAATCATCGATTGATCAAACAATCAATCAATTAATCAATCATGCATTGATCAATCTATTGATTGGAGATTTCCAATAAATTGGTCAATTGATCAACCATCGATCAATCAGTCAATGTATCAATCGTCCATCGATCTATAGATTGATCGATCAATGATTGATCAATGATTTATTTATTTATTTATTTATTTTATTTAATGGATTTCTATACCGCCCCATCCTGCAATGCAGCTCGGGGCGGTTTACAACAATAAGTTGGATGGATCAGTTGATCCATCCTCAATCAATTGATCGATCAATGGATGATTGATAAATTGATTGATTGATCGATCAATTGATTGAGCAATCGATCGATTGATCGATCAATCAATTATTGATCCATTGATCAATTGATCAATCATCAATCAATCAGTTGATCAATCATTGATCAATCAGTTGATCAATCATTGATCAATCATTAATCAATAAATTGATCAATCTTTGATCAAACAATCGATTGATCAACTGATTGATTGATTATTGATCAATGGATCAATAATTGATTGATTGATCAATAGATACAATCATCCAGTATCATCATCAATCATCCATCAATAGGTCAATTGATCAATCAATCAATCAATCAATCAATCATTCATCAATCAATCATTGAACCATCATTGATCCATCATTGATCGATTGATCAATCAATCATTGAGTCATCGATTGATCAATCAATCATTGAGTCATCGATTAATTGATAAATCAATGATCGATCAGTGGATCAATCACTGATCGATCAGTGTATCATTCATCGGGCGATTGATCAAGTGATCCATCGTAGAGTGATCGATCCATCATCGATCATCAATCAATCAATCATTGATCAATCATTGATCAATCATCAATCATCAATCAATCAATTTATCAATCATCCATCGATCGATCTAATGATTGAACAGATGATCAATCCATCAGTCATGGATGAATCAGTGGATCGATCAATCAGTTTAATAATAATCAATAAATCAAACAATCAATCAATAATTGATCAATCATCAATCATTTGGTCAATTGATCAATCATCGATTGATCAACCAATCAAATAATCAATCATCCATTGATCAATCTATTTATTGGAGATTTCCAATCAATTTGTCAATTGATCAACTATCGATCAATCAGTCAATGTATCAATCATCGATCGATCTATCGATTGATCGATCAATGATTGATCAATGATCAGTTGATCCATCCTCAATCAATTACAAAGCAATTATAAAACAATCTATCAATCATCCATCCATCTATCAATTGATCAATGATGGGTCAATAGATCAATCGATCAATTTTTGATCAATCGATCTATTGTTCAATCATCAATCATTGCATCAATTGATCAATCATTATTTGATCAATCAATTTATAAATCATCATTCGATCAATCAATCGATCAATCATCAATAATTGATTCATCAATCACTGATCAATATCCAATCAATTGGTCAATCAATCAATCAATCAAATTATCAATCATCCATTGCTTGATCAATTGATTGAGGATGGATCAACTGATCAATTGATCAATCTTTGATCGATCAATCGATAACTCAATCATTGATTGAACAACCACTGATCCACTGATCGATTGATCTGTGGATCAATCATCGATCCATCAGTCAGTTGATCAATAATCAATCATTTCATTGATTGATTAATCATTGAGTGATCAATCAATTTATTAATCACCTATCGATCTGTCAGTTGATCAATCGTTAATAAATTGGTCAATCAGTTGATCAATCATTGATCAATCATCAATCAATCAATAAATTGATCAATCATTGATCAAACAATCAATCAATCAATCATCCAGCAATTGATCGATCAATTGATTGATGATGGGTCAATTGATCAATTGATCAATCATCAAAAGATCAATCAGGAGATCAATCATCAATCATTTCATCCATTGATCAATCACTGATTGATCAATCAATTTATAAATCATCCATCCATCAATCAATAGATTAATCATCATTAAATGGATTGATTGATCAATCACTGATCAATCTCCAATCAATTGGTTAATCAATCAATCAATCAATCAATCAACCATTGTATCAATCATCAATCAATCAATTTATCAATCATCCATCGATCGATCTAATGATTGAGCAGATGATCAATCGATCAATCATGGATGAATCAGTGGATCAATCTTTGATCGATCAATCAGTTTAATAATAATCAATAAATCAAATAATCAATCAATCATTGATCAATTATCAATCATTTGGTCAATTGATCAATCATCGATTGATCAATCAATCAATCCATTAATCAATCATCCATTGATCAATCTATTTATTGGAGATTTCCAATCAATTGGTCAATGTATCAATCAATTGGTCAATGTATCAATCATCCATCGATCTATCAATTGATCGATCAATGATTGATCAATGATCAGTTGATCCATCCTCAATCAATTGATCGATCAATGGATGATTGATAAATTGATTCATTCATCCATCAATCGTTCAATTGATCAATCAATCGATCGTTTATCAATAAATCATTGATTGATCAATAGATTGATCCATCATCAATCGACTGATCAATCAATCATTGAGTCATTGATCAATCATTGATCGATCAGTGATCGCTCGATCGGTGATCAATCATTAATAAATTGGTCAATTGATCAATCCTTGATCAAGCAATTGATTGATCAATCATCCATCAATAGGTCAATTGATCAATTCATCAATCAATCATTGATTGATCAATAGATTGATCCATCATTGATCGCTTGATCAATCAATCAATAGATTGATCAATCATTGAGTCATCGATTAATTGATCAATCAATGATCGATCCGTGGATCAATCACTGATCGATCAGTGTATCAATCATGGGGTGATTGATCAATTGATCCATCATAGAGTGATCGATTAAGCATCAATCATCAATCAATCAATCAATCATTGATCAATCATTGATAAATCATCAATCAAATGGTCAATTAATCAATCATCAATCAATCAATTTATCAATCATCCATTGATCAATCTACTGATTGAGCAGATGATCAATCTTTAATCAATCAGTTGATAAATTATTGATCAATCATCAATTGATCAATAAATTGATTAATCATTGATCAAACAATTGATCGATCAATCATCCATCAATAAGTCAATTGATCAATCAATCAATCATCAATCAATCTTTGATCAATGAATAGATTGATCCATCATCAATTGATTGATCAATCAATCATTGAGTCATTGATTAATTGATTGGATCAATCACTGATCGATCGAACAGTGTATCTATCATTGATCGATCAATGATTGATGATTATCAATCATCCATTGATCGATCAATTGATTGATGATGGGTCAATTGATCAATCAATGATCAATCAATCAGGTGATCAATCATCAATCAGTTCATACATTGATCGATCACTGATTGATCAATCAATTTATAAATCATCCATCCATCAATCAATAGATTAATCATCAATAAATGGATCGATTGATCAATCACTGATCAATCTCTAATCAATTAGTCAATTGATCAACCATCAATCAATCAATCAATCAATCAATCATCCATCAATTGATTGATCAATTGATTGGAGATTTAAAATCAATTGGTCAATTGATCAACCATCAATCAATCAATCAGTCAATCTATCAATCATCCATCCATCTATCAATTGATCAGTGATGGGTCAATAGATCGATTGATCAATTTTTGATCAATCGATCTATTGTTCAATCATAAATCATTGCATCAATTGATCAATCATTATTTGATCAATCAATTTATAAATCATCATTCGATCAATCATTCGATCAATCATCAATAAATGGATTGATTCATCAATCACTGATCAATCTCCAATCAATTGGTCAATCGATCAATCAATCAATCAATCAATCAAATTATCAATCATCCATTGATTGATCAATTTATTGAGGATGGATCAACTGATCAATTGATCAATCTTTGATCGATCAATCGATAACTCAATCATTGATTGAACAACCACTGATCCACTGATCGATTGATCAGTGGCTCAATCATTGATCCATCAGTCAGTTGATCAATAATCAATCATTTCATCGATTGATCAATCGTTGAGTGATCAATCAATTTATTAATCACCTAACGATCAGTCAGTTGATCAATCATTAATAAATTGGTCAATTGATCAAGCAATTGATTGATGAATCATCCATCAATAGGTCAATTGATCAATCAATCATTGATTGATCAATAGATTGATCCATCATTAATTAATCAATCATTGAGTCATCGATTAACTGATCAATCAATGATCAATCAGTGGATCAATCACTGATCGATCAGTGTATCATTCATTGGGCAATTGATCAATTGATCCATCATAGAGTGATCAATCCATCATCGATCATCAATAAATCAATTAATCATTGATCAATCATTGATCAATCATCAATCAATTGGTCAATTAATCAATCATCAATCAATCAATTTATCAATCATCCATCGATCGATGTAATGATTGAGCAGATGATCAATCGATCAATCATGGATGAATCAGTGGATCAATCTTTGATCGATCAATCAGTTTAATAATAATCAATAAATCAAACAATCAATCAATCATTGATCAATCATCAATCATTTGGTCAATTGATCAATCATCGATTGATCAATCAATCAATCAATTAATCAATCATCCATTGATCAATCTATTGATTAGAGATTTCCAATCAATTGGTCAATTGATCAACCATCGATCAATCAGTCAATGTATCAATCATCCATCTATCGATCGATTGATCGATCAATGATTGATCAATGATCAGTTGATCCATCCTCAATCAATTGATCGATCAATGGATCATTGATAAATTGATCGATCGATTGATCGATCAATGATTGATCAATGATCATTTGATCCATCCTCAATCAATTGAAGGATCAATGGATGATTGATAAATTGATTGATTGTACGATCGATTGATTGATCCATTGATCACTCGTCAATCAGCTGATCAATCATTGATCAATAAATCAATCAATAAATTGATCAATCATTGATCAAACTATCGATCGATCATCCATCAATAGTTCAATTGATCAATCAATCAATCGTTCATCAAGAAATCATTGATTGATCAATAGATTGATCAATCGATCATCACTGATTGATCAATCAATTTAGAAATCATCCATCGATCAATTAATAGATTAATCATCAATAAATGGATCGATTCATCAATCACTGATCAATCTCTAATCAATTGGTCAATTGATCAACCATCTATCAAATCAATCAATCAATCATCCATCCATTGATCGATCAATTGATTGGAGATTTAAAATCAATTGGTCAATTGATCAACCATCAATCAATCAGTCAATCTATCAATCATCCATCCATCTATCAATTCGCTCGCTGGCTTGCTTGAGATAGCTCGCTGACTTGCTCGAGATAGCTAGCTCGCTCAAGATAGCTTGCGCACTTGAGTTAGCTCACTCGATCGCTCGAGTTAGCTCACTCACTTGCTCGAGTTAGCTCGCTCACTCGCTCTCTATAGATAGATAGATAGATAGAGATAGCTCGCTCAATCGCTCGAGTTAGCTCGCTCGAGATAGCTCACTCGCTCGCTCACTTGAGTTAGCTCGCTTGATATAGCTCGCTCACTCGAGATAGCTTGAGATAGCTCACTGGCGCGCTCAAGATAGCTCGCTCACTCGAGATAGCTCGCTCGCTCGAGATAGCTCATTCAATATAGATCAATGGCTCACTGGCTCAAGTTAGCTGGCTCAAGATAGCTCACTCACTCGCTTGCTCGAGATAACTCACTTGCTCACTCTAGATAGATAGATAGATAGATAGATAGATAGATAGATAGATAGATAGATAGATCTCTCACTTGCTCGAGATAGCTCTCTCGCTCTCTTGCTTTCTCGAGATAGCTCACACGCTCAATCGCTCGCTTGAAATAGCTCACTCTCTTGCTCGAGATAGCTCAAGAGAGCTCGCTCATTCACTTGCTCGAGATAGCTCGCTCGCTCGCTTGCTCCCTTGCTCAAGATATCTCGCTCTCTTGCTCGAGATAGCTCACTCGAGATATCTTGCATGCTCGCTTGAGAACGCTCGCTCGAGATTGCTCGCTCACTCGAGATCGCTCGCTTGCTCAGTTGCTCGCTTGAGATAGCTCGCTCACTCGACATAACTTGCTGGCTCACACAAGATAGCTAGCTCAAGATAGCTCGCTCGCTATCACGTAGTCATATCTGGTGGTGTCTTCAGTGAAATCTGCTCAAGAGTGAGTTCCTGCACCTGCTATGCATGCCAGGCAATAAAAGAAGGTGGAGACAGACTGCCCTCAGCTTGGCTGCCCCTGAGAAGGTCACTGAAACAGTCTTCTTCAAAGACAGTCTAGGCAAGCAGCATGAGTTGCCTTGTGGCTTAGAAAGCCTTCACCTCTCACAGCACTAGTAGCTTTCTGCTTCAATTTCTTGCTACTGTTGTTTATAAGACATTCTAGTTGTTGACATAATGCAATGAAGTACGTTAGATTGCCAGCTGAGCAAACCGTTCTAATAGGAAAACAAAGCAATTAAATCATCATCATAACTTTATTCAAGCCTCCCCCATAGGGAACCCGTATTCCCTCTCAGGCTTTCTTTGCCATTGGTCATCTACCTGCAAATTCTTGATTTGACCCATTCTCCTGGTTTGGTGGCTGCCTCCACTTTACAAGAAAGACTGGAATCAACTTCAGCTTTCCCTATGGCTGGGGGGGACTGAGGTGGCTTAGTTCTTCCTGGCTATCCCACCTGGCTATGCTGAAAGTGTCCTGTGCCGATACAGTGCTCAATGAGACATTTAGACCAATCATCCATCCATCAAACTACCATTCATCAATCCATACATACATAAATACATCTCCTGAACTCAGGGAGCAAACCCATTAACTGGTAGGTGAATGGGAGCAGGCAGAAAATGAGATGTAACCCATGGTCTGAAACATTAAGCATGGAGGGGGCAGCCAGAGCAGTCGATCAGTCAATCATCATCAATCAATTGATTAATCGATAAATTATCCATCAATCAATCAATTAATTGATCAATCATCGATCAAACAAACAATCCATAATTGATTGATCAATCAATTGATCAATCATCAATCCATCCATTGATCAATCATTGATCAATCAGTTGATCATCATCCATCAATTAAATAATTGATCAATCATCAATCAATCGATCTATCAATATATCATTGATTGATCAATCAATCATTGATCAATCAATCAATTGATCAATCAGCCATAGATTGGTTAAATAAATAAATAAATCGATTGATTAATCAATCGTTTATAGATTTACATATTGGTNATGATCAGTTGATCCATCCTCAATCAATTGATCGATCAATGGATCATTGATAAATTGATCGATCGATTGATCGATCAATGATTGATCAATGATCATTTGATCCATCCTCAATCAATTGAAGGATCAATGGATGATTGATAAATTGATTGATTGTACGATCGATTGATTGATCCATTGATCACTCGTCAATCAGCTGATCAATCATTGATCAATAAATCAATCAATAAATTGATCAATCATTGATCAAACTATCGATCGATCATCCATCAATAGTTCAATTGATCAATCAATCAATCGTTCATCAAGAAATCATTGATTGATCAATAGATTGATCAATCGATCATCACTGATTGATCAATCAATTTAGAAATCATCCATCGATCAATTAATAGATTAATCATCAATAAATGGATCGATTCATCAATCACTGATCAATCTCTAATCAATTGGTCAATTGATCAACCATCTATCAAATCAATCAATCAATCATCCATCCATTGATCGATCAATTGATTGGAGATTTAAAATCAATTGGTCAATTGATCAACCATCAATCAATCAGTCAATCTATCAATCATCCATCCATCTATCAATTCGCTCGCTGGCTTGCTTGAGATAGCTCGCTGACTTGCTCGAGATAGCTAGCTCGCTCAAGATAGCTTGCGCACTTGAGTTAGCTCACTCGATCGCTCGAGTTAGCTCACTCACTTGCTCGAGTTAGCTCGCTCACTCGCTCTCTATAGATAGATAGATAGATAGAGATAGCTCGCTCAATCGCTCGAGTTAGCTCGCTCGAGATAGCTCACTCGCTCGCTCACTTGAGTTAGCTCGCTTGATATAGCTCGCTCACTCGAGATAGCTTGAGATAGCTCACTGGCGCGCTCAAGATAGCTCGCTCACTCGAGATAGCTCGCTCGCTCGAGATAGCTCATTCAATATAGATCAATGGCTCACTGGCTCAAGTTAGCTGGCTCAAGATAGCTCACTCACTCGCTTGCTCGAGATAACTCACTTGCTCACTCTAGATAGATAGATAGATAGATAGATAGATAGATAGATAGATAGATAGATAGATCTCTCACTTGCTCGAGATAGCTCTCTCGCTCTCTTGCTTTCTCGAGATAGCTCACACGCTCAATCGCTCGCTTGAAATAGCTCACTCTCTTGCTCGAGATAGCTCAAGAGAGCTCGCTCATTCACTTGCTCGAGATAGCTCGCTCGCTCGCTTGCTCCCTTGCTCAAGATATCTCGCTCTCTTGCTCGAGATAGCTCACTCGAGATATCTTGCATGCTCGCTTGAGAACGCTCGCTCGAGATTGCTCGCTCACTCGAGATCGCTCGCT
>QEPC01012560.1:2306800-2328951 GCA_003113815.1 Sphenodon punctatus | reverse complement strand
ACCATGGGGTGTGGTGGAGCAGGAGCTGCCGAGCTCCTTGCTGCACTGTACGCATGACACTGGTGTGTGTGTATGTGTGTGTGTGTGTGTGTCAGGATTCCACCAAAGAACCTGCCCCTGCAGCTGCACCACCACTCCTCAATTCTTGCCCCCAGGAGCCTTGATCCTGCCCTGATAGTGTCTTGCAGAGTAGCAGCAGTGACCGCAACTGGATGGAGGTACCATTGCTGTGCCCTGGCATGAAAAGAGATGCTGGGGCTGAATCCTGGCATGCCCTGGCACACGTTAAGCCGTGCTGAAGGTTGAGAAGCTTGCATGCTGTGCACATCTTAATAGAAATAATAATGTTTATATAGTAGGGCTGAAACGCAGTTTCGACTTTTTCTCTGTTGTCGCAGAGAATCGTGATTCATCGTCTTATTTTAAACGAGAAAATATAACCGAGAAAATTGCTGTCCCTCAACAATTCTCGGTTGAGTATCTTTTCTTGAATTACTGGTTACTGTTTACCAGATTGCCATTTACCGTTGGATTCCCCTTTACCAAGTTACCATTTACAAGGTTGTTGTTTACCGGGTTGCCTGTGAGTCAAATCCAGTAAGCAATAAACCAATAACTGATAAACATGGTAACAAACCAATAAACATGGTAATAAACCAATAAACCATTAGCCAATAAAAACCACCAATAAACACGGTAGAGGTGGAACCCCAGGCCAATTACCGGATACCGGATTTACCGGATTCCAGTTTCCAAAAAAACCGGATTCCCGGATTAAATCCGGTATACCGGTACCGAATTTATTCCATTGATTTCCGGTTTCCTCGGAAGGCCTACAGCGTCTCTGAAGCCGACAGCCACAGCCGGCGCTGAGGCCGCCGGACCGCCGCCGCCGCCGCCGCCACCCGGAGCTGAACTAAAGGTAGGATCCTGCGGGAACTTGTAGTAGGGTGATCCCTGAGGGGGTGTTTAAACCCCCCCCCCAGGGATCAGGTCTCATACTTACCGGCTGCTGCTGGGACGCTGCGGCCGCTGGTGCTGGGGGCAGGGCTCTGGGTTGAACTTGCGGAGGGGAATTATTTTTTTTAAATCCAGGCTGGGCAGGGTGGGTGGGGGGTGTCCCCCCTTCCACCCACGCAGCCTGGACTCGGGGAGGTTTTTGGTGGGGGTTTTTTTACATTGCGGCTATTCATATACCGTGTTGAATCCGATAATGCCGGTACGCCCAGTACTGGCATTATCGGATACCGGATATACTGGTAGGCCTGACCCTAAAACACGGTACCCAATAACCAATATGGTAAATGGCAAATCACAGTAACCAGTAAACATGGCACACAGTAAATGGCAATTCCAATGCAATTGATAAATGGCAAAAAACCCACGGCAACTGGTAAACGATAAATGGTAAATTGCAGTAACCGATATATTGAGTTTCATCTGAGATCTCGATTAGGGTTCGAAAAAGCTACAAAATCTTGGCAGCAATTGTCAATTCCTGAAAAATTATCGTGGGAATCAATTTGATTCTCATTTCAGTATTATTATATAGTGCCCCCAAGCCAAGTAGCACTTGGGGTGCTTTACATAATTATACAGGATCTCATTGGGATAAATTAGCTAGCATTCCTGAGGTATTTTGGGAGACACAGAAGATGGTGGAGGGGGGGGGGAAATACAATAAAACAATTTAAAAATCAATAATAAAGATACAATAAAACAATTTAAAATTCATTGGAAACGGTTTGAAAGGGGTACTAGTTAATGGGGGAGGAGAACCAGGGGAGCCAACAGTGGCTCCTTTAAAGTAGCTGCAGAATAATAAAGTCCTCCAGGTGCTTTTTGAAGTTAAGGAGAGAGGAAGTAAGAAGGACTTTCTTGGTAACCTTGAAAAGATTTCCAACATAATCTCAAAATAATCTGAGATAACCTTGAAAAGGCAATCTGGAGGGAGAGAGTTCCACGCTGAAGGGCCTGCCGCAACTAGGGTTGCCGTATATGCAAATCGCAATGAAGGGCCGATTGCCTACCTACTTAAGATAGGAAGACAGGCTCTCCAGCAGGTGGTGGTGGTTGACTAAGCTGGCGGTCACCAATCCCCCTGTCCGCCATCTTCTGCGTTTCCCAAAATACCACTGGAATGGTAGTCACTTGATCCCCAAGAGATCTTTCCTTGTTGGTCCCCATCAAAAGACCTTGCTAGACCAGTAGGAAGAAAGGCCATCATCTCCTCTAAAAGCAGACACTATTATTCTTGATGCCGTCTTTTTTTTCCTTCCACCTGCATGAATATTCATAGAACTTTGGATGATGTAACATTGGGGAAGATAAATTGCTTTTATTACCCTGGCAACATCTCTCAGTTCTGTGGCAGATCAGAGATTTCTGTGCTGTGTTTCTGACTTTCACAAGTTGGAAGAATTTCCCCCTCGGCAATCAAAGGAGGGATGGCAGAGGGAAAAGGCAGTGCCACGGTGTTAAAATGTTAAAGGGCTTTGCCTTCCTTCTCTGGGGGAAGGCCTCAATACACTGAATAACGGCTTTAAATCTTGTTACAATCCATTTTTATGTGGGATCGTACAAAGAACGGTCTGAAAGGACAAAAGAAAACTCTCATTTGTCCGTCAGGAGAAGCTTTTCAGGTGTTCATACATAAAATATGAGATGGAGTACTGGTGGCGTTTCAACTAGAGACAGAGGAAAACAAGGTTTAAATCCCACCCCCCCTCCCCCAGTGTTCTTACAGAGGTGGAAACTTCTTTTCCAGGCTCTTTTTAATGACCTTTTTGATAATAAGGGTAGATTTTAGAGTGCTGAATTGCAGTTGCCTTTGAGTTTCAAGGGGGAATGGGAATTTGAATTTGTGGGTGGAAAGGAAACAAACCTCATGGGTGCAGCCACATGAGATGCTCCGGGCAGGCTATCATGCCTTGGCCAGCCTTAATCCAGTCTGGGCAGCGGGACCACATGATGCAGTGCATTGTGTGGCCGGCGGCCATCAGATGTTCCCCCTGCCATGTGGCGGGGGAAGCAACTGGCTACTACACAATGTGTCCGGGGTCGGGGGGGAGAGTCGAGGATGTGTTGCATAGCAGCCTTACCCCAAATGGGGCAAGACTGCCCAAGGCGTGACAGTCTGTGTACTGGGGCCACTTCTCCACCACTGTGCGACGTGCTCTGTTGCAGGGCTTTGAGTGGAAGGAGCTATTGCCCACTGCCATGTCATAGCCGGGGGAGGTATTTTGGTCAGGCTGGGGGAGGGAGGAGGGGCAAGGCTGGGCACTCACTGGTTTGGCTGGTAGGGATGGTTAGTACAGAGTCAGATTAATCCGTAACTGCCCCTAACGGGCTATTATGGATTAATCTGCACCAATCCGAACTCAGTCTGTACGAGTTATGAACCCGAAGTTGCCGATTGCAAACACTCCTCACCCCCCCGGGGCCTTAGCATGTACTTACTGACACTGGAGGGCTTGATTGAAGCTCCTTTGGCCTGCTGTTGCTGTGGGGGGGAGGCCTCCTGGCAGTTTCCCTTGCTGCGGTGCGCTGCCGAGCTTGTTGCTCCACAGTGCGTGTGTGCAAAATGGCTGCCTGAGTTGTTTTGTTCATGCACAAATCGCCACCGCTCTTAAAAATGGCGGAGGACCAAATGATGTTGCTGCCCTTTTGGTTAAGGGTGGGGGCCATTTTGTGCATGTGCAAAACGGCCCCATCAAAGCATGCAAAAAATGGCTCCCACCTTAGCCAAAACTTGACTAGTAGCCGTTTGTGAAGACGTGAACTGGATCTGCACATTCAAAAAACTCTATTTGTTCTAGCTGTGGTCAGAGGTTGGTTGCTCTGATTACCAGGAGCCTTTAGATTGTTGCCTTTTAGAGAAGGGTTGAAATGAAAATTGAGGGTGGTTTCTGTTTTTGATGGATCCGCTTGTTCTGATCCGGTTTGACAAAATACGTCCCAGAGGCTGGGTGTTAACAAACGTGACGGGGGTCTGGTTTGGCCTGCTCCAGTCCGTCTGGGCCGGCAATGAATCCGCATGTCTGTTCTATGTGGGTTCAGGCCCCAGAGGGGTAGGTGGCTGGGACCCAGGAGTTGCCCAGGTGGGCCAGAGACGGCCGAACTGAGTGGGCATGTCTGTGTTCACGTCCACCCGGACCAACGTGGTGGTGGTGGTCGGGGGTTAAATTGGGAAGAGCATAAGCATTGCCAAAGTAGATGTAAAAAGTAAACAAGGCGCAGGCCAGAAAGGAATTTGAGGAGCAACTTGCTAAAGATGCTAAAATGAATTAAAAAAACTTTTTCAAGTACATCGGAAGCAGGAAGCCTGCTAGAGAGTCAGTTGGGCTGTTAGATGACCAGGGGCTAAAAGGGGTGCTTAGGGAGGAAAAAAACATTGCAGAGAAGCTGAATGAGTTCTTTGCTTCGGTCTTCACTGCAGAGGCTGTTGGGGAGATACCGACGCCGAAACCTTACTTTGTAAATGATGAATTGGAAGAGCTGTCACAAATCAACGTGACTCTGGAGGAGGTTCTAGAGCAAATTGACAAAATAAATACTAACAAATCACCAGGACCAGATGGTGTTCACCCCAGAGTTCTGAAGGAATTCAAATATGAAATTGCAGACCTACTGCTAGTAATTTGTAACCTATCGCTAAAGCCTGCCACTGTACCTGAGGACTGGAGGGTGGCAAATGTAACCCCGATATTTAAAAAGGGTTCCAGAGGGGATCCCGGAAACTACAGATGGGTAACAACGGGTGAACAACGGGGAATGGATTGCCCATTCTGACTGTCGGTTCTTCTCTCATGTGATCGAGATTGGCCACTGTTGGAGGACAGGATGCTGGGCTTGATGGACCATTGGTCTGACTCAGTATGGCGCTACTTATGTTACCATGACTGGTAACTGGTTAAAGGATAGGAAGCAAAGAGTAGGACTGAATGGTCAGTTTTCACAATGGAGAGATGTAAAAAGTGGGCCTGTGGCTGCCCATCATGACACTGGGTGGGTCACCAGCCACAGTGCAGGGCTGGAGCCAGCCAGTCATGCCCCCCCTTTCTGGCCAACCCAACCCACGGTAACGTGTGTTCTGCTCCCTCAGCTGATCTAGCTGGTGGTGACCCCTCTGCCCCAGGATAGTGGAGGTAAGTTGGTTGCCGTGTACCCTATAGGGCAGCCAGAGGGTCCCCAGAAACCCGTGCCCATGTCACCAGCATAGCGGATGAGGGAACACCAGGCACGGGTATGCCTCCGGAGGGAGTACCAGGTGGAAGACATCATCCAGATCAAAACGGAACAGGGGGAGCAGATGATAGCAGTCATGGACCGCATGGAGGCATCCATAGAGCACTCCCTGCTAAGGGTGGAGGCACGGGACCAGAGGCTCCAAGCAGAGGTCCACCTGGAATGGAGACGGGAGCAGAGCAGGCAGATAGAGGCATTCAGGCAGCTGGCACAGGCCATCGCAGGGATGGTGCATGAGCATTCTGCCAAAATGGATAGGTCCCATGACATCGGGACCTCCCTGCTCCTGCACGCTGGTACTATGAGTGCTTATGTGATGGCAGCTGCCACGCTGGGCACCCTGCCTGCCCAGGTCCCGATGCCGGGCCCCTCAGCACCCCCACATTCCCACCAACTGCCCCAGCCACCTCCACGCCAGCAGGGCCCACGCATCCAACTCCCGGGCCCTGCAAGCCTCCAGAGGAAGCAGAAGGCCAGGTGGTCCCCCGGGTCTAGGTATGCCCTCCCTCCCACCTCTGCCTGCCACTCTGGACACTGAGGCCTCCCAGGACACCACTGGGGACATGGACAGTGGGGATGAGGGGAGCTCCCAGAGCTCTGAAGCACCCACAGGGTGGCCTAGGGGGCAGCCCCAGTGGGGAATGGGGGGGAAGGGCGAGCACGGTCTGAGGGGGGCCACACCCATGCAGTGGGGGTGGGGGTGGTTGGGGTGTTGGGGTCACTTGTAATTGGGTGTACAAATAAATGTAGAGACAACAGTAGCACTTCTTTTGGTCTGCTCATGGGCCCAGGGGTGGGGGTGGGGGGGTACAGGCGCCCATAGAGGGGCTTGTCCAGGGAGGCCCTGGGGGCCCCACGGTGGTGGGTTCAGGGTTGAGTGTCCTCATGCCCCAGCCTCTTAGCTGATACGCCTGGCTAGGGTGGCACAGATGCGCTTGGCATACTGGTACTCCCTCGGCTGGTCCGCGTTCACATACAGAGGCACCGGGCGGGATCTGTGCATGTGCCAGAGCTAGAAGCTGACAGCTGCCTGAGCTCCGCTCCCCCCAGCTCTTTAAACAAGTTAAAAAATAGATTTAAGCTGAAATAAGCCCCAAAAGTAAGCAGGTATGGCAGGCAAAGGTAAACCCCATCAAAAAATCTCGCAGGCAAATGCGCTGGAGCGTATTTGCCACAGAAAACAGGCAGCAGAGCAGAGAGGAGAAGAGGAGGTAAGCCTCGGGATGGCAATGGTGCCCGAAGCACGCGAAGCTGAAACTGACCAGGCCTCATCAGAATCAGAGGCAGAAGGTGGAGAAGCGAGATCCCTGAAGTCCCTGCTAGCCCAAATGAAAAAAGAACTAAAAGCTGACATGAAGCAGATCAAGCAGACAGCAGTGGATGCAGGAAACAAAAGGTTAGAGGGGCTGGCCGGCAGGATTGAGGCTGCAGAAGAGTGAATTTCAACAATGGAGAATCAGTCACTGAGCACTCAGGAGCAGCTAAAAAAAGTTAAGGATGAGGCTGCCTTCCTTATGCTCAAGTGCGAATATCTTGAGAATCACTCCCACAGAGGGAATCTTAGATTTAATGGAATCAAAGAGGCTGCTGTCTTCGAGAGGGTGAGTGAAATAATCTGGCCCTGCTAAAAGAAAATTTGCCAGAGGAGGGGCATCTTCATGCTGCAGTAATAGAGAGGGCCCACAGAACAGGGAGGCCTGGCAGGAAAGATATGGTTCCCCCCAGACCTATTATTGTATATTCGCAGACTACCAGATAAGGGGGAAGGGAGGGGGAAGGAGGGAGGGAAAATGTAGAAGGGGGAAGGGAGTTCAAGTTAAAAGGGAAGAAAATGGAGAAAGCAGGGGTTCACATTACAGACTATGGTTATTGCAAAAGGTGGAAGTATCTCTAAAAGGATGGTATCATGTAGATGACTTGAAATATGATGCTGTAAGCTTGATGGACAAAATCAAAAGGGTAAGGGGTTGCCAGAAATATATTCAGATAAGGGAGAGGCCAAAACCCAGAATGAACCAAAAAAAGGAATGGCTAGTATTAAAACAGTAACAATAAATGTTAGAGGCTTAAACTCACCGCAGAAAAGAAAGAGAGTGAGGGACTTTTTGGAAGAATAGGGGGCAGATATTTTCTTAATACAGGAAACACACTTACTCGACAAGGATGTCCCTAGATTCAGGAATTCAAAGATAGGGAGTCTATATTCTTCCTGTGCTAAAAAGAAAAAAGCGGGGGTCATAATAGGATTCAGTAAAAAAAACAACTTCGAGGTTGAAAAATCTATTAAAGATAAGGAAGGCAGATTTATTTGCATAACTGGGAAATTGCAAGGGAAGTGGATTACAATAGCAAATTTATATGCGCCTAATGTGGGGAAGATAGCCTTTTTTAAAGAAACCTTTAAAAGAATAGCAGAAGTAGCTAAGGGATGGATTACAATACAGGGAGATTTCAGTGCTACCATTACTCCTCTAGACCATTCTAGAAGGCGGGGGGGAAACAGGGAGAGTAAGGAACTATCTATGCTGATGGAAAAATATGGATAGGTAGACCTATGGAGACACCTAAATGGGAATGAGAGAGATTATACATACTTCTCTGTTATTCATAATAGCTACACCCGGATTGACCATGTTTTAACTAGTAAAGTAGAAGCACATAGAGGAAAAAAATGTTTTATAACACCAGTTGTTAGAGCAGACCATAATGCGGTGGTGACAATAGTTAAAGACCCAAGTGGTCAAGGGCCTAAATCCTTTAATTGGAGTCTAAATAGGAGACAGCTGAAGAATGAAGAAAATAAAGCCCAGATACAGGAAACACTGCAGAATTTTTTGCAATAAATCCAAACTCCGTTAAATCACCTGCAACAGTTTGGGAAACAGCAAAGGCAGTGATCAGGGGCAATTTTATCGCTCTGCAAGCAAAAATTGTTAAGGAAAAAAGGCAGAAAAGGAAGGAAACATTTGCTAATTTACAAAAACTGGAGGCACAAAATAAAATATCCCCCACACAAGCATTAAAATTAGAAATAATCAAAAATAGGGAAATGATAAATGCCATGGAATTAGAGAGGACAAAAATGCAACTCAGAAGAATAAAATTCTATTTTTATGAACATAGCAATAGGGCAGGCAAGGCCCTGTCTGGGCTAATTAAGGCAAGGCAGAGGAAAGCACATATAGCTAGGGCGACAGACAAAACTAATAAATCCTATACTGAGCTTCCCCAGATAAAGCAGACTTTTTTGGATTTTTACAAAGGAATATACTCCACGAAAAATCCAAAAATGACAAAAATACGGGAATTTTTAGAGGGTGTAGATTTACCAAAACTAAATATGGATCAAGTGGCTTTTTTTGAATGCCCCAGTTACGGAAAAAGAATTTCAGGAGGCAATACTAGCCTCAAAAAATAATAAGGCCTCGGGACCGGACGGATTCCGGAATGAATTTTACAAAGCCTTCGCAAAAACACTAGGGCCACATCTTACAATAGTATACAATAACATCATAAAAGAAAGGGAAATGCTGCAAAACTTTTACAATGCTGCAATCACGCAGATCCTTAAGCCAGGTAGAGATTCAGACCAATGTGGGAGCTACCGCCCTATATCTCCGCTGAATACAGATTTTAAGATTTTTTCTAAAATATTAGCAGACAGGCTTAAAGCAATAAGCGGAGAAATTATACATATAAATCAAACGGGGTTCATTCCAGGAAGACAGGGAAGGGACAATATCCGAAAAGCAATTAACATAACTTATGCTCTAAATAAACAACAAAAACCTGCTATGGTAAACTCAGCAGACGCGGCAAAATCATTTGATTTTGTGGAGCCAAAATTTTTGTTTGAGACCCTGGGGAAGATGGGGATGGAAGGTAATTTCCTGAGTTGGCTCATGGCCATTTACAAGAAACCGCAATCCAGTCTTCTAATTAATGGTGAGCTCTCAGAGTCCTTTCGGCTGCAGAGAGGGACCAGACAAGGTTGCCCTCTGTCACCTTTACTGTTTAATATGGTCCTGGAAGTATTGGCGGCAGCAATTAGACAAAATGGTAAAATAGAAGGGATAAAAATTGGGGGACAAGAAACAAAACTCTCGCTGTATGCGGATGATTTATTGGTATACATTACAAACCCCAAGGAGATGCTGCCAGAATTATTGATGGTGATGGAAAAATTTGGAAAGATCTCGGGGTATTCGATAAACAAAGAAAAATCCTTTGTGCTAGTTTTTGGAAAAGGGAAGGACCAGGAGGAACAACTAAGTAAAATATCACCATTTCCAATTAGTAAGACAGGATTGAAATATTTGGGGGTAACGCTAACAAAAAACACAAAAAAATTATATTCTGCTAACTTTCTGCCTTTATTCAATAAATTGAAAGAAGAAGTACGCCCATGGAGGAAACTGATGGTATCCTGGCTAGGGAAAATTAACTTATATAAAATGATTGTGCTCCCCAAACTGTTGTATAAGCTGATGGCCATCCCGATCCAGCTTCCAACCTCCTTCTTTAAATTAAGTGATGAGCTTCTGAAGGATATAGTCTGGAACGGCAAGAAGCCAAGGATCAAGAAACAGGTGCTAGTACAACTTAGAGAGAAAGGGGGATTGAATGTCCCAGACATAAAACTGTACTACATGACGGCGGCCTTGATGGGAATATATGATTGGTACCACAAAGGAAAGGCTCCTGAATGGGCAATCTTAGAAAAGGAAATCTTCGGGGTGCAGTCGTTAAAAGACTTGATTGTAGATCAGGGTAAGGTGCCCAGACAGATAAAATCAGACCATCCTTTTATAGGAAACACAATCAAAAACTGGGAAAAAATAAAGAAAAAAATGGGCTTGACAGAGGAGTTATCCCCTTTTACACCAATTGACTCCATACAAATAAGGGAAAGGAGCATAGCCCCGGATATTAGAGCCTCTCTAAAGAAAAGGGGAATAGTTAATATGCAGCAACTTCACAGGAGAGGGGAATTCATATCACCACAAAAGCTGCAAGAGCTGATGCAGGAAAAAGTTAATACCTTCCAATATTTACAGTTAAGGGCAATAGTCACCTCACCAAAAAACAGGGCAGGTATAAATAGAGAACCTCGCAAGTTAGAGCAGATTCTATGTAAAAGAAACAAAACCTCAGGCAGGCTGGGAATATTATACAAAGAACTTAAGGAATTAATGTACGGCTCCTCAGTAGACTATATAAAGAAATGGAGGAAATATCTGAACATTACTTTAGAGGAGGAGGAGGAAAAAAAGATATGGTTCCATATGAATAAGTGTGTAATCTCGCTGGAGGTTAGGGAAATTCAAATGAAGTTGATTACCAGATACTATCTGACACCAGAGAGAATGAAATTTGCTGATCCAAGTGGCAGAGGGTTATGCTGGAGGGGTTTTGGAGAGAAAGGAAGCTATAAGCACTGTTGGTGGGACTGTGTAAAGGTGTAGCTTTTTTGGATTAAGGTCTGGAAATTAATTAATAAAGTAGCGGGGGAGGTGGTGCCTTTCAGGCCAGAAACAGCACCGCTCGGTTTGTATCCCAATACAAGCAATATGAAGCATTGTCAGAACTCCTGTAAGGTCATCTGTTTAACTAAATATTATAGCCAAGCATTTGAGATCGCTCGAGGATCTCTCGTTTGATGAACTGCTTCACAGATTATGGTACAGGTACACCATGGAGGGGTTTCATGCGGATCTTCATAACAAAATACAAGACTTTGAAAAAACCTGGGCACCAGTTATACAAGCCGTGGAGGAGAAGAAAACGGACAAGAACAAGCATCAAATACATTCAGTATCAACCAAATAAGTGGAACTGTATTGAAATCTGTATATGAGGAACACCTTAGTATGTAAAACAGGGAACCTTTGCTTTCTGTCTCTAGATAGCTTAAGGCTATAGGGTAAGAGTGTTGTTGGATGTAACCATATGACCAGTGAATTTTTAAAACTGGCAGTTATTTTTGTAATGGACCATCCCTGGTCGGTTCTTGTTGTATACTTATTTGCAAAAATAAAAGTTATATAAAAAAAAAAAAAAAAAAAGAGGCACCGGGCTGGGAGGGCTCAGTGGGATGGGGTATTCGAGGGCTGCCCATCGGTTTCGCACATATTTTGCAGCACACAGCAGGCACCTATCACCAGGGCCGAGGTCTCCACCGTGTAGTCCAGCCAGCCAGCGAGGCTCCTCCAGTGCTGCTTAAGGGCCCAGAATGCCTGCTCAACCATGATCTGGCTTGCACACAGGTGGGAATTTTAGAGAGCCTCCACCGGGGTCTGGGCGACCAGGTACACCTTCATCAGCCACCGGGTGAGGGGATAGGCTGGGTCCCCAAGGATACAGGGGAGCATGATCACCCCCTTGATCCGGGTCATCCACATGCCCGCAAAGTCCCTGCGGTACATCCGGGAATAGATGGGGGAGATGGTCATGATCCAGGCATCGTGGCTCTGCCCAGTTTCCCGTGAAGATGTTGATCAACCACCCCCGGTGGTCCACGACAGCCTGCAGCTGCAGGGAGTGATACCCATACCTGTTGACATACTCCGCGGCCTCCCCAGTCAAAGGTCGGAGGATCTCTATGTGGGTGCCGTCCATGGTGCCCATGCAGTTGGGGAACCCTCCAGCCGCGAAGCCGGCCATCACAGCCGCCTAGTCCAGCACCTGGATCGCTCGGTCCAGGAGCACTCCCTCCACAGCCTCACAGACATCCCGGAAGGTACAGACAATGGTGCTTACCCCGACACCGAAGTGCTGTGAGATGGACCGGCAGGAGTCGGGTGTTGCTAGGGCCTAGACCCCGATGGTAACCCGCTGGATCATGGGGATGGGGGTCCTCATGGGGGTGTGCTGCTGCTCCAGCCAGGGCATGAGCAGCTCTGCAAGCTGCAGTAGGCTGAGCTTGTCCATCCAAAAGTGCGCCTTCCAGGTGGCCTTGTCCCACTGAGCCAGCACTCAGGACCACCATCCCTGTGCCCGCTCTGTGACCCATACCCACCAGGCAATGGGCATAGCGAGCAGGGCGGCCCACTGCATGGTCTCCCTCCACCATTGGAGGTGCTCAGCCACCTTGCGGAACACAGCGGTCCTGTTCTGGCCCCGACTCATGGCCTGCTGGTTCACCTCAGCCACCAATTGAGCCCTGAGCCAGGCCAGGGAGTGCCTGAGGGTGTGGTGTGCTCTCTGGGCCCTAGCGGTGCTCCAGGCCAAGGTAACCCACAGACGGGTGCCCAGGTGCACCTCAGCTGTCAGGATGCACAGCTGATTGGTGTGGGTGCGATACCAGGTGCCTAACCTGTCTCGCTTCATTGTGTAGTCTGCCCTGGGTGGGGTGCAGATGGCCCCAGTGTAGGCTAGGACACGTGTTGCCCCACCCCTAGGTGGGGACCCGGTGACCGGGCGGGGGAGCCCGTGTCGGTCCGGGGCGCCCCCTCCCGGCTGGCCGGGCTGCCTCCTGCAGGGCGGTGAGCCCGGGGCGGCGGGGATGGGCTACAGAGCGCACCTGCTGTTCCTGCATGTGGCCATGCTCATGTACAGGTGTGCACCCATGCGTGCAAGCAGCAGCTGCAGTCCTTCTGTCATCACCCCCACCTTTCTCTGCTGGCAACATTGTGTCCTTGCTGGCCTGATTAGTGTGTCGGCTGTCCTGTCTGTGCACTCGGTTCCTGAAGCTGTGCTGGGTCCACACCCCATGCCTCGTTCTGTTGCCATGCCTTGTTGTGGCCTGTGGTCTTTTCGCTTGGCCTTGCCCCACCCCCAAGTCCCCTCCCGCCCCTCTGGGAAATGTGGCCCCCCTTCTCCGTGCTCTTATTCTCCCTGGCTGGCTGGACCATGTCCAGCTTTGCTTCCACTGGGCTCTTGGCCCCCATGGGGACCCCCATACGTGGACCTTCTGCGAGACCATGGCCCTGAGTGACCTGTGCCATACCCCGGCCATGCAATTAATCCTGAGCTGCCTGGACAGCCTGTAGGGTTCCTATGCGAGCCTGAGCTCTGGCCTTCTTTACTTCAGCTATGAGGCGAGCACCCAGGATTGCTGGCTGCATGCTGAGATGCTGGGACTGCGTCCCTTCCACGATGGGTGCATCCCAGAGATGAGGTGCTCGCAAGTGGATTGGTCTGCAGCGGAGACCATGTCTGCTCCGTCTGTGTGCAGACTGGCCACCTACACGGTCTGCCTGGTGGAGGGGGGCCCTGCCTTGGTCATGTCCTACTTTGGCTGCGTTCATGGGGCCTGTGGGAACCATTTCTCTTGTGGGGCAGTGTATCACTGGCTGTTGGAGCTGCATCACCTGCTGTGGTCCCCTAATGCAGACTACTGCATGTCTGAGCCTACCGTGTCAGAGCTAGCAGCACTGTCTGGTGTGTGGTCCTGTTCCGATGTGCAGTTGAGACGCTCCATGCAGGATCCATTCAAGGCGTACTACCTGATCATCCACCACATGTCCATGCTGGGGTACCACCGGGGCATGCTTCATTAGCCCCACATTGTTCACCTGGTGGGACACCCAGCCCCTGGCCCCTTAGTGGCCACCAGTATCTGGCTGTGAGTCCCCCAGTGTCTTCCGGGTCCCAGCTGCTGGCCCCCCTGTGGCCTCCTGCCTCTGCCCATCTTCCGTGGTCCGTTGCCTGCTCCCTCCTTCATGTCCCGGCCATGCTGCTGTGCTGGCCGCTTCCTAGGGTGCTGCTGCCCTTTCTTGTGGCTGCGGGGCCCCTCTGGGAGCCCCCCTGTCTACCTCTGCACCTGGTGTTCCCCTCCATGGCTGCCTTCTCCAGTGTCTGAGTCCGGCTCTCTGCACGGCCCCTTGGCTCCCCTGGGTGCATCATATGCCTGCACTCCCTCCTGTGCCTCTGTCCCCCCTCCTGGGTGCCTGTGTGACCTCAGGGTTCTGGGGCCCCCGGACTGCACCTCCCGCCTTCCTCCTGGGTGTGGGGGGGTATGTGACTTTGGACCTGCTGCACGGCCTCAGCTCTCCTGACTCCCCTTCATCACACCATTGCCTGTGCTTGGGGTGTGTGTGTGCCTCCTGGACCGTTCCTGGGCCTCTCCCTGTTCCATGTGGCCTCCCCCAGTGCCTGTGCCCCGAAGTTCCAAGGCCCCCCCATTCCAGGACTTCCTGTGTTGCTGTGGGTGTGCCCATGCGGACTGTGCTGTTCTGGGGGTTCTGGATGCCGTTGCCTGTGTCCAGCCCTGCCCCAGGGCCATCCCCCCCTTCCCTGTCCCATGCCCCCTCCCCCCAGTGCCCATTGTGCCATGTGTGTTGTCTGTCCCACTGTGTCCCCCCTTCCCTTCCTTTCCCAACTGGATGTGTTTGGGCCCGAGCGTGTGTGTGTGCTGTGTGTTCCACTGTGCCCTCGTTGTCTCTGTGCCTGCTGTGTGTGTTGCCTCTTCCCCATCTTCCCCCTCCCTTCTCGTTTCTCTTGTGTGGGAATTCCCTTTTGTCCCTTCTGGCTTCGTTTGCCCTCAGGTGGCCATATCTGTTAGGGATGGGTGAACGCGGTTCGGTAGTTCGGTGTTCGGCCCGAACTCGGCCTGTTCGGACAACCGAACACGAACACGAACACGAACACGAACGCACCGAACGGACCGAACACCGAACACCGAAATGGCGAACACACCGAACGGAACCGAACACCGAACTACGAAATGGCCGAACAGTTCGTTCAATTCGAATCGCGTTCGGTTGTGTTCGGGTGGCTAAAACATGGTCTTCTGTCAGGTCACTGGAAGGCCAAATGTAGCAGGGAGGGGGAAGTCATTTGACTCAGCTAGGAGCAGACTTCCAGGCACCAGGGGTGGAGGGTGGAGAGTGGCTTGGAGTAGCAGCCAGCCTGATGAATCACCATCTCTTTTCGCCTCAG
This sequence comes from Sphenodon punctatus, assembly GCA_003113815.1. NCBI lineage: Eukaryota > Metazoa > Chordata > Lepidosauria > Sphenodontia > Sphenodontidae > Sphenodon > Sphenodon punctatus. The sequence continues at coordinate 2,313,822 of QEPC01012560.1, read as the reverse complement.
ACCACTGGCTTGGCAGTCTATGATTGGCCACGGGCTAGGCTGCACGGAGCCAATGGGGCTGATTTGAGGCGGGCGCAGCAAGAAACAAAACTGTCTGCCTCCCCCCTTCCCAATACCTTCTGAGCTAGTCACTGTTCCTGAGCAGCAGGCGTTTCAGAAGGCTCCCTCACCCAGCATTTTCCAGCTCCCCAATCCATTGCCATCCTCCTCCTATTTCACCCATCCAACCCATCTACCCCCATATTCTCATTTATTTACATTAGCTTTGATAGATTTAGTTGTTATTTTTTGTTTTTATCCCTCCCTGTGTTCAATCTTCAATCTTCCTCCTTCCCTCCCCCCTCCATTGAATATTCCCTCCCCATTCCCTTCCCCTGTTTTTTTGATTCATTAGAGTAGTAGTATATATTATTAATTTATAGATTGATTTAGGTTTCATTTCAGTTTTGTACCCCTCCTTGTCTTGTTTGTGATTGCCCCCCTAACCCCCATCCCATATATTCAATTCATAGGTAGATAGATAGGATTAGGTCGATACATTTTTGTTTGAGTAGTTTAGTTTAAGGTTTACTGATAGAGTGAGTTTACTGTTTTCTGTGATTCAGCTTTAGGGTTTGTTGGAGTTATTCATAGCATTTAGAATACATTTATTAGTTAGGTAGTTAGTTAGTTATTAGTGTAGATATAGAGATATAAATATTTGATAAAAAAATTCAATAAAATTTTTTTAAAAAATTATATATTAAAAAACATTGTTTTTTTCGGGCCGAACGGCCGAACGCGAACGCGCGAACCACCCGAACACCGAACGACCGAACACGAACGCACAACCCGATGGCGAACGAACCGAACGGCCGAACACGAATGTACGACCTGCCCGAACAACCGAACACGAACGGCCGACACACGAACGGCCGAACCGAACGGGCGAACACGAACGCGAGGTATGACCGAACGACCGAACACGAACACACGAACTGAACGCGGCCGAACCGAACGGCCGAACGCGAACACACGAACCGATCGCGGCCGAACCGAACGGCCGAACACGAACCGCGATCTGTTCGCCCATGCCTAATATCTGTGTCCCGCCCCTCCCCGGTGCCTTGTGGGTGTTTTGACCACGGCCGGGAATCTGCGTCACGTCTGTTACGCTGCCCCAGTCTGTGGTCTGGCAGCCCGATTACCTGTCATGGTCCCGATTCCATCACGTCTGTTCGAGACTTTCCTTGACCACGGGGGGGTGGTTGTTCAGTTCACCACCGCTGGGAATCCGCTGTGGTGAATCGGTTCCACGTAACGTCTGTAACCATCCAACAATACCTTTATTTAGCTCTCACATAGTTACTACTTGCTCTGATTTCAGCATGGTTAGATGGTTGAAAGATTTCCTTGTTTAATCTGTCCTGTATTTTCATCCCAATCTCCTCTGCTTTATCCACATTCACTTTTTGCTGACTGTCCATTATACCATTGAAAGTATTAAACAAACTTGAGGAGCAGGGATGAAATGGATTATTAGTTTGCAAAAACAGAAGGATCTTGTTGATCCCTTGGCATCCTAGCATCCAAAATGTTAATATGCTGGTCACCACAACTACGCAGAACCCCTGCCAAGGTGCTCATAGCATAGATGACTTCACTGCATGCAAAGTGACTCAAAGTCCAAAATGCTCACTGGCTTTCTGTCATTCCTCCTCCATATCTGTTCTGGAAAGCCAGAAAGTCTGTTCTGTCAGACTTTTGGCAAGAGAGATGGGTAGGGTGGGAGGGTGAGGGATAGGGAGGGAGGGTTTTCTTGTTTTGTTTTTGTGTCACCCCCCTGTAAGTGTTTTGTGTTTGTGTTTATGTTTGTATTTTATATGCTTTTAGATTGTGCCACCCCGAGCTGCTGTGCAGGAAGAGCGGGATATAAATTTTTCAAAATAAATAAATAAATGTGTTGACAATAATTAAGTCAAGTGACTTTGGGTCACTCTGTATGCAGCGAAGTCATCTGTGCTATGAGAAACTTGACAGGGGTTCTACATAGCTGTGGTGAGCAGCATATTAATCTTCCTGATGCAAGGATGTTAAGGGATTTCAGAGACATCAACAAGATCCTCATCGGCTTTTAGTAGATTCCATAAGTGTTTGCTCTATAAACATATCTGTCTAAGGATATGGGATGGGTCGTGGCTCAGGTGGAAGAGTGCATGCTTTACATGTATAAGATCCCAAGTTCAATTTCTGGTATCTCCAAATTCAGGATCTCTAGCAGCATGTCTGGGTGAGACCTCTACTGGAGAGCCTGATTTGAAATCGTGCTGCTGTGTCAGGTTGTGACAATACTGGGTTAAGATGGGCCATTGGTCTGACTCAGGCAGCTCCTTATATCTAAACACCAGCACACTCCTTGTCCTGCCTCCTTAAAGTAAAGTGATCCTACTTTATCAGGAGATGATCAGGAGGTTTGGCATACGGTGCAAGTAATATGCTGATGACACCCAGCTATACCTCTCTTTTTCAACAAGCCCAAACCCTGCAGAGTTTCTGTGCTTACTCAGTGTCTGACAGCTGTGGGGGATTGGATGAGAGCGAATTGACTGAAGCTGAATCCTGACAAGATGGAGGTGATGATGGTGGGTAAGGCGATGGAGTTAACGGCCCCCATAATTGATGGGGTCCATCCTCCATTGGTTCCCCAAGTGTGGACTCTGGGGGTACGCCTTGATGCGCAGCTCCACCTGGATGCTCAGGTGGAGGCTGTGGCGAGGAGTGTCTTTAGCCAACTACATCTGGTACGTCAGATTAGGCCATATGTTTCGAACTCTGACCTGGCCACCATCATCCATGCTTTCATCACTTCAAGACTAGACAACGGTAATGCACTCTATGTGGGACTACCCATGGTGACGGCCCAGAAGCTGCAGCTGGTGCAGAATGCGGCAGCCCGTCTTTTGGTGGGAATGGGCCACCAGTAGCATATTACACCAGTGCTCCGTTCTCTGCATTGGCTGCTGATAGTCTTCTGAGCCCAATTCAGTGTGTTGGTTTTAACCTATAAAGCCCTAGATAGTCTGAACCCTGTCTATCTGTTGGACGTCTCACCCCCCAGGTACTGAAATGCCCCCTGCAGTCATCGGGGGATGCCCTTCTTGTGGTCCCCTGAGTCTTCGTGGCAGGAGGGGTGGGATATAAAATCTTTTAATAAATAAACAAATAGAGATGAGGACAATTAAGGTGACTACGATTGCATCTCTGTACCCTTTGGTTAAGCAACGAATCTCTTTAGAACCTTATCTGATTCAAATTCAAGACCCTAGGTTAAGATGACAGATTACCCTAATGTGGTTTGAGCAGTTTGAAACAGCTGTAACTAGGGGAAGGAGAGATGGGACACCGTACAATATGAGACTCTGCTCATGCACTTCCCAAGAAGTGGAAACACTGATGAATATCATTTTCTATATCTCCAAATTCGAGAATCTTAGAGAAATTTGGATAAATCCATTATTTGTAGATTATAAGGATTCTAATGAGGAGAAATTGAAAGTCTTGATGGGAGCATCTGATATGCAAGCTAATAAAGCAATTGCTTTTTATCTTCTACTGGTTAAGAAAAGGATGAAAATCATATAGCTAATCTCTTTTATTATTACCACTTGGGATATAGTTATTTGTGGATATAACAGCAAATTTGATTCTGCTGGATCAATCGCCCATTAAACTTGGCACTACAGTTGTACGGGAACTAATATTATTACTATACCCAAATTTGATGATTTTAAGCCATACCTAGAAGAGAGTAGTGTATTTAGATACTTATGTTAGGTCTTGGTTCTAGTACAATTCTTGTTAATTAATTTAAGAGCAAGAGAGATTCTGACTAACGGTTAGATTTAATCACTTCTTTCATTTTATTTTTATTTTATCGCTGGTCCTGTACAAAAGTTTACTTCAGACTGTAGACCTAACTGGGTTGCTGATTTAAATATATTAATCAATTTTATTTTATTTGGATTAATCCATTTTAATTGTATTGTATCTTTCTTTGCTGTATGTACCCTTTTTCTTTTGTCTTAGTTTGATACATTGTTATAGCAGAACTGCTGGAAACAATAAAGATTGATTGATTGATAGTTCCTAGATATGACAAATATTTGTGGAATCCACCAATACGTATAACAACATTAGGAAATTCTTGAGGACTACCACTTACAACTTCCATAACTTTTATCCACAGGCACTGGTCAAATGTAATAATTTTATTTATTTATTTATTTATTTATTCATATTTATACCCCACCCCTCCTGAAAAAGCTCGGGGCGGCTGGCACATGCACACCCAGTCTCTGTGATTTCTCACAAATGAACCTCAGTGTGATATAGATACAACTGAGAGATGGTTCTCTTTACTGTCCACCTAGGGCGCTTTTACACAAGTGGGTCACCATGGTGTGACCCGCTTATGCGATATTTCAATATCCCGCAAGGTGGGATTAGACAAGACGGAAGTGCGGGATCACTCAATTTGAAGGCAGTCTCTCATTGTTTTCAGACCATGAATTAAATATCTCGATTGTGAGGTATTTAATTCTACCCATCCCCATAACTCCCAACAATGCCTACTTAGGAGGGTCTCTGCTATCCTCCCCTCCTGCCCCTTGTGCCTATCCGTTTTTGTTCTGCTGGGGTGAGTGAGAGTGAGAGCCCAGAACCAAGCCCTGGAGGGGTCCTGTCGAGTGCCACTGAGAGTCAAGCTGATTGATTGCTGGGACACCTGAGAGCTGGGAGGAGGCACGTCCCCCAGAAGAACTCATAACCACCGCACCGCCTGGTGGCACCGGAGGCGCGGGTCGGGGCAGCGTGCCTAAGGGCAGCACATGCAGGGGCGTGCCCTTGTGCGTGCAGCCTTAGGCGCAGGACGGGGGTGGGCCTAGGACACTGTTACTAGATCTGTCGGAGGGTGGTTTGGGTTTGTCTCTTGATGTGCCTTTGATTCCATTGTATTAAATGCCCAAGAGGGGCAAGAAGAAGGGGGGGGCAATGACTAGGGCACAGGTTAAGCAAATGCAGCTTTCTGACTGCTTTGCTGCAGCATCAGTTTCATCTGGGCTTAGGCGGGATGGTCTTATGCACAGTCCTTTGTGCCCTCCCTTGGAGGGAATTAACATAGGTTGGAATTCTCAGACCACTGGTATGTCTACCGCACCTTCTACCCTGTTGCAGGGTTTTGAAAGCTCAGGGGCAGGAAGGCCCTGTGATGGGTCTGGGCTATTCATTTTACCTAGGCCAATAACCTTAGATCCATCTTTACTGAAGTGTGCTCAGGCCGTTAAGCAGCAGGGAGAAAGGTGGCTAGCTCTGGCTGCCAAATCCCGGGGATCTTCCCAGGCTTCTCTTCCAAGTTCCCGAGTTTCAGCTATGGGGGACAAAATTCACTCTCTCCAAACTCAAGTTGAGGATATAGGGTCCAAGCCATTCAAACAATGGTAGGGGTCAATCCTCTGCGGGGACCATATGTAGTCAGGCAGGGGGATTTGGAGATTATTAATGTTCCCATAGAGTCCCCTCCACCCACAGTAGGTCAGGCTAGGGAAGTCGGGGGGGGTGGGGTGTCCCACAGTCACCAATTAGAGTAAATACAGTCAAGGGGGAATTTATGCCCTCTGGTACAGTGACCACGTTAAGGGCTACTATCCCCAAATTACAAGAGGATTATGTTGCTGGTAACCCCCATCAGGTAGATGAGATGGAGCCTCCTTTGGGAGGGAATGTAAGAGGGGAGGGGGAGGCGATATTTGTTCAGGACCCAGTGTTAATTTGGGTACAATAGCACTTGAAATCCAGGGGATTCAGGCCCAGGTTCAAGGGTTCTCTCAACAGGTAGAAACACTTATTACTTATATGGAGGGGCTTTATAACAAACTTCAGGTTATCCAGCAGCAGGTGACCAGGGTTTGGGACCATGTAATCATGTCTAGAGGAGATGGGATAGGGATGGGCTCCCAGAGAGTGGACAGGATAAGCCAAACAGCCTCCTTGCATGACTCAGGCCATTCCAGGCCTTCAATCTGTAAGGTAACTGAGGATCGACTGCTCACTTCCATAGCTAATGCCCTGGTATTTACAGTTTTTCCCCTGCGGTCTGGATTATTTCCCCTTTGGGATTCAAAATTTTGGATTGCCCACCATGTCTCTAGTATCCTGGGTTGCTCCTTTTTGCCCTCTCACATAATTCACTTCTTTTATTTGCTATATAGGGGTGGGGTACTAAGGTTAGTCATCTATTTTCACACTCCAGATATAGTGGAAAGGCTTTTCTCCAAGGTCCATCTCTTTCGTTTTTGGTGGGTCCATCTGGCCAACATCTATGCGAAGAGGGGAATCATCCCATTATTGCCATAGGTCAGGAAGATTAAATGGGTGCTCTGCGCAGGAAACCCTAACCTGGACCAACAAAATAGGGGGAAGTTAGGTTCCCCATTGGTTACCCCAGATACGAATAGACCTACAGTTGAGGACCAGTCCAAAGTTTCTGTTGTTCCAACTGACCCTGCCCTGCCTGTTGGATCGAAGGCCAATGAGGCTTTTTCTCTACTTAAGTTGGATTATTCTTCCCCTAGAACTGGTGGATCCCCTCCCTTGGGGGTAGTTCACCAAGTCACCATTCAAACTCAAGCTGCAAGCCTACCTATAGCCCAGGTTCCGGTGGTAGATTCACTTCAAAGTACTACTCTGGCTGTGCAGCAGACTATCAGAGGGGTAGGGGAAGGAAGGGGGTACAAGGGTTGCCCAGGCGCACCACACTCTCTCAGAAGGCTCTGTTTGTAATCGAAGGGGGTCCCGGCGGCCCGTCAGGATAGTATTTGGGCCGTTCCTTGGGCTTTCGCACCTGGAACTTAGGCCCCTATCATCATAGGGCACAGAGCTTAGATTGGAGTAGAATTCTTTCACACCACAAGGGAAGGGCAACGACAGTGGGGATTGGTGCAGGGGGAGTAAGGCAAGGGCCCAGGGGTAAGGGGAGCAGGGATGCA
>QEPC01012560.1:2277141-2302574 GCA_003113815.1 Sphenodon punctatus | reverse complement strand
GGTTTCCCCGGAAGGCCTAGAGCATCTCTGACGCCGGCAGCCACAGCCGGCGCTGAGGCCGCCGGATCTGCCGCCGCCGCCAGAGCTCCGCAAGGTAAGCAAGCACTGAACTTTAGTAGGGGTGATCCCTGGGGGGTTGGGGGGGTGTTAAACACCCCCCCCAGGGATTGGGTCATACTTACTGGCGACTGCGGGGACGCCGCGGCCGCTGGTGCTGGGGGGTGGGCTCGCCTCTGAGTCTTTTTTTAAACAAAAATCCAGGCTGGGCATGGTGGGTGGGGGGTGTCCCCCCTTCCACCCGGCAGCCTGGGAGGGGGAGGGGGGAGGAATTAATTTATTTCATTGATTTCAATGGGGACACAGTGCCCCATTGAACTCAATGAAATAAAACCATTACCGGTATACCGGATTTAATCCGGGAACCCGGTTCTTAGAGAACCGGTAACCGGTAAATCCGGTAGCCGGTAATGGGCCCGGGGTCCCACCTCTAATTTTTACAGCTAAGATCCTCTCTCAACTTTTATATGGGGCAGAGATTACATTTACAGGTTATACAAATAGACTGGAGATACCTCAGAACCATTTCCTCAGAAGCTTACTCGGTGTTCCCAAGTCAACACCCTTTCCATTGTTACGAGCAGAGACAGTTTTTTTTTTTACCAGTAACTGCTCATTTTAAGCTCAGAGCGCTTCTGGTCAAAGGGGAGCTGAATCTTGGAGCTACAATGCTCCCTACAGAAACATCAGTTAAATAAATTCAAGAAAGCATGTATTAGAACACCTACAAACAGGCAGAAAATTGACTTTTTGAAGACACGGTCTGATTATAAGGAATTGATTAAGGAAAAAAAAAAAATGTATGCAGATCGGTGGTGGGATGAACTGCAGGTAGCTGTAAATACTAATAATTCCACCCGATTTGGGGTTATGATTAAACATTTTTTGACTCAACGAGCCCATAATGCGGTGAGCTGTATAGAGGAAGCAACTTGGATGACTTTTTTTTAGCAAACTGTATAATTTGGAAGATGAATGCTCAGTTACTGATGCTTGTGATATTCCAAAAATTACACAAGAGAATAGTGTATTTGACCCTGAGGTTACTGATGAGGACATCCTAGAGTTCATGGGTAAGCTGAAACTTAATAAAGCTCCTGGGTCTGAGTTTGTTATTGCAGAAGTCTTTTTGGCAATTCTGCATTGGTGGGTGCCAGTGTTGGCCAAATTATTTACATTTATTAATATTACAAAGTGGATACCAAAAAACTGAGGTCACAATATAATAGTACCCTTCTTTAAGAAAGGGAAACCCCAGGACCCTGCAGCATATAGGCCAATCAGCTTATTACCCATTTTAGGTAAGCTCTATGCTAGAACATTACTTAGACACTTAGAGATGTGGACTAAGGTACAAAATTTAATACCTAGAGAACAGTTTGGCTTTAGGGAAAATGCTCAGGTGTCGATAACTGCTTTATTCTTTCCCATCTGATTACTAAGGATGTTCACATCAGAGGAGCTTTTATAGATCTGTGTAAAGCCTTTGATTCAGTTGACAGACAGATCCTATGGTTTAAGCTTCTGAATTTAGGAATAAACAAAGACTTATTAGACCTAATGATACAACTCCATACTAATAATACTGCCAGAATTAGATTGGACACTAATGGGAAACTTTCAAGTCCTTTTGAGGTTAGGAGAGGATTTAGACAAGGTTGTGTATTGGCTCCTATCTTATTTACCCTGTATCTGCATGATCTGACTTTTGAATTAGATAAAGTATTGTTGATTGAACAGGCGGGCTTCCAACACGGGCGATCCACGATAGACCACTGCTATATTCTGCAGTACCTGGCTGCCAAGTACAGGACTCGGAATGGAACCCTCTACGTGGCCTTCTTGGATCTTAAGGCGGCATTCGATTCAGTTGATCGGGCTGCCTTGTGGGGGAAGCTTGAGAATTCTTCGATCGACAAACGCTTATTAGCATTGATCCGTTCACTACATGCTAACTCAGGCATGGTAGTGAAGATGGACACCGAGGGCCATGTAACACCTATGATTCCAACTAGGAAGGGTGTCCGCCAAGGGTGCGTATTAGCTCCGGCCCTTTTCAACTTGTTTATAGATGACATAATACCCAGCATGGCAGCCCCACATTATTTCCCCCCGAAATTGGCAGCTCGGGCAGTCGGCTGCCTATGTTATGCTGACGACGTGGCCTTGTTGTCACAGACGAGACTAGGTTTGACCAGGCAATTGCAGACTTTCCAGACTTTTTGTCAGGCTAATCAACTCACCATCAATTACGAAAAATCGAAGGTCCTGGTATTTTCAGCCCATGCCAAAATCCAGAGCAGGCATACAGGGGGTATTGCTATACAACAGGTCAGGGCATTTAGATACCTGGGAATCTTGTTTCATGAATCAGGCCGTTGGAAGGAGCATGTTATTAGAGCCCTGAGATCAGCCCAAGCAGTGGCTTTGTCCATTTCTAGACTTCTCGCCAAACATGGCAGGATGGCGGTCCTCTGTCGGTGGAGAGCTTTCTTGCAAATCTAAAAAGAGCAGAAAAAGATAGGAACATAAGAAGTGCCATATTGTGTCAGACCAATGGTCTGTCAAGCCCTGCATGCATTCTGTCTCCACAAGTGGGTGGACTGGGTGGCCATCCAATCTCTCTCTGCAGGGGATTTCTGTTCCTAATTGTCAGTCTCAGGCGCCTTCGGCGCAATCGCCGCCAGGGCGCCCGCCCCGTAGGGCCACCCACACACCCCCAGGACGCACGGCCAGACGCGCAAGAGTCCGAAGGCGTGGCCCGCCCCAGCAGCGCGCAAAGGGATCCCCGACGCACGCCCCCACTTCCGGCAACAGAACCAGGCCCGCCGCCGCTGTCAGCACAGGGGGCGGGGCCTGGTCCAGCGCGGCGCTCTCAGCGCCTTGAGGCACGCAGGCAGGGCGGGGCCTGCCCTACAAAAGCCGGCGCCGCATGCTGGGCGGCGCCGGTGATCTGAAACTGGCCCCCTGGTGTGCACGCTGCCGAGTGCTTCTTGTCTCCTTCCTCGAACCCTTCCTGAGTGTTGTTCCTGTCCCGTGTGCCTGCAAGATTCTGAGTAGCTGTGGTCGTGGTGAGTGTTCCCTTGTGTTTTGTGTAGTGCGTGGGTGAGTGTGTGAGTGAGTGGGAGAGTGGGTGAGCGGAGTGCTTGGAGCCCTTTCCCTTCCCCCCTGGGGGGGGAGTTTCCTCCCCGTAGTGCGATAGAGTGTCTGCCCTGTTCCCCCTGTTCCTTGGGCCTGCCTCCCCCTCTCCTCACGACAACCACGCACCCCCTTTCCCCCTGGTGTAAGCAAGTCGTGAGTAACGTGGTTGAACGGTGGGCAGGGCTCCCCGGTCTTCACTCTTCGGCGCCCTATGATGATAGGGGCCTCCGTTCCAGGTGCGTAAGCCCAGGGAACAACGGCCCACACACTATCCTGACGGGCATTCTCCCAGACTCCTTTGTGCCGAGGAGGTGGGACCCGGGTTGCCCGTGTCGCACGCCACGTGTAGTGAAAGTCCTCTCCTACCCATTCCCCCTTCTCCTCGACGCCCCCGTCCTTCCCATACCCCTGACAGTATCACCGGCACCCTTCGTCCTCTCTTGGAGAGTAGGACGCCTTAAAAACATGAGTACCGCCCAAGAGTTGGCCGAACTAGTACAAGCAGTGCGGTCCTTAGCGATGGAAATGCACGATGTAAAGGCAAAGCAGGCGGAATTAGAAAACGCACTAGTAGCTCAAACTACAACCCAAGCCTTAGCAGGGGCTGCACCCCCTGCTACCAGACCCGTAACGAGAGAAGGAGTTATGGATGCAGGAGCAAGCGCCCCTCGAGAACCTAAGACGCCCCCCATAGAAAAATTTTGTGGGGATAGACACCACTTTCAGGGGTTTCTCGCCTTGTGCGAACTTACGTTCTCCGTGCAACCCCGAACGTACGCCCACGATCGGGGAAGAGTGGCCTTTGTTATTGGCCATCTGGGGGGAGTGGCATTGGAATGGGCCACTACGCTCCTTAAAGGGAGGAGCCCCCTGCTTGAGGACTATGGGGACTTTGTTAGAGAGTTTGCCCGCCTCTTTGACCATCCACATCGTCGGCGGGATGCGGAAACCGCCATCTTGAATATTCGCCAAGGGAAACAGGCCGTGGTGGAATATACCACCCGCTTTCAACAGCTTGCTTTTGAACTAGGATGGTCCAAAGATGCCTTGCGGGTGATTTTCCGAAAGGGCTTGAATGATGAAATCAAGGACCAGCTTGCCTTTACCATGCTCCCGGACACCTGGGAACAGGTGTCAGCACTTGCCCTACAAATCGAGGACCGCCTGGCAGAACGTCGACAGGAAAAACGTTTTGAGGTTCGTCCAGCTTATACGCCCCGTCCAACTCCGGTAACCCACCCAATAGTAGAGGGGACACGGAATGCTGAACCGGAACCAATGCAGCTAGGGGCGGTAAGGGGTCCCTTAACCCCAGAGGAACGCGAACGACGTCGACGATCGCGAGCCTGCTACTATTGTGGAGGAACCTCCCATTTTATCCGAGACTGCCCAACTCGAAACACCTCTCGAACCTCGGAGGGAAACGCTACGGGCCGAGGGGCACAGGGAGGACCTCGGCCATGAAAATCATTCCCTCCGCATTCGGCACTGGATGCAAACATTTCCGAATTCCCCTCCTACTGCAAGTGCGAGCCTCTTGTTCCCTTGTAACCTGGGCCCTTGTTGATTCCGGAGCGTCCAGCAGCTTTATCGATCACGGCCTGGTGTGCCGTTATCGGATTCCCACTGATGCGAAGGAACAACCGGAGGCAGCCCACACCATTGATGGCTCCCCTCTCATCTCGGGACCCATCACCCGACAAACTACCGCCCTGTTGTGTAGCATTGGCAACCACCAAGAACGCCTAACCTTTGATGTGGTCTGCACGCCGTTGTTCCAAGTGGTCCTGGGCTTACCCTGGTTGCGAAAGCATGACCCTCACATTACTTGGACCCAACACCAACTGCAGTGGCGGTCACCGCAGTGTCGTGACACCTGCTGTAAGGCACCTCCTCCGAGGGAAAAGATTGGCCTACTGGGAGCCACTAGTCCTGAGAAGCTCCAATTACCCCCAGAATACAAGGACTACGAGGATGTCTTCAGCGTCCAAGCAGCCATCTCTTTGCCCCCCCATAGGGCTTATGATTGCCCTATTGAGTTGCAACCAGGAACGGAACCCCCCTACGGTCGGATATATGCGCTGTCCACTCCTGAACTACAAGTGCTGCGTCAATACTTAGACGAGGCTTTAGAAAACGGGACCATTCGCCATTCTAGCTCCCCAGCCGGGGCACCCATATTCTTTGTTCCCAAGAAGGATGGAGGCCTGCGCCCTTGCATTGATTACCGCGGATTGAATGCAGTAACTATTAAAAATCGTTACCCTCTCCCCCTGATCCCTGAACTCCTCAATAGACTGCAAGGAGCCTGCATTTTTACCAAGTTGGATTTACGTGGAGCATACAATCTGGTGCGCGTCCGAGAAGGGGATGAGTGGAAAACGGCCTTCCGGACCCGTTACGGGCATTTTGAATACTTAGTGATGCCGTTCGGGTTAGCAAATGCGCCCGCCACCTTCCAGCACCTCATCAACGACATCTTACGAGACTTGTTAGACCTCTTCGTAGTCGCCTACTTGGATGACATTCTTATCTTCTCAGAAACCTGGGAGTTGCACGTAACACAGGTCCGTCAAGTTCTCCAACGGCTGCGTACTCACCACCTATACTGCAAACTCGAAAAATGCGTCTTCCACGTCAGGACCATTGAATTTTTAGGATTCGTAATCTCCCCTGAAGGGATCCGTATGGACCCCAAGAAAATAGAGGCCATTCAACGGTGGCCGCCACCTAAGGCCATTAAGCCCCTGCAACGGTTCCTCGGTAGTGCCAATTACTACCGACAATACATTCCCGATTATGCGCAAATCACCCACCCGTTGACACAACAATTGAAAAAGGGGCAGAGTTATTGTTGGGGACCCGCGCAACAACAAAGTTTCCTCACCCTTAAGAAGGCCTTTATGGCGGCACCCATCCTACGACACCCTGACTTTCATATTCCGTTTCAAGTAGAAGCGGATGCTTCAGATCGGGCGCTGGGAGCAGTCCTTTCCCAAGAGGATCCTGAAACTCAACGTATGCTACCCTGCGCGTATTACTCTCGGCAATTAACGCCTGCCGAACAAAACTATACTATTTTTGACAGGGAGTTATTGGCCATCAAGGCAGCCTTTGGAGCATGGCGGCACTACCTGGAAGGGGCCCAGCACCCCGTGAAGGTAGTTACCGACCATAAAAACTTAACCTACCTGCAGACTGCACAGATTACCAATGGGCGCCACGCGCGATGGGCGCTCTTCTTTGCTCGTTTTACCTTTACCATTACCTTCCGCCCAGGGAAGTTCAATGCGCTAGCAGACGCCCTCTCTCGATATGCTGAAGGAGCATCCGCGGATCGTAAAGAACAAGGACCCCTGTTGGAGCGAAAAGTCTTCGCTGCAATTATACCCTCGCAGGACAGTCTCCAGCGCGCCACCGCCCGAGAACTACCCTCTGAGGTGGAGCCGACAAGTGGACTTGAAGGGAGCCTCCTGAAAAAAGACGGACGTATCGTGATACCTCCCTCCTGGCAGAGCTATATTCTATGGGCCCATCACGACGCCCCCTTAGCAGGGCACCCAGGCTGGAAACGTACTCAGCAACTGATTCGTCGCAAATTTTGGTGGCCCACTCTCTCGGCGGACGTCCAACAGCACGTCGCCAAGTGCCCCACCTGTGCCCGCACAAAAATACCACGGCAAGCGCAAGCCGGATTATTACAGTTAGTCGAGCCCCCCCAAGGACCTTGGCAACGAGTGGGGCTCGACTTCATAGTGGAACTGCCTGCTTCACGCGGTTACACTGTAGTATGCGTAGTCGTAGATCATTTCACTAAAATGGCACATTTCATTGCTTGCAAAGGACTTCCTTCAGCTTATCGAACGGCGCTGTTATTCATACGGCACGTAGTCAAACTCCACGGGTGGCCTCTTGAGATTGTTAGCGATCGAGGATCCCAATTTACCTCTCGTTTCTGGAAGGCCCTTTTCTCGGCCCTTCACATCCAAATCAAACTAACCACCGCCTACCACCCCCAAGCAAACGGCCAGGTAGAGCGCATCAATCAAAATTTCGAACAGTATCTCCGCTGTTATATAAATTTTCTCCAAGATGATTGGTACGCCTGGCTTCCTCTTGCAGAGTTTGCCCACAACAATGCCCCCAATGCTTCCTTAGGGGAATCACCTTTTTTTGTAAATTACGGCTTCCATCCCCAGATTGCCATCTCCGATCTTCCAGCCACCCACGTTCCGGCGGCAGGAGCCTTAGTCCAACATATACATGAAATACAAAACCTGGCAAAGGATACCTTACAAAAATCCCGCCAACAGTACAAACAGCAGGCCGACAAACATCGCCGCGCGACGGCCCCCCTCCAACCAGGAGACTACGTTTGGATCTCCCGCCAACATTACCCATCTCAACGCCCCTCCCGGAAGCTAAATGATAGATACTTTGGACCCTACCCCGTGGAAAAACGGATTAATGATGTTACTTATCGCCTTGCCTTACCCCCGAGACTCAAGATCCACCCAACCTTTCATATTTCCCTACTTAAACGCGCTGCTCCACCAGAACTGGCCGAACAATCTTGCGACTCCCTTCCCACCGACCCCCCGGGATCACAAGAGTATGAAGTTCGGGCCATCCTTGACTCCAAACGGCGCTATGGGAAATTGCATTATTTCATTGACTGGGTAGGATATGGACCAGAAGATCGCTCCTGGGAACCTGCATCCATGGTCTCGGCTCCGCGCCTCATCCGCCTCTTTCACATTAGGCACCCGGAAAAACCCGGACCTTGGCAGGGGTTTCGACGGGGGGCTTGTGGGGGGGGTACTGTCAGTCTCAGGCGCCTTCGGCGCAATCGCCGCCAGGGCGCCCGCCCCGCAGGGCCACCCACACACCCCCAGGACGCACGGCCAGACGCGCAAGAGTCCGAAGGCGTGGCCCGCCCCAGCGGCGCGCAAAGGGATCCCCGACGCACGCCCCCACTTCCGGCAACAGAACCAGGCCCGCCGCCGCTGTCAGCACAGGGGGCGGGGCCTGGTCCAGCGCGGCGCTCTCAGCGCCTTGAGGCACGCAGGCAGGGCGGGGCCTGCCCTACAAAAGCCGGCGCCGCATGCTGGGCGGCGCCGGTGATCTGAAACTGGCCCCCTGGTGTGCACGCTGCCGAGTGCTTCTTGTCTCCTTCCTCGAACCCTTCCTGAGTGTTGTTCCTGTCCCGTGTGCCTGCAAGATTCTGAGTAGCTGTGGTCGTGGTGAGTGTTCCCTTGTGTTTTGTGTAGTGCGTGGGTGAGTGTGTGAGTGAGTGGGAGAGTGTGTGAGCGGAGTGCTTTGAGCCCTTTCCCTTCCCCCCTGGGGGGGGAGTTTCCTCCCCGTAGTGTGATAGAGTGTCTGCCCTGTTCCCCCTGTTCCTTGGGCCTGCCTCCCCCTCTCCTCACGACAACCACGCACCCCCTTTCCCCCTGGTGTAAGCAAGTCGCGAGTAACGTGGTTGAACGGTGGGCAGGGTTCCCCGGTCTTCACTCTTCGGCGCCCTATGATGATAGGGGCCTCCGTTCCAGGTGCGTAAGCCCAGGGAACAACGGCCCACACACTATCCTGACGGGCATTCTCCCAGACTCCTTTGTGCCGAGGAGGTGGGACCCGGGTTGCCCGTGTCGCACGCCACGTGTAGTGAAAGTCCTCTCCTACCCATTCCCCCTTCTCCTCGACGCCCCCGTCCTTCCCATACCCCTGACACTAATAGATCATAGGGCAATTCATTCCCTGTTGTTCTAGTCCCCGTGCCATTCCTTGCATGTGTTGATTCCATCACCTTTGTCATAGAACCTCCAGACATCTGATGTCAGGTGCCGAATGTCTGGTGGTGTCACCACTGGCAACCTCTGCCAAGGGATCCACTGAGTCCTCCTCCTTGGCCTGGTCCTTGCAGCAGGTCTGGGGTCGGCATCTGATTCCTCTCTGAAATGGGAACACATTAAGAACACCAAAGTAATATCATGCATTTATGATGATGTCTCTAGTCCTCCCTCCTTGGGGTGCTAGGGGTTGCAACTAGAAAGGTCCTGTCTGGCACGTGCAAACTGTGCCCTCCTTGGGGTGCTAAGGATGATGACGGGAGATGTGACCCTCTCTGGAGGAAAGAGCCTGCCCTTATTTGGGGGTGCGTAGGGAATGGGATGGCAACTGGAGAGTGGAGACCCTTACTAGCCTGGCACATGTGTGGGTGGGTGTGCTGTTCATGCCAGAACCCCACACACTATAGTACCCCCTCTCTCTGTGGCAGACATTCGCTGCCACCCACTGATTCCCACTGTTTGTGCCTGACTGATGGCCACCACCCAGGCACGTGCCCACCCACGTGCCAGTGAGCTCGCTCTAATGGATAGAATCTTTCTTGTCCTCAAAGTAAAAAAAAGGTTTACAAACCTGGGATCACCTCCTGAGCCCGCCTCCGGCTCCTCAGCTGAGGAACCAGACTCCACCACCAGATGGGTAGTAGGGGCAGTGCCAGCAGCGACCACCTCTACCTCCTCCTCCTTGACCAGCAAGTTCGTCCCCAGCCGGGGGATCAAAACTGCAGCCTTCTTCATTTATTTTTTTAAACACACAAACACTCAAAAAAGTCAGCCACACAACACACACCAACAGTTCTCACCAACCACCCAAACACACAGCACAGCTGAACCCAACACAAACACAGCCAAAAGACACAAAACAAACAGCCACCGAGTCAAACACACACTCACTCGTCACACAGGTCCACACGCATTCGAATTTCCGGTTTCTGGCACGATTACGGCTTCCCGTGCTCTTGTGTTATTTTTTCGGCCAAACCCGAACAGAATGGCCGAACACGAACCCGGCGAATCACCTGAATGCATGAACTCGAACGTACGCACCGAACGTGGCCAAACCAAACCTGAACCGTGATCTGTTTGCCCATCCCTAGATGCAGCTGGATCTCTAGGTACCTTACAGAAGTTCTGACTGGGGAGGGGGAGGCTTGGAGAGGAAAATTAATTTCCTTTTGTAAAAGACCATTCCAAGGAGGTTTAATCCCATCTTCCTCCATTGAGGAGAAGGGGATGGGAGGAGATTCTATTAACATTAAATGCCATTTGGTGCAAGTCCACAGGCAGAAAATCACCTGCTTCATTATTCGCTGACCCTGTCTAATCCCCAAACCAGAGAGATTTAAAAAAAAAAAAAATGATGCCAGTTGAATTAGAACTGTATTAATTGAGTAACAATCAATATTCTATCTGGGCTTGCCTCTGTTGCTTTCTAGCTGCACTTTAATGTTCTTGATTGGCGTTCCTCACAAACCACACACACCTTTTTCTCCTCAGAGGCTTCTTTGTTTTGCCTTTCTCTTTCCCTCTGACAGTTTGGTGCTTTGGAGAAGGAAGTCACTCAGAAATGAATAGATCAGGGTTTGTTTTTATCCTCCTGCTGCAGTGGTCCAAGGCTTCACACTTAATGTGCTTTGTGTTGTTAGAGTTCCATCACAGAAAACAGCAACAGTAGCACCAGTGTCATTTCTATCTTATTGATTTGATGTGAACACCTGGACCATGTTTGTGTGGCTATAGAAAACAATTATAATTGCTCTCCAAGAGATGGCGCAACATCAGTGCTGCAAATTATCTGATGCCTGAGTGTTGCATTAACCCCTTTATTCATGGAGAGCCACCTTGCCATTGAGTACTATTCATCCCTGCATTACACCCTGGTGTAACTCCATTGAATCAATAAAGTCAAGGCTTTATACTCCCTCCTTCCCCTAAGGCTCAGGGCAGCTTACAATATTTGTGCTAGGGCTTTCCAGGTTCAGCCTTGGCACCTCTTCAGACCCTGTTGCTGCTGCTATTCTGCAAGGCCCCACTCACTGGAAGATGCAGTGGTACCAGCCTCAACCCTAATCTCTCCCTGAAACAAAGTTGACACTCATCAGTGGTACCAAATGGCTGATTGGCAACAGCAGCTCAAGACCCAGACCCCATCAAATTTAATATGGCTCTGAGCAAGGGCTGGTGAAACATGAGTAGCAACAGGGGCTGGTGGAGTTGGAGTGAGGGGAGTTAGCAGGGCAGCAGTAAAAAGTACTACTGAAATCAATAAAGTATCAAATTAACAAAATACCTAATATGCTATAAAGAACAAAGCAAGAGAGATAATAAAGCAAAATAACCAAAGGGAAATTAACACACAAAACAATTATGCACATTTCACATACATAACAAAGCTAACCTGAATATTCAATTGTGTGACTGAATGAATATGCTTATTATAGTCACAATATGAAGTTTCATATTCATTTTAGCTATATTGTAGACAAAAGGGTTGCAGTCCTTTACTCATTTAAGTCAATGGCAAAACTCCCATTGACCACAATGAAAGAGGATTATGTTGAAAATTGCACATTTATTTCAGTGCTTTAATGAAGTAGAGCTGTTAGCAAACATTACGGAAACTGATATATCTATTAAATGATAAGAAAGAGGATGTGACCAAAACTGTGGTTGTATTTGCATCTGCAGCAGGCAGGATTAGAGCCCAGTGTGATAAGTACAGGAAGAGGCTGGCTGGCCTACTGGAAAGAAACTGGATCGACAATGTATGCAATGTTATGTTATTGTATGAAATTTATTTTGGTATTAATCTGGAAATGTATTACTGATGATATTGATTGATGATGATTCTTTTATGTCAAGGCTAAGGACAGTAACATAAACAGACAAAAGTAGAGCTATAAAGCTGTGACTGCAGACAATTCATTACCAGATTCCCCATTAAGAGGGTCATGTCTGAAGCAGATTGAGGAACAACAGAAGGGCACTTTGTGTAGACCTTTGCTCTCTATCTGTTCATAGGGAGGGAGACAAAATGGTTTGAATGGTATCTTTTATTGGACTAACTGCTGTTGGTGAAAATGAGAAAGCTTTTGGGCCACACAGAGTCCTTCATCAGGCATGTAGCATAGGCAGTCAGAAATGCATAGAAATTCTGTTCATAGGCAGAGGCACTGCTCTCTGGGCACAGTCTGATTGGCACTGGGTAAAACACACAAGAAAACCTAGGGTAGAAATAAGTGAGAAAACAATACCCTTGTCTGAAATCTCTTTCAGC
Source organism: Sphenodon punctatus (assembly GCA_003113815.1). NCBI lineage: Eukaryota > Metazoa > Chordata > Lepidosauria > Sphenodontia > Sphenodontidae > Sphenodon > Sphenodon punctatus. Next base: position 2,290,256 of record QEPC01012560.1, on the reverse strand, counting down.
ATAAACATTAAATGTCTCAGTTTAAGTTACAGACACTGTCAAGGCAAGGAAAACTTGAAGGACAGTGTATTTGTGTTTGTCGGCAGTTTTAAGTCCTGAGATCATGGCATATCTAATCAGCCTAAGCACACATAAATTGTCTGATCAGAATTAAACTCAGTAAGGCTGTTTAAAAACCTCTGCCAAAGTACATACACATTCTTCCAGAATGAAACTGAAAACTGGATGCGATTGTTCCCAGTCATGCCTCTACTGTCAGGATTTACTCTTGTAGGGAGACAATCTCCTTCAGCAGAGGGGTCTACACATCCCTTGAACCCCAAGTGAGGTTTATTTGAAAATTATCTACATCAGGAGTTCCATAACTTTTAGGACCAATGGACCACTGTCAAGCCACCCCGAGCTGGTTTCAGGAAGGGTGGGATACAAATTGTTAAATTAAATAAATAAATAAATAAATCCTCAAAACTGCCTGTAGAGTACCATGCACCCATCAGAGATAGCTGCAGCCCATGCCATGCCTATTGGGACTGGCAGTGAATGTACAAGGCAGGTGATAGGTCCCTGGGGGCACCCGAGAGACATATTCGGGAGTTGGGGATGTGGTAGGTAGCAGAGTTGTGCATTTCATTTTAGTAATTTTATAATAACAAAAACAAAATAGGGATTTTTTTGGTTTTTTTATTCAATAATGAAAATGGAAGGACATAATGAAAAAAGAAACAAAAATATTTTGTTATGAATTAATGGAAAAACCTGAAAAACACATTTTCAGCTGTATCTTCTTTATTGTTCATTTGATTTTTATGAAACTTGTCAGGATTGTACTATGAATGGAGGGCATTATGTGTACCACATTTCAGAAGATTGGATAAAGGGATCCGATTTAATAAGCTGTCCTAGTTTGTTATTTTACAAACATCTGCATACACATTCCTGTCTAACATCTTTGTCTTCCATCTGATTTGGATGTAACTTGGCAAGATTATACCTATCCCCAACATTACTGTCAGTGTCTATGCCAAATATCAGAAGGATTGGATAAAGGGTCCTTATTTTAGAAGTGATTTACTTGTAAATACATTTCTGGCTGTAACATCTTTGTATTCCATCCAGTATACATACAATTTCAAAAGTTTGTATCCCAGATCTTCATACTCATCTCTTCCAAATTGTAGAAAGATTTGATAAATGGTCCAAATTATATAAGTATTTTAAGTTTCCCTCTTGAAGACTTCTGTTATTCAGGTACAGTGCCATTCAGAGATAGGCATGGCGGGAGGAGGGGGATGTAGAAGGGACCGGGGAAGCCCAACAGACTGACATACACAATGTTTCCACCTTTACATGAGGATCAATCAGTGGCGGCTTCAAGGTGAGCGGCACATATAAGCTGCTATTCATTGGGCATGCTCTTTGTCTGTGGTTAGTTCTTGCTTTGGTCAGAGTGTTTTCTCAGACATTGTTGGCAGGCTTTGTGCGTGCGTGCGTGCGTGCATGCGTGCTAGAGCTCACTGCAAGAGTTCAGCTAGCTACATAAATCTAATCCCCATGCACCTGGGATGCTTCCCAACATCCCCCTGCCCCCTCCTGGGGCATTCTCTTCAAGTTGATGGACGCCCACACACACCTGGTGTGCCCACCCAGACTGAAGCTTGTGCCAAACAACAGAGATGACAGATATATCCTCTGTCCAATTGGCTTGACATTTTAAAGACACCCTGACTGGGACAAAGATGTGATTGCCTCTTTACTGCATGTGTCAAGCTTTCCAGGACCAGTCCTGGGTGGCTCTGACATGTGCATAGAAGGGGCAAAACTAGAACTTCAGGCAGCAAGGCATAGGGCAGGGGGAAACATCTCAGCAATCCAGAGACATGGTTCACACAACCAGGTTGGCCAATTGTCATTACAGTCACATCCTGCAGCACTGTGTCAGTGGTTATAAGAAAATCCCTTATTGGTTCTTTCCTAAGCAGATGCTTCTAATTTCCCAGTAACAAGTGAGGGGGAGGGGTTGTGGTGGTTACAGCACAGAGTGATATTTGGGTGACATATCTGCTGGCCTATTGGCATCACAAACACATCTTATTGTTAGGGATGGGAACTATATATGGGGACAGGGCTGCCACCCATGTACACGTGATCTCCCAAAACTACCCTCAGGTTCTTAGGTAGCCTTGACCTGGAACAGGATCGAGCCTAGATCATCATAGGGACAAGTAAACTTTTGTGCTGCACCCAGTGCTATCAGACCATAACACTTGTCCAGGTGGGGATGGTATAGGGAGGACACCCAAGACAGGGATTACCAAGGGCAAAGAGTTGACTTACACACAGGGGGAGACAAGAGGAAGGCCAGAAACACACCCCACACACACACACTCTCAGACCAGAAATACACACCCACCCTCTCACACCCATGCACCCCAGCACCCACACCCTTACACTCAATCACCTCAACACTCAATCACCTCAACACTCAATCCAACTACTCTCCACGCTCACCACTCTCCAAAAGATGCTGCTGCATTCAAAGGGTAATGAACAGGGGGTCAGTCTCACAAGGAAGCCTTGATTACCGGCACTGAGGGAAGTCAGCCTGCAGCTTTTATGCTGCTAGCTAGGGATGGGCGAACAGAACGTAGTTCGGATATTTGGTTCGGTTCTGTTTGGTTTTAAATTCGAGTTCCAAAATTCGGTACAGTTCGGTTTAAAATTTGAATTTGGTTCGGAAATTCAGTTTGGTCGACCAAACAGACAAAGTTCGGTCCAATTCCAAAATTACGAACCAAGTTCGGCCATTCAAAACCAGGTTTTTTTGGTGTGTGTTGCCACTAGGGATGGGAAAACAGAACGGAGTTCGAATATTCAATTCGGTTTGGTTTTAAATTCGAGTTCCAAAATTCGGTTCGGTTTGGTTTTAAATTCAAGTTCGGTTTGGAAGTTCGATACGGTTGACCGAACAGACCAAGTTTGGTTGAATTGTGAAATTCCGAACCATGTTCACCCACACCTACTGTTAGCCCCACCCCCTGCCACAGCACTTGCTGTCACAAGCATTCCAAGCATCGCGACACCTCTGCTCTACTGCACATGTGCCCACCCGGCTCTATGCTGCTCCCGACCTCCTCCCCAGTCCCTGCTTTAGCTTCTCTGTCACATGGAGCTCTATGAGACCGGGGCTCCCCACAGCAACCCCTCCATTCTTGGGTAATGGTGCCACCGGCCCCTGATAGTACACACACACACACACATGGCCACATTCTCGGGTCTGGTCTAGGTTTGTCAGGGTGGAGAAAATGAAACTTACGGACCAAGCAAGGAGCAATGACTGCAGTGGCCGGTTCCCAGGAACACTCGGAAGCATCATAGCCTTTCCAATCCACAAGGTATAATAGCCAACCCTTGCACTGGCAGGAGTCCAGGATAGCTTGTACCTTGTACTCAGGTTTGGAAGTAATGGTGCGGACCGGACCAGGTTTAGACGAGCCTGTAGGATATAAAAATTTGTAAGCGGGTTTTAGAAGAAAGACATGAAAGGTAAGGTGGATTTGCATGTGTGGATGGAGTTGTAACTTGTACATTGTCTCATTCAGCTGGTGCATAATGGGAAAAGATCCAACATATTGGCAGTCCAATTTAGGAGACAGGCAAAGTGAGGGGTAACGTTGGCGATTGACCCATACAAGATCACCCAGACAAAAAGAGGGAGCTGATCATTGCATACGAACGGCATATTGTTTGTAATGTTGTTGTGTACAGGCAAGCGCTGTTTGTGCGTGCATGTGTGCCTCTTGTATTTGTTGCACTAAGGCCCCAGCTGCCAGCACTGATACTTCAGGGAGTTCTGTAAGACATAGTTGAGGATGAAAGCCATAATTCACAAAAAAGGGAGATGAGCCTAAGGAAGCATTGGTCACGTTGTTGTAGGTGAATTCCATGAAGGGGAGAAGCTGCACCCAGTTATCTTTCAAATAGTCTATGTAGCATCGGAGATATTGTTCCAGTGTTTGGTTTATGCACTCTACTTGTCCATTCGCTTGTGGGTGGTAGGCTGTGGTGGGTATCAATTGTACCTTTAAGGTGGTGAAAAGTGCCTTCAAAAAAACAGGCGATAAACTGTGAACCTCAATCTGTTACTATTTTCATGGGAATGCTGTGTAATTTGATAACATGTTGCAACACCAGAAGAGCTGTCTGTTCTGCAGTGGAGAGTCCTGGAGTTGCAACAAAATGTGCCATCTTGGTGAAATGATAGACGGTTAATAAAACGGTGTTCTGTCCTTGCAATATCGGGAGGTCTACAATGAAGTCTAACCCAATCCTTTACCAGAGGCCCTTTGGGAGGGGTGTTAATTGAAGCAATCCTGTAGGCTGTTGTCGCAGTATCTTGGTGCTAGCGCATATTGTGCATCCTTGCATGTATGTCTTCACATCCTTCTTCATGTTTAGCCACCAGAAATGTCTTTCCAACAGGGCAAGGGTGTGCCATTTCCCAGGGTGTCCTGATAGTGTTGCTTCATGATGTGTCCAAAGGGCCACCCTCCGGGTTCCAATGGGCACCACTAGTTTCCCTTGATGATGATAGAGTCCCTGGTTCTCTTGGTACTTAAGATTACCCCGCACTTAGGCATCCTTCTGTGACTCTTGTTGGTGTAGAGGCTGCAAATACCTTGGGGGCAAGAAGGGGGTTTCCGGTGCCTGGTTGTGAAACAATTTCCTCGTGACAACAAGATTGTAAGTAAGTAAAGATTTATTACTTAGCCATAGGCCATTGTAATTATTTCACATCACATCAGGTCCATAAACAAACAGCACAATGGTAATTACAAAAATATGCCCCTAACAATGAGATAATGCATCGGCTATGACATTCTGATGACCGGTCCGATATCAGATGTGGAACTGGAAATGAGAAAAGAAAAGTGCCCAATGGGCATGCCTTGCATTATCAATGAGGGTAGTTTTTATAAAGGTCAGGTTTTTAATGGTCTGTAATCACTACCACCGGGTGAACTGCTCCTTCTAGATAGTGCCTCCAGGCTTCGAAAGCAGCCCTTATAGCTAAGAGTTCTTGATATAATATTGTATCATTCTTCTCGGCCTGCATCAGCTGTCATGAGTAAAAGGAAAGAGAATCTGTGTACACAGAATTTTGTAAAATAACAAATTTCAACTGCTTATACAATGGGATAACTTTTACCATTCATTCTGAAATCTGATATACATAATGCAATCTGTTTCAGATAAAAGTGCATCAATTTTCATCAATATTCGATGAAAAATAAAAATGTTACAACTGAAAATGTATTTTCCATTGAAAGCAATAGGAACAAAAAACAAAAATAAAAACAAAAACAAAACAAAGATTAGCAAAATATAACAAAAATGTATGACATTATAATAGTAAAAATGAAATTAATAATGAAAGCAAAAGAGACGTACTGTGCCTTTCCCTAGTAGGCAGATGTGTTGGCCATGGGAAAACCACAACCAGCACATGTGCATTATGGTCATTCCCCCTCTTTCCCTTAGGGACGACCACAACATCATAATTAGTGTGGAAATAAATCACCTTTGTTGTAGCCACACAGCTGGTTTCAGAAAGCAGTTGTAAACTAAGTTGGCTTGCAGATCGTTGGTGGTTCACAACCCATAGTTTGGGAGCTACTGACCTAGGAATTGTGCTGCACTTCAGAACACATTCACAGGCACCCACGTTCACTGCCTTTTCCTCATTTATTCTTTTCCTTATTAATTCTTTGTCTTGTAGTAGACCTAGCAGCCCCAGCTAGACCAAATAGAAAAAAGGGAGGAGGACTGACAGATAGCGGTGTGCACCAGGGGCCCATGTCATTTTTCATTTTCTGTTTTTGTTATTTAAATATGTCATTGTTATTTTCATAAATATTGAATTTTTGTTTTCGTTTTTGCTTTTGTTTTTGTTTTCCATTGGTTTAAATGGAAAACACATTTTCCACTGTAACTTTTTTGTTGTTCCTTATATTTGGATGAAACATAGAGGGATTTTTACCTCCAATGGAAGGCATTAAGTGTACCAAATTCAAAAAATATTGGATAAAGGAATCAAATTTTATAAGCAGATTAATTCTATTATTTAGCAAAACTCTTCAAATACATACTTAGCTGTAACTGTGGCAGAGCAGACTGAAGCTCAACCCCGATAAGACGGAGATGATGTGGTGGGGAGAGCGAGGGAGGTAGTGGCCCCCCTGGTTGGGTGGGTTTGCCCTCCTATAGCTCATCAGGTCCGGACTCTGGGGGTAATATTGGACGCAGACCTCCGCCTGGAGCGGCAGGTGGAGGCAGTCGCTAAGGCTGCCTTCCGCCAGTTGTATCCTGGTGCTTAGGCTGCGTCCGTTCGTCTCCAGCCTGGACCTGGCCTCCCTCATCCATGCTTTCGTCACCTCTAGGCTGAACTACTGTAACGCGCTCTACGTAGGGCTTCCCCTGTTCCTGGTTTGGAGGCTGAAGCTTGTGCAGAATGCGGCAGCTTGTCTCCTCACGGGGACAGGCTGTCGGGAGCATATTACACCTGTGCTCCGAGCTCTTCACTGGTTGCCGAAAGCTTGCCGAGCCAGGTTCAAGGTTTTAGTGCTGATCTACAAAGCCCTTCACGGTCTGGGCCCCTCATACCTCAGGGACTGCCTCACCCTCCGTGTCCCAGAACAGCTCCTTCGGTCCACCGGGGGTGCCTTCTTGGAGGTCCCCCGTGTTAAGCAGGGGGCCACAATGGATAGGGAATTCTGGGTGGCCGGGCCGTGCCTACCTGGCCCCCAGCCTGTTGACATTCAGGCAAAGTTGTAAAACCTGGCTGTTTGCCCAGGCCTTTGCGGAGGGTGGGGTAAGGGGGTTCTCTTTTAGCTCCCCCACCTTATTGTCTAAATGAAGGCCCTGAGCCCTGTTTTAAGAATTTTATATTGTTACTAATGATTTTAAATTGTTTTTATGTATGGTATGTTTTAGTGTTGGAAGCCGCCCCGGGCTGTTCACAGGAGGGGCGGGGTATAAATTTATAAAAATAAATAAATTAAAAAAAACTTCTTTGCCTCACATTTAATGTAGATGGAATGTGACAGGTTTATACCCCTTCCTATATTTACTACCTCTTCCAACTTTCAGAAGGATTGGATAACGGGTCCTGGTGGGATAAGCTATTAACTTATAAATGTATGTCTGACTGTAACATCTTTGTAGTCCAACAAGTGTATATGAAATTTGGGAGGGGTCTATATCAAACTCCCATTGATTTCAATAAAAGCACAGGATTGTACTCATATGCCTTAAACCACTTACTCTAGAGTAGTCCTATTGACTTCACATAAGTAGTCCGAGATCGTGTCTGCAGAGTTTTATCTAAAGCTCTTTGTAGCAACAATTGATTGCATGGTGTAATTATGACTTCACTGAAGTCAGTGGATTATTAGAATACAGGATCACTCTCATTATTAGAGCGCGGGACCACTCTTATAGTTAAGGTATGTTACACCCTCCATTATAAAGCACCAACATTCTATTTGCTAAAAAATTTGCATGATTAAATTTAGATTATGAAATTTATGGTGAAATATCACTGGAGTAAGTGGTTCATGCTGTCCAAAATCCAGCTGAATCCTTTGGATAACAGCTGAAATATCGCAGTTTGAAAACTGCACTTTGAAAGTCTGTTTTTTCAAAAAATAAGTTGTTCCAATCTCGGCAGGGTAAAGGGGTTTTGTGTTGTTTGGGAGGAGGTGTAAGCCTTTTAGAAAATTCAAAGAGGCTGGTTGGGTTTGCCTTTGGTTTACGTTTTATAAATCTGGTTAGTAGTTTTTATGTTATGGCATCGTGAAAATTCAGTGTTAACCTATGGAGACCATATTGAGTGTGGACTGCTTGCGAAAATTCTATGTGTAATTCAGAGACTGTTTAAAAGCAAACAGTCTTGAATAGTGTTGCTACAAATCCCAGCAGGCACTGCTTGCCAGAGCCTACAAGTGCTGGGGAAAAAGAGGGAATGGCACTTCCCAGGGGGCAGTGTGAGTCAGCCATGTTTAAAGCTGATCTGTGGGGAGAGGAGAGCAAGGTTTGTGGAAGGGAGATAGCTGAAGGTCATTCTAATCTGATCCCGCACAGCAGGTGTTTTGGCCTGGAGGCCAGGAATGCTGAGATGACTAAACAGCAGAGCTAGCTAATCCCACAGTGATGTTTGGGGTGGCTGATCTTGCCCCCAAACCCACCCAGAAACACAGAGCACATGGATTTCAGTGATAGCTCTTCGCCCTCCAAAAACATGTGGTGTCTGGGCTTCAGCTCCAATGGGGTGCCCCATTGGCTGGGACCAGAGTGCTGGAGTTTGCCTGGGATCTTCCCAGGTACAGGAATATGACAGAGGTTTATCCTGCAGACAGGGACAAGAGATTACAGGTGGGATGGAATCAATCTTCTTTCAGCACTTCTCCCTCTGACTTTCCCAAACCCACTAAGGAATGAGGGTTAAGTGGGTGCTCTGGGCTGATTCAGTAGGTGTTCTGCAGGAGGGGGGCAGGGAGATGGTGGGGCTCTGTGTAGAGTAGCCCTGTGGGGCAGAGTGGCATGTGTAGGGAGGACTCTAAGAGTGAACCTCAGCCCAGGGAAAGAAATCCTATGTGGGAGCAGGAAGGGAGGGAGAATTCACAAAAGGAGGCCATTAAAGGGAGAGAGTAGGGGCAGGACCTCTGAAAATAGCTTCCACAGTGGAAGCCATGCACAGGGGGAGCACTTTACAGGGAGCAACATTATTGGGGATACAGAATATGGAACCCAATACAGGGGGAGGTCTGCAGATGGGCAGTGTTGTGCAAGAAAGGGATACAAGTCCAAGGGGGAGTAAAGTGGGTGGAGTCTTGTAGAGACAGAGAGATGCAGAATAATGGCCATAATTGTGCTGGGGAAGAGCCCTGGACAGAGGAGAACCAAGTGAGCGAGGTTTGATCAGGGGGAGAGCTGCAGGATGGGCAGAATTATGCCAGGTGGAGAGTCCTGTACATGGGCACAGCAAAGTCAGAGAGTACTGTAAAAGGAGTGAACTAACCAGGGGGTCCTGTATAGGGGGAAGATCCTACAAAGCAGACTGGCCAGTGTTGCAAAAGGAAAAGACCTCTGACAGTGGGGAGTAGAGTGGAAGATTCTTCTACAAGCCATGAGCTAGAGAGATCATAGAGAGCAGCTTTTGGAAGTTTGCAGTGCTTAAACTGAACCAAAGTTGTTGTATTCTTAGTAAAGCAGAGAGCTACCAGTAAAAGTCTAGCTTCGCCTTGTTTGCTATTTGAAGGAAGTAGCAACCTTCTAAACTGAAAGGAGCAGCTCTTCCACCTTAACCTCCCCTAAGGCTTCCTCCCATAGTGGTTATGCTGCTCAGTATTCTACTGCACTAGTAGGACAAATTTTCTCCATGGCATTGTATTTAACAAAAAACACAGATATTCCATAATCAAAAAACCCTCCAGTTCACAAGAAGAGTTAAGGCTCTTGCAAATTCAATCATGCACCAAAAAGCATGGAAATTGCAAGTTAAGGCTGCCGCCTCAATTTCCTTGCCATGTTTGCAGTAAAAATATTGTACAGTCTCACATATTGTGCTCACTTACAACATAGGCTCCATGCACCTGCACTTTGCCTTCATCTTTCAGTCCCAATTCTCTTCCTCGAGTCTTTGCAGATTGGGGGCAAAACTGAAGCTGGGGACAAGATCCTTAACTTGGAATTTTCATGCTTTTTAATGCATGATTGAATTTACAAAAGCCTTAACGCTTTTTGTTAACCGGAGATTTTTTTATTATGGAATAAACTTCCTTTGTTCTCAGTGCAGTCAGGTTTGCACCTAACTGACTGTCTATCATACAGTGTCTACTGCAGTAGTGCCCTGAGTCCTTGAAAGAGGCTCTGTTTGGTTTAAGAGAGGAGCTAGGGCTCTTACAAATTCAGCCATGCTCCCCAAAGCATGGAAATTATGTTAAGGTGCCCATCTTAACTTGCACACCATGTAAGCAATAAAGACATTGGGTGTTTTCAGATGGACCTTGGCCCCCACCTTCCCTTCAGTAAATCACTGATCCCTGAATCCCCTCTGTTATAGGGGTGTGTGTGAAGGGAGGGAAAGAGTTTGTATAAGCGTGTGCATGGGAAGCTTCTGTGATATGGATGTGTGTGAAAACTGATGACACTTCTTTGTTTTTATAAGCAAACATAAGACTACCCATTGTTAAAATAGGCAGTCTGGCACCCATGAAATGGCAGTCCCACATTTTATTTTTGCCTTAAGCCCTGAAAATTCTAAGGTCTGTTCTGATTCTGGATGTGTCAGTGGTTTTCTGGACTGTCCAGACAAAATCAAAATGGATGCATCTCTATGCAGCACCCCAACATCCGCTAGTCCCTAACCTACCATTAAACAGTGTTACTTTGGGTTCCAAATGTCAGTGTTTCCCCCTTTTAAGTTTTATTTTTGTCATGGCTCTGGGGTCAGAGCCTAGGGGAGGGAGGGAAGGAGGGCAAGGGTGAGGAGGAACAGGGTAAAGGGATTTAATGCAAAGACCGCTCTGTATGGACAGGCTCCGGCAGCCAGAGCATAAGGGGCAAGGAAGGGAAGGGTGGGAGGCAGGACACAGGGGCAAAGAAGCCAAGGAGGAAGCAAAAGGGGGGAATGAGGGACTGTCACAGCTCTGGGGTTGGAGCCTGGGAGGGGGAGGGAGGAAGCTAGGTAGGCAGGGAAAGGGGAGGGAAGGAGGCAAGGGGGTAACAAGGGGACCTCTCAGCTGCTCTCCAATACCAAGGAGACAAAGTGCTCATGAGCTGGCCTAAGAAAGCATATGGCTCATCATTGAGGTCAAGGGATAGGGAGCTTGGGAGGGGGAAACCAGGGAGAGGGAACAAGAAGCCAAAAGGCAGGGAACTGTCAACCAGAGCAGGGGGGGGATCACCAGGGAACTCTAGGTGGGTGGTAGGGAGCAACAAAGGATTCAAGGCAAGGAGCAATGGAACCTTAAGTAGGTAGTCCAGAAGCAAGGGAGCAGGGAGAGCCAGAGGCAAGGCAACAGGGAACCAGAGATGAGGGAGAGCCAGAGGTGGGGAACAAGGCACCTAGGACGCAAGGCACAGGGGCCTCAAAGTCACAGAAGGGCCCTTGTGGAGTCACGGGTCAAGGAAGGCTAACAAGAGAAATGGGAGACCTCCAACAGCCCTAAGACTGGCTGAACAAGATCACAGACAGAGAAGGAACAGGACCCACTGGGAGGGATTTAGGACATGGGGGCAACAGACCAACATAGAGACAGGACAAGGGGTGAGTAGGTAACAACCAACATGCTCATAGTGCAGACAGATGGAGAGGGAGGGAAAATGGGCAGGAAAGGCCCCAACACTCAAGCCTACAAAAGGAATCAGTGTTCACACATGGGGAAGGGTTCACACACTGGTAACACAGAGGGGGAACAACACATTAGGACTTACCCACACCAAGGCACAAACATACACAGAGACACAAGTAGAGGAAACATAAGCTGAAGCAGGCCAAACAAGTCAGAATGGAATGACTCAAAGCTCCACACCCACCACAGCCCTCAGCAGTCCTAAATACCACAAAGGGCCAATCAGGCTGTGGCAGGTGGGTCCATGCCCACTCCCAGGTGCAGGCGAGACATAGAGCTGGAGGGAAGGGAATTAATGCCAAGGCAGGGGGGAAAGCCACTCCCTACAACCACACCCCTGTGGCACAAGGGGGAAAACACCATCAAACAACCCCTGAGACCAGGGGTTTGAGGCCCAACCCTGACAATCTTGATGAAAGATTTAGGAAATTATTTTTTTCACCACAAAAAAAGTTGCAGAATTTCACATGAGCCCTAATAATGTCCAAATGAAGTTTAGGAATGAGTACACGTTTATGAACATTTTGATAACTTTTAATTAGAATTTCATCCCTTGTCACAGGATATCAGTGCAATTAAGAGTAGAACTGAAAATGGTTTTGACAATTTATATGGATAACAAAAAGCTTCAGAGTTACAATGATTATGATTAAAACAAATTAAACAAATCCCATAAGCTTTTGGAGGGATATAAATCTCCACATTGCTGGGCAGAAGCCAAGGCCTTTCTAATAATGATTAAAAAGAAACTTTCACCAAGGGCACGCTATGCCAGAAAATGAAGATTTTTAAAGGTACAAAGGCAATTAGGCATCTGACTCCCACTGAGTTGTTGAGAGCTAATACCACTGAAAATCTTCCTTCATCTGTTTCCTGAGAATGCACCATCTTCTTATGCATCTGTGCTGGCTGGCCTAGCACAGGAAGATCACACCATGGTCATTTTTATTTTCTTGTTAGTTTGCTTTTGGGTGAAATGAAGTCCTGGAAGGCTACATACTCCAGTATAAATGGTACTGATATTGGACTAAGGAAACCTAGGTTCTATCTTCTGCTTTTCCACTGATCCGTTGGGAGAATTTTGGCAAGTTACTCTCACTCTCTGTGCCTCTTTCACAGGGGTGTGCATATCATTTTCACTATTACAATAACGAAAATTGTCATTTTCATTATTATTATTATTTCAATAATTAAGAAGACAAATAATAACAATGAAAATAGAAATGAAAGCAACTTCCTGGTTTTGAAATAAAGGGAAAAAACTGAAACATGTATTTCCAGCTAAAAGGTTTTGGATTCTTATTCAATTCTGATGAAGGTTGGGGAAATTGTACCCCCAATGGGGGGCACTATGGGTAATGAATTTCTAAAGGACTAGATGAATAGAACTGATTTTAGAAGTAATTGAATGTTGGAATTTTATGAAAAGCTCTATACACATTCATGGCTACAACTTCTTTATCTTCCATTAACTTTGCATGACACCTGTTAATATTATGTCACTCCACAAGCCTAACACTCCTGCCAATTTTCAGAAAGGTTGGATAAAGGGTACTGATGGTATAAGACATTAACTTTCTCATCGTAACCAAGCCAAGTACGTGCACTTGAGACCTCGCATCTTCATGAACGTTAGACCCCTTGTCTCTCCCTCTGTTCCCCTTCCTAAGTCTCTCCCCCAGCTCCTGTCTCTCAGATTGTAAG
>QEPC01012560.1:2211342-2260891 GCA_003113815.1 Sphenodon punctatus | reverse complement strand
AGAACTACCTAGGAGTGGGTGGAACTAGCTACATGGGTGGGAACTACATAGGGGTGTAGGGAACTAGCTAATGGGGGTGAACTACCTAGGGGTGGGTGGAACTAGCTATGGGGGTGGGAACTACCTAGGGGTATCCATGCCTTCATCACCTCGAGGCTGGATTACTGCAACGCGCTCTACGTTGGGATGCCCGAGAAGCTGGTGAAGAGGCTGCAGCTGGTGCAGAATGCTGTGGCCCGTCTCATTACGGGAGTGGGTCGCAGGGAGCACATGACACCAGTGCTCCGGGCTCTGCACTGGCTGCCTATAAAGTACTGGGCCAGGTTCAAGGTGCTGGTTTTTACCTTTAAAGCCCTTCACGGCCTGCACCCTGCTTATCTGCAGTACCGCCTCACTCCCAATGTGCCCGTGCGACCCTTGAGGTCATTCATGGGAGTCTTTTTGGAGGTTCTCTGGGTGAGGCGGGTGGCCACCCATGTTAGATCTTTTTCAGTGGCTGCCCCTGTGCTGTGGAATTCGCTCCTGGAGGAGGCTCGGTTGGCTCCCACTCTCCTGCTGTTTTGGCATGTATGTAAGACCTGACTGTTCCATCAGACTTTTGGCGAGGGATAGGGGTGGGGTGGGGAGTGGGGTTTTTCCCCACATATTGTAATTTAAAATTGTTTTTTAAAATTTTATATTTTTATTGAATTTTTTTCACCACCCTGGGCTGCCCAGAGGGTGGGGGGGGGGGAAGATATAAATTTTAAATAAATAAATAAATAAATAAATAAAATAAAAATAAACTACCTAGGGGTGGGTGGAACTAGCTACAGGGGTGGAAAGTACTTAGGGGTGTAGGGAACTAGCTTAGGGGGGTGAACTACCTAGGGGTGGGTGGAACTAGCTACAGGGTTGGGAACTACCTAGGGGTGTAGGGAATTATCTACAGGGGGGAACCACCTTGAGGTGGGGGGAACTAGCTAAGGGGGGAAACTACCTTGGGGTGGGGGGAACTAGCTACAGGTGTGGGACTGAGAACAACCTAGGGTGGGTGGAAAAAAAACAAACTACCAGGGCAGAAACTAGTCTACCTAGAGGTGCAGGTGAAGGTTGTGGGTCTAGATGTGTGGGACTAGATATGTAGGGGAAGGGTTTGGGGAAGGGTGTGGGGCTAGAGATGCGATGTATGGGGCTAGAGGTGTGGGGTGCAGGGATAGAGGTGAGGGGCTAGGGGTTCAGGGCTAGAGGTTTGGGGCATGGGGCTAGAGATGCAGGGCTAGAGGGGTGGGGTACAGGACTAGAAGTGTGGGGGAAGGGTACAGGGCTAGAGGTGTGTGGTGTGGGGCTAGAGATGTGGGGTTAGAGATGTGGGGGAAGGGTGTGGGGCTAGAGGTGCCGGGTGCAGGGCTACAGGTGTGGGGTGTGGGACTAGAGATGTTGGGAAAGGGTGCTGGGGAATGGTGCAGGACTAGAGGTGTGGGGCTGGAGGTGTGGGGCAAAGGTGCTGGGGAAGCGTGCAGGGCTAGATTGTGGGGCTAGAGGTGGGGGTGTGCGGCTAGAGGTGTGGGGTGTGGTGCTAGAGGTGTGGGGTGTGGGACTAGAGGTGTGTAGGGATAGCAGTGCAGGGAAAGGGTGTAGGGGAAGGGTGTGGGGCTAGAGGTGTGGGTGAAGGGTGCAGGGGAAGGGTGTGGGGCTAGAGGTGTGAGGCTAGAGGTGCGTGGAGCTAAAGATGTGGGGGAAGGGTGAAGTGGAAGGGTGCATGGCTAGAGGTGCAGGGCTAGAGGTACGGGGCTAGAGGTGCGGGAGAAGGGTGCGGGGAAGGGTGCGGGACTAGAGGTGTGGGGCTAGAGGTGTCTGGATCGGTGTTGTGTGGGGTGAAGGGGTTCCGCTTACCTGATCGGCTACTTGTGCGTAGGGACGTGTGAACAGAACGCGGTTCAGATGTTCGGACGTTTGGTCGTTCAGTTCGAAACCCGAGTTCTAGTTCAGTTGTTCGGGTCAGCAGAGCTCAATTCGGCTGAACACAGCCGAACATCCGAAAATAGTGCTATCAATACCAATACCAAAATATATTTTTTTTAATCGGAATTGGTATCATTTGGTCCTGAAAGACCCTTAGTCTCCACACCTGGTGCCAGGAAGTCTGCTACTCAGCTGCCTCGCCCTTCCAGACACGTTCTTTCCTCCCAAAGTCACGTTTTTCCCGCCCCTGAACTCATCCAAACTCATCCAAACTTTTCCGAAATGTTCATTCGTTCGAACGTTCAGTTTGGACGTTCAGTTCGGTGATCCGAACAGGCCAAGATCGGCCCAAACTCCGAACATCTGAACCACGTTCGTACATCCCTACTTTTGTGTCATGTCCAACATGTCACCAACAGTCAGTCACCAAAAGGCACTCCAGTGGCTTGGGTTTTAAAAAGAAAAGAAAAATGTTTATTTTAATAAGTAACTGACATGTGGAATTTACAATGCACTACTCAGCACACACACACACACACCAAAAAACAAACAGAGACGACAGTAGCATGGAGTTCCCCAGGTTAACGGGGCAGTTCTGGCCTACTGGGGAAACCTCCCTACCCCTCAAAACCTTCTAGCCTGTGGGGGGCACCCACACTAGGACATGACCCCGGCGACAAGCAAGCCAATCCCACTGCTGCAGGACAGTGGCGTGGCGTTCCCCAGGTTAATGGGGTAGTTCTGACCTACTGGGACAACCCCCCATGCCCCAAAACCATCTAGCCTTGAGTGAAGCACCCATACCAGGGCATAACCCGACAAGAAGCACCCAAGGTAGTAGGGATGGGAAGTTCGGATCTCCCGATATCTGATACTGCCGGTATTTGGCAGTATCAGGGATATCAGATAGATCTGAGAATTCCCCATACCGGTGCCGGTTCTGGCACCGGATTCTTTTTACATTGTGGCCATTGAAATCAATGGCCGCAATGTAAAAAACCCCACCAAAAACCACTTTCCCTCCCCCCACCCACCCTGCCAGTCAGCCTGTTTTTGTTTTTTTAAAACTGCCGCCGGACCGCCGGACCTGCGGGCTCCGGGCTGCTGCCGCACTGTCAGAAGCCCGGAGGCAGCCAGGGCTATTGCTGAAGGAGGCACCTCTCCTCCAGGAGCCCTCCCGACAACTATTAGGCACTGTAGCACTCTTTAATCCCCCGCCCCCTGATCGCCTTTTACCTGCGCTGTGGGTAGCGGCGGTGGCAGCAGCGTGGCACGGGTCCGGCTTCAGCGCTGGCTTGTGGCTTCAACGTTTCACTAGGCCTTCCAGGGAACTTCCGGGTTTCCCCAGAAGGTCTAGTGAAGCACTGAAGCCACAAGCCAGATCTGAAGCTGGACCTGCGCCATGCTGCTGCCACTGCCGCCACCCACAGCATAGGTAAAAGGCGATCGGGGGGGTTTAAAGAGTACCACAGTGCCTGATAATCATCGGGAGGGCTCCCGAAGGAGAGCTGCCTCCTTCAGAAATAGTCCTGGCTGCCTCTGGCAGCCGACGGTGTGGCGGCGGCCCGGAAACCGCAGGTCCGGCAGTCCGGTGCCAGTTTAAAAAAAACAAACCAGGCTGGGTTGGCAGGGTGGGTGAGAGATGTGCCCCCTTCTACCCGCTCAGCCTGGGAGGGGGGGGAGGTTTGGGGGGATTTTTAAATTGATTTCAATGGGGACACTTCCCCACTGAAATCAATTGAAAAAAACCGGTACCGGTAAACCGGTTTTACCAATAAAACAGATTTTTTTTAAATCCGGTAACCGGTAAAACCGATACCCAGTTTTTTCACTTTGGTCCCACTCCTACAAGGCAGTACCAAAGTACCCCCTGAAACAAAAATACAATCTATTTTTTAAAAAACCTGCCCCTTAAGAAGACGTCACAAACTTGCGCCAGTACTCTCAGGGCACCCCTAATTCCCCACAAACACACATTGCATAACATAACCATTCCCTCATGGCACAGGCAGGCACACAGACCTCACACCTACAGCAACACAATCAACTTGCATGCACTGCAAGACTTGGCTTAGGCAAGGACTGCAATGCTTAGGCAAGGGCACCCCCACCCTCACACTAAAATAAAATTGCTCCCCCCCCTCCAGAAAAAGCAACCAGGCCACACAGAAAAAAACAGGGTTGGGGCAACCCCCAACCCCAGCTATAAACAAGAATAAATTTAATACACACCCAAAAAAGCAAACAGGTCAGAACAAAACCACTGCCTTGCAGCACCCCACACACCCCACTTCCAGACATCAGATGGCACACAACCCCACTATGGAGGAGCCAACCACATTCCCCGTCCCCCATTGGCAGAGTTTCAAAGCCTCCGGCTGCATGCTCCAACATGGCCTGGCCACATGGCCTGTCCTCATGGCCTGAAGCCCCCCCATGGGACCCCAAGACACTAGGTCCCCATTCCATTAATTTAGTTTCCTTCCCTTGTTAAGAAGCACCTGTAATTACAGGGGTCCTGTAATTAATCCCATAAAACCCCAAAGGAACCCCTCACTTACCAACAATCGCATGCATGCACGCCTCCAGCAGTATGTGGCAGTCCTTCCAGATACCAAACCTGCTGTAGAATGACTTCCAAGCCCAAGGTCCAGAAGGTCCCAGAAGGAAGAGAGAAAAAAACTACATTACTATTGGCCAGCACAGCCAAGTGCCCACCCCCTACTCACATCCCCACCCCCTCTAAACATCTTAGGGAACCTTCAGGATTGGGTGCCTTTTTTTAATTCAAAAAAGGCAACCAATCCAAGGGGCAGGGTAAAAAAAAGTACCAAATGTAACAAGTTACTTACCACAGCGAGGGGGCAGGGATGGACTCAACTCAAGTGGAACACAAAAAAGCTGTGCCACTGCCCAAGCCCAAGAAAGTCATTTTTAAAAAAAACGAGATCCGAGACCAATAATTTAAAAAAAAACATGGTACAGCCAGTTTTAACGGAACTGCGTTTTAAATTTGGTACGGCCATATACTGGCAATATTGGACTCGGGAGAACCGGAATTCCCACCCCTAGAAAGGACAGCATTGATAGACAATTCATCAGCGTGATATGTATCATGAGTTTGGCTAGCAGTTCTACTGTGGCAGTCAGAAAAATTTGCATCCTATAACAGATTGACATTGAATTGGCCTAAATCAAATTGGAAGGTCAGGAAATCAAACTGAATGGCTATGAACTGGGTCTAATTCCCCAATGGATGTCCATCTGCAGACATTGGGAGATAAAGGAAAAATAAATTCCTCTGTTATGGCGATCCGTATAGGAAATTTTCAGTCAAGTATGAAGGACTGTCAGAGATGAAACATTCCTGCAATCTTTTCAACTACATTTTAATAAGTGGAATGCATAATATTAAAACTGGCTCCAATATACCATGCCAAAATCTGTTCCTTTGGAATTCTGGCCTCATACTATACAAGCAAGAGGTAGCTCAGAGTTCTAGAAAGTTATGAGATGCAAGCATAACTGCATTTGGAACAGCTCTACTTCTTTAAAGGCAAATTTTTTCTTAGTGTGTGTGAGTTTAGCATTTGTGAATGATACGCCATAAGCAATTGATAGATCTCATCTGTTGTAACCCTGTTGATGACTAAAAAGACCAATACCGGCGGTGCAGAGACAGTTGCAAACATTTTGAACAAATCCAAGGGCAGAGGTTGGCACATTTTCCTTTCCATGGAGACATTTATCATTTTCTCTCTGGATGTGGCTTCCCTCAGTGCATGCAACAGAAATTTGGCACCTTTTGCACTTAATGCTAAAATCCTGACTTACAATTTTCCATGTTTCAGGAGATAAGCTATGGGACTTCAGCTTGGTTTTCCAATTGTCTTTGCAATGCTTAAACTGCCCTGCCCTCCTTACATCCCATAGGCTATTTTAAGCTCCACATAAAATAGCAGTTCCAAAACATTTTGTCTATGACCTCATTTGGGGTATTTTTACATGAGCAAGGTGATGGGGTGGTGGTCTGTGACTGTCAAGAGGCACTGCTGCAGAGAACGCACACAGGTGGAGTTTGTGGTTAGTTCTTCAAATGGGGAGCTCCCTAGGGATGTGCGAACGCGGTTCAGACGTTCAGGGTTTGGCCAAAACTCAGGCAGTTTGAACGGTCAAACTGAACTTCCAAATCAAACGCCCGAAGCCCCGAACTCTTTGGCTGCATTCAGGCATGTTCAGGCATGTTTGGGTGGGAAAAACCGGGCTGGCAAGCCCAGGGAGGGGGGGCAGCTGAGGAGCAGACTTCCTGGTGCCAGGGGTGGAGAGGCTTGGACTAGTAGCCTGCCTGCGCAATCACCATCCCTCTTTTCCTCAGACCACTGGCTTAGCAGTCTGGGATTGGCATGGGGTTAGAATGCACAGAGCCAATGGTGCTTGTGGTAAGGCGGGCGCAGCAAGTAACAAAAGTCATTGCCCTCCCCCCTTCCAATTCCTTCTCAGCTAGCCACTGATGCTGTCAGCAGGCATTTTCAGAAGTCTCCCTCTCCCAGCAGTTTGTGTTCTCCCAATCCATTACCATCCTCCTATTTCACCCATTTCCACACATTTACTTCCATACTTTCATTTATTTAGATTAGATTAGATAGATTTAGGTGTTATTTTTATTTTTTACCGCTCCCTGTGTTGTTTCTCCCTACCCTCTATTGAATCCGTCCCTCCTCCCTGTATATATTCCATCCCTGAATTCCTCCCCTGTTTTTGGATTTATTTATTTTATTTTATTTATATTTATTTATAAATTTCTACCCCGCCCCTCCTGCCACACAGCTCGGGGTGGCTCAGCATTAAAACATACAATAAAATTTTAAAATTTTAAAATTCACAATCATATTAAAATATTAAAACAGGGCAAAAAACCAATATAAATATAAATAGGTGGGGGAACTAAAACATTCCCCTACCCCTCCCTCCCAAAGGCCTGGGCGAACAGTAGGATTAGATTGGATTAGAGTAGGATTAGATTGATTTAAGTTTCATTTCAGTTTTGTACCCCTCCCTGTGTTGTTTGTTGTGAGCTGTCTGTCCCCCTCCTCCCTGTGTACAGCTCCATTAGTTAAGGCGGAGCTAATGTTCTGTACTGAGAGTTCCATTGACTTCAATGGAGTTCCTTGGGGCAAATTCCTCTGGCTTGCAATCCTGAAGTTGACGGGGTTTTCTCTGTGACCATACACTTATAGTCACAGATGGCTGCATAGGACAGATATTGAGTATGCTAAGTATGTGCTTTGGTCCAATATTTCATGTTAGATGAGGTGTCAAGATGTCCCTGGCATTTAAAAAGCGCTTGCGCTTGCTGAGGGAGCAGGAGGGAAGAGGAGCTGGATGAGGTGGTGGGGCTGGGGGGTCTGTGAGGAGAGGGGGTTGATAGAGCAGGAGGAGGGATTATGAGGGGGCTGGGGGAACAGGAGGGGGCTCTGGGGGGAGGGGGCTGGGGGAGCAGGAAGGGGGATCTGTGTGGCATATGTGTGTACAGCTTTAAGAGAACTGGCAATACCCAGCTCCTTCCCTCCAGAACTAGGTGGGTGGGGTTTCCTGTTCAGTTTCTGTTTGTGAGCTGCATGGTGTGGTCTCCATTTTGTGTCATGCAGGAGTTCCCTCTTACTAGGATCCTGTACTAGGCAATAGCAATAAACATGTTTCCTGCTCCTTCGACCAAGTCTTGTGTGTGCTGACTGGAGAACAGAATAGAAGGGTTCCCCAGAATTGTGAGCAGCCCCATCTCCGGGCCCACAGCTCACCCAGGGATACCACACTCAGGGGCGGAGGTGGCTGAGAGAGTGGGAGGAGGTGGGGGAGCAGGAGGGGATGAACTAGGACACATGGGAAGTGTCTGGGAGGGGCTGGCTGGGAGGGGTCTGGGGGAGCAGGAAGGGGGATTGGAGAGGTGGCTGAGGGAGCAGGAGGGGCTGGGGGAGCAGGAGGGGTGCTCTGGGGGCAAGGCGTCTGAGGGAGCATAAGGGGGTCTCTTCAGGGAGGGGACTCTGTGGGGAGAGGGGGTTGAGCAAGCAAGGGGGCTCTGTGGGAGGACAGAGAAGCAAGGCTTCTCCCTGCCAGCCAGCTTTTTATACCTTCAGAGCTGATGGCCCTGCCCCTCTAGGCTCCTCCCCAGTGCCCTGGGGCCCCACCTTCACGTTGTTGAGTGCACGCAGGGTGGGGTCTGCTTGTCTCGCTCCACATGCTTTCGTCGTGGCAGCCCAAATGTTGTTGTGGGTTTGCCGGAAGCAGTACTGGAAGCCCCACCCTTAGAGATGACCATGGCGACCACTGACAGTACCCACCCACCCCCAAGAATTCTACCCACCCAAATGGTCAAGGCTGAGAGGGAAAGCGAAAGTGGAACAGACAGATCAACCGAGGGGCCTGTACAGCGGAGGCAGGTTCCCATGATCTGTCGGCTATGTCGTAACTCTTCCAGTCCATCAAATAATAAAGCTTGCCCCTATGCCATTTGGAATCTAAGACAACCTGCAATTCATATTCTGGCTCCCCATCCACGGCTGGAACAGGTGGAGTATCTGGAAACAAGGAGGCATAATGGCGTTTAAGGAGAGAAGCATGGAAGACCAGGCGGATGTGTACCTGAGGAGGCAGTTGAACTTTATATGTGACAGGGTTGACATGGTGAACTATAGGAAATGAACCCATATATCTGTTATCCAACTTAGCGGAAGGACGGAGTGAAGGATAATGCTGTCTGTCTATCCACACCAATTCCCCAAGATGGAAGTCCGGGGCCTCTTGTAGGGTATGATCTGCATAAACCTTGAAGCGATGGTGTGCTGTTTGGAACATCACAATTGCTGTCAGGGCTGGGCCTTGATCCCATGGCGTGCTGGAGAGCCTGTCCAGCTCCCTGCGCCACCTGGTGGGCTGGTGAGGGTATTGGGTTTTCCCCCTTCTGTCTCCTTTGTGTGCTTGCTCCCTGTGTGTCATGCCCCTTCCCAGCTGTAGCCAGTTACTCTAGTCCTGCCTCCCAACTTCCCTATTGGCCACAAGAAGTATTTAAGCCTTGATGTGGCCACAGGAAGCTGGTGGAGCAACGTCTCTTACCTCCTTCCCATTCTTGTCTGTTGTGTTTCAGGCGTGCTAGTGTAGTGTAGTGTAGTGTAGTGTAGTGTTGTGTGAGTGAATCCCAGTCCCCTTGTGCATGTTTGAGTCCTGTGTGCCCCCACCCCACCCCAGCTACATGTTGTGAGACTGGGTCTTAGTTCCCCCCTGCTCTGTGTGAGCTTGTGCCTCAGTTGCCCCCTGTTCTACGTGAGCTTGTGCCTCAGTTCTCCCTTGCTCTACGTGAGCCTATGCTTAGTTCCCCTATTTGCTTCCAGGGTACTGGTTAACCCGCCAGCTTCCCTGCCTTGAGTATCCCGGCCTGTACCTTTGTGGCGGGGTTCATCCTAACTCCCCTTCCACTAGTTACCCCTGTGAAGTTTCTCATTCGTGGGATCCTATCTCCCTTCCCTGTGGTGGGCTCCCCCTCTGACTCCAGACCCTGGCCTCAATGATGAGTCACGTGTCTTCTTAGACCAGCGTGCTTGGTAAAGATGCTGAGTGCATAACCTCTCGGATACGAGAGAGTGACTGAGAGGTTTCAGGGGTTTACCTTGAGAACACCCTTTCCCCCCCTGTGCCAGGGCCTTGATTCCTCCCACCTTGTTTCCCCCTTCCCGGCTCCATCCCCTGGAACCTGATAGTCATGGCCTTCCATCTCCCTCCTTGTCCCCCCCCCCAGCTCTGTACCCCAGAGCCTGACAGTTGCATGGGCATGGGCTTGGTGAAGTTGACGGACCATAGCACCTGCAGTCAGAACACTGGAGGATGGAAATCAGGGAAACATAATTGGGGGTGGAAACCATAGGTAACACGAAAGGGGGAGTCTTGAAGTGATGCTTTAGGAGCATTATTATAAGCGAATTCAGCCAGGGGCAAAAAGGAAGCCTCGTCCTCTTGTAAGTAGTCAGTATAACACTGTAAATACTGCTCCAAGGCTTGGTTTACCCGTTTCACCTGTCCATTTGCTTGGGGGTGGTAAGCAGCTGTAGGGGCAAGTGAGCTGAAAAAAGGGCTCACCAAAAGCGAGGCACAAATTGTGTACCTCAATCTGACAAAAATGTGTGAGAAATCCCATGTAATTTTTTTACATTTTGTATCAGGAAAGTTGCTGTTTGACGAGCAGTAGGTAGTTCGCTGCACGGAATGAAGTGTTCCAATTTAGTAAACTGGTCGACGACAACAAAGATCGATGTGAACCCCTGCGATGGAGGTAGTTCCACAATAAAGTCCATGTTAATGGTTTGCCATGGTCCTTGGGGTAGGGGGGTGAGCTGCAGTAAGCCTCGGTTTTGTCCAAAGAGTTTGGGTTTGGTCACAGGTCAAGCAGCCTTGCACATAGGCTCAAACATTCACTCAAAGTGTGGGCCACCAAAAATGTCTGGATATCAAACCATGGGTACAGTGTTGTCCTAGATGGCCAGCTAAGGGAGCATCGTGGTGGGTCCACAACACAAATTGTCATCCCTTAAGGGGGACTACAATCCACCCATCCTTCATATAAAGTCTGTCCTTGTTGATAAGGTTAAGAAGCAGTTTTATGGAAGAATCCGTTGCCATCGCTCTGTGGAATTAGTCGTATGTAAGACAAATGCTGGAAAATACCTTTTAATCCAGGAGCGTTTTCCATGGTTCCATGGATGGGTTTGTGGAGTCATAATATCGGGAAAGGGCATTGGCGATGGTGTAATGTCACCCGGGTCTATACTGTATTTGGAATACAAAACAGGCAAAGAAAAGAGCCCAGCACACTTGGCAAACATTCATTATACATGCAGTTTGTAAATAGGTGAGGTTTTTGTGATCCATAATTACCAGAACAGGTGCTGAGGCTCCCTCGAAGTAGTGCCTCCAGGTTTCGAATGCTGCCTTGATGGTGAGTAGCTCTCGGTTCAGGATGGTGTAGTTTTCTTCAGCTTTGGATAGCTGTCTGGAATAGAAGGCACATGGCAGTCGAGTTGCTCCTTCTCCAGTTGCTTGGGATAAGACAGCTCCAATGGAGATGTTAGAGGCGTCTGTTTCTACTATGAAGGCCTTGGAGAAGTCAGGATGTTGAAGAATGGGGGCTTGGATGAAGGCTTGTTTTAATTGTTTAAGGCTTCTTGCTGTAACATGGTCTATTTATATTCTTGCCCCTTTTTTAGTAATGAGGTCAATGGAGTGCTTAAGTCTGCATAGCTGGGAATGTATTGTCGGTAGTAGGGGTGGGACACCAGGCAGAATACCGGTTACCAGTTCTAAAAAAAACAGATTCCCGGATTGCACCCAGTATACCGGTAAATGAATTATTCCATTGATTTCAATGGGGAACTGTCCCCATTGAAATCAATGGAATAAAAAAAAAAATTCCTCCCCCTCCCAGGCTGTGTGGGTGGAAGGGGGGGCACCCCCCACCCACCCTGCCCAGTCTGGATTTAAAAAAACATATTTTTTTTCTTTAATTCCCAAGTGCGGGCTCCTGGCCACCGCCGGTGACCCGGACCCTGCACCAGAGTCCAGCAGCAGGTAAGTAAGTACCGGTACTAGGGTGATCCCTGGGGTGGGGTGGGGTGGTCTAACACCCACACCCACCCCAGGGATCACCCTCCCCACCCAGGGATCGCCTACCTTGTGCTCTGGGCGGCGGAGGCAGTCTGGCTCTGGTGGCTTCAGCACTGACTGTGGCTGCCGGCTTCAGTGCTACTAGGCCTTCTGGTGAACTTCTGGTTTTCACCGGAAGGCCTAGTAGCGCTGTAGCCGGCAGCCACAGCCAGCGCTGAAGCCTCCAGACCGCCGCTGCCGCCGCCGCTGCCCGGAGTGCAAGGTAGGAGATCCCTGGGTGGGGATGTAGGGTGATCCCTGGGGGGGTGTTAAACCCACCCCACCCCAGGGATCACCCTAGTACCGGTACTTACTTACCTGCTGCTGGATGCTGGTGCAGGTTCCGGGTCACCGGTGGCGACCCAGAGCCCAGACTTGGAACTTAAAGAAAAAAAAAAAGCTTTTTAAATCCAGGCTGGGCAGGGTGGGTGGGGGATGTCCCCCTTTCCACCCGCGCAGCCTGGACTCAGGGAGGGAAAGAATTCATTTGAATGGCCGCAATGTAAAAAACCGGTACGGGGGGGGGGAATCCGGAAAATGGGCCGGATTACTGGGTTAATCCGATACTGCCAGTACACCAAAATACCGGCAGTATCGGATACCAGATGATCCGGTAGTCCCACCCCTAGTCGGTAGTAGTTAGTGCTTCCCAAAAAGAGTTGTAGGGGTTTGACTGCTTGGGGAGTGGGCCATTTCTGAATGGCCAGCATCTTACTGGGGTCCATACTGATCCCTTGGGGTGAGATGAGGAATCCAAGAAATGATACTGTACATTGGTGGAAGGCACACTTCTCAATCTTGCAATATAGATGGTATTGCTTTAGACGCAGTAGGACTGATCAGACATGTCGAACGTGCTCCTCGTATGCATTTGAAAAAAATGAGAATATCATCCAGGTATGCCACCACATATTGATCCAAGATATTCCTGAACACGTCATTAATCAAATACTGGAAGGTGGTCGGTGCATGGGCCAAATTGAACGGCATTATGAGATATTCAAATGCCCATACCTAGTACGAAAGATGGTTTTCCATTAGTTTCCTGCTTGCATACAAACTAGGTTATAGGCTCCCCTAAGGTCGAGCTTGGTGAAGATTTGCCTTCCTTGTAGCTGATTTAACAATTCTGGGATGAGAGGCAGAGGGTATCGATTCTTAACTGTAATGGGATTCAAGCCTCGGTAGTCTAAGCAGGGTCAGAGTCCTCCATCCTTCTTGGGCACAAAAATCATTGGAGCCCCTGCTGTGGATGTAGAAGGTCTAATGAACCCGATCCTTGAGTTATCTTCCATATAGTCTTTAAACATTTAATTCTGGGCCAGACAAGGTGTAGTTCCTACCATAGGGCAGCTCTGTCCCTGGTACCAAGTCAATAAGACAATCATAGGACCTACTGTCAGTCACCGCAGCCGCTGCCCGGCTCGGCGGCCCCCCCCGGCAGCACGAGAACCCCGCTCCTCTTACCCGCTGCAGCAGCCTGACGCCGCCTCCATTGCAGACGCCCCCAGCCGGAGGCTCCCAGGGCGAAAGCGGCAAGGAAAAAAGCCCCGGGGCCATGCAGCACGCTAAAGAGCCCCGCCCCCCGGTGCAGCGCTCCACGCGCCTCCAGGCACGCACGGGGGGCGGAGTCAACACTACAAAGGCCGGCACTGCAAGAGTAGCAGTGCCGGTGAACAGAGCTACAAACCCTGGAGAGACTGGGCCCCCCTTGAGCTAAGTAGTGAAATTGACTACCCCTTTGGCGTGAATTATTGTGTGTTGCTCCCTTACCCTTCTCCCTCCTTGACGTGTGTATCAGAGTGTGTTTCTGTCCTTCCTGATTCAACTGTGTATGTGTGGATCCGCTTCCTCTGATCCTGAGTGGTGAGTGAGTAACTGAGAGCCTGCGGGCTCGCACGGTTGGGTCCCCCCCCCCCGTCCTGGGATCATCCCTGTCTTCCCCCCTTTGAGCATGTGAACCCGTGAACCCTATTGTGAGCCTTGGGGGCACCTCCCCCTGTAGACCTTGCACCTTCCTCACATAGCCTCCCTGCCCCTTCCCAACGAGTGCCAGTAGAGAGTGAACCCCGTTCCTTCTACCCCAGCTCTGCGCCCTATGATGATAGGGGTCAATGTTCAGAGTGCGTAAGCACACGAACAGACCCAAATACTATCCTGACGGGCCGCCTTCCTTCACATTCCACAAGCAGAGCTTCCTCATGTGCAAGAGGTGTGAGTGGGTGGCGCTTCTCCCCTTTATACCCCTCCCCACTGACACCTATGGGGCGGTAATTCTAGGGCCTGTTGTTCTTTAAATACCTCATGGATGTCTTGGTATTGGGTTGGTATAGGAACAGGATGTGTAGTGGAGGCCAACCAGTGTTTCTCCTGGAGTCCCACAACAGGAGGAGGGGAGATACACACCTTTTTGCAATAAGGGGAGGCAAACTCTATTGATTTGCACTCCCAAGTGATATCAGGATTGTGACTTTGCAGCCATGGAATTTCTAGAACCACAGGGAAAGTGGGGGTATGAACTACATCGAAGCTCCCGATGATCCCTGATACTCCTGGGTGCATAAGGTGATAGGTCCTGATACCAGTGGTGATCCATCTATAGAAAATACAGCCTCGGGCATTACTTTCTCCCATGTGGGGAGGGCATGTTGACAGACAAAGGTTTTATCTATGAAGTTCCCTGATGCTCCTGAATCTAAAAGAGTCAGAACTATGATGTTGTGATCAGTGTTGGCTCTGAAGGCAATGGGTACATGCACATGGTGCAAGTCGAAGGTAGGGCATGGTGCCACTACAGCCTGGTAAGAAGAGGGTATCACATTGTTTACCAGGACAACCCCTTCCCATCCCGGTACTTACTGTTTCCCGACAACTGGCAGGATGGGGGAAGTTGTGGGCATGTCTGGACATAGTGTCCCTGTTCCCCACAATAAAAGCATAAACAGCTTGACCTTCTCAGTTCTTTTTCCGCCACGGCGAACGGGCCTCGGGATGCGCCGAGTTGCATGGGTTCAGGTTCTTCTGTTTTTTCTGCCTCCATCTGGCTCATAATTGAAAAGGAAGCCCAAGGTTGCCATGCCCGTATTCCCTCCTGTGTCTTTCTTGTTGGCGTTCTGAAAGACGTTCCTTGATCTAGAAAGTTAAATTGACTAACTCCCCCCAAGTGGCAGGCATGGTGGTGTAAGCTAACTGGTCCTTTAATTAATCATTCAAGTCCTCCCTAAACATGACCTTTAGTGCATTATTGGGACAAGCGAGCTCAATGGCTAGCTGCTGGAAGCATGTAACATATTCCTGCAGCAGCCCTTTTCCTTGCTTTAATGTGGTTATGGCTGATTTGGCATCCTTTACACGGTGGGGGTAATCAAACAGGAACTTAAATTCCCACTTGAAAGCAGTGAAGTCGATTAACAAGGAGCTATTGTTGATTAGTAATAGAGTAGCCCATGCAAGTGCCAGCCCTTCAAAGTGCCCTATAATAAATGCTACCTTCAAGGCATCTGTATTGTATGTTTGGGGTTGCACCTGGACGGTAAGCTTACACAATGCTAGAAATCCATGGAATTGCCTGCGATCTACAGTAAACTTAGTAATTTGGGGGGTCTTGGGTTCTCTATCTATGACCCCTCCATGGGGCACCAAGGTGCCCCTGCTGGATGTGCTATTCCCTCAAGAGGAGGGGGTTCTATGGTTGCCCCCTTCTCCCATTGTTATTTTAAGTCTTTCATCTCCATGGCTAGGACTTGTATGGCTCGACCCATATCCTCTAATTGTTTGGCTTAATCCATGTTCAGGGAGCGGCTGTAATGCCGGTGATACTGTGGGGAAGGGGGGAAGTATACGGGAAGGAGGGGAAGCACTCAGACTCTAGCCACACACACGCCTCTGGTTTGGTGCCCATGGGGGGTAGAAGGAACCTTATAAAAGGTTCCCTCAGGATCTTGTGTGGCCCTGAATTCTCTTGTACGAAAGAAGGCCAGATCATCACAGGGAAGGCAACCTATGGGGCTACTGGTGAGGTTCTCCCACCTCGTAGGACTCACAGTACACCACACAACACATAATAACCACACCACACGCCGGGAAGACTTAGGATGCCTAGGGGAGTTAGGGTCACAGGGGAAGGTTTCCTGGACAGCCAGGTAAAGGGGTCTAGAATGCACTCCTGAGGGAACAAGGGGGGAAGGAAAAGCACTGGGGCCATGGGGCCAAGATAGGGACACAGATGCCACACACTCTGAGCTCCCACACACCTTCACTCACTCCCGCAATCATACGTCAAACACTCACCATTCTCGCATGCTTCACACTTCAACAGGTTGCCACACAATGCTCTCTAGCTCTCTCTCGCTCTCTCACACAAGGGGCCAGTTCCTCACAGACAAGCTGATCACTGGCAAGGCTTCTCCCTGCCAGTCAGTTTTTTATACCTTCAGGGCCTCACCCCGCTGTGCACGGAGGCACAATGAGTGCTGCAATGCTGCTGATGGCCCGCTCCACTAGGCTCCTCCCCAGTGCCCTGGGGCCCCGCCTGCACATTGTTGAGTGCGCACGGGGCGGGGTCTGCTTGTCCCGCTCTGCACCCTTTTGTCGTAGCAGCCAAGATGTTGCAGCAGGTTTGCCAGAGGCGGCACTGGAAGCCCCACCCCTAGAGACAGCTGCGGCAGCCACTGACAGTTATAGAGATAGATAGAGATAGTGTGTAGTGATTCTGTTTTAATATTTTATAGTGTGTTTGTAGGACTAGGCCTTTGTAGATATTAGATAATATTCCATTTAGTTCCATAGGTTTTAGAATAGTTAATAGCAGTTNTTGTAGGACTAGGCCTTTGTAGATATTAGATAATATTCCATTTAGTTCCATAGGTTTTAGAATAGTTAATAGCAGTTAGAGTTAGTGTAGAGATATATATTAGATTACAAATTTGAATAAATAAAGTTTAAAAAATATAAAATCTTCCTCTGCATTCTTTGGATGTGAGATATGGAGAAGGGAAGCAAGAGAGGCCGGTCTGCTGCCCATAAGATGGACAATGGGGCACATGGCAGAAGTGGCAGGGGCCATGCCAGCGGAGTGGTAGCAGGCATCAGCAGCAGCCCGAGCCCATCACCACGCCCCAAACTGCACAGGTATGATTTTGGCAATCAGGCTTCAGAGGCTTCCAGCAGTGGCACTAACTGGGGTGTGGTTTGGTGGCACCTCCTGCCAACATCCTGCACTGCAATGCAGGGTACTTGAAGGCTTGCACTCCAGAAGGCTGTGGCTGTCTGCTGTGGCTGAAGGAGCAGATGCTTTGGGGTTGGATGTTCCTCCAGGTCCACCAATGTCCCCGAACCACATTATTGAGGTGATCTCCAGCAGTCCAGGGCTAGTGGATCCCACCCCGGCTGCTAGAGGCAGGGCCCAATCCCCAGGGAATGGCAGGCGGGAGATGAGCAGCAGTAGCGGCAGCAGCAGCAACAACTAGGAAGCACAGGGAGAGTGGCAGCAACATGGTGGGCAATAGATAAGCCTCAGGGTCCTAGTACTTCCCTTCATGGGACATCACTATGATTGGGGACATCAAGGCAGACCCTAGTCCCGCGGAGGAGATGTCTGGTGCTGAGGTGATGGCTGTCCCTCCGAGAGCTACATTGCCACCATGTCCTGCCCCTCCCATCAGCGCTGTCAGCGTTGTGTCATCCGGTGTGGGCCAGAAGGCAAGAGGGGGCAAAAAATCCACGGTCTGGGAGCATTTTAAGTTGGTGCAAGTGGATGATCCCAGGGAGGTACAGTGCAGTTTGTGCCAGAAGGTGGTATAATAATAAAACTTTATTTCAGCAATAAGCCATTTCAGTACAACAAAAGAAACAAAATCAACTCACAGTCCAGAACCCACCATAAGGTGGCTAGGCACTTAGGAACCCATTACATAAGTTCCCTCCAACATACTTAAGTCCAATAGGCACTAGCAAATTTCACCAATTTAACAACTAGAATGACATATTAATGTGCCATGACAACTGTACTTAAACTGCACCTGATTGTTACTGTAAAAAAGCTTGGCGAAGTTTGAATGCTGCTACCTATAAGGGTTGCTCCCCGGAGGAGGGCCCTGCAGCATCGGCTGAGAGCCCACAGGCAGATCATGCCAGGACAATGAGACAAGCAACTGCCACCTCCCATGCACATATCTGCTCCCCCTCTGGGGCAGGAATAAGAAGTGGCAGTTGCTAGGCAACCGCCACAGGCAACATCAGCAGGAGATCTTTCCCCCGCCGCCTCATGGAGCATGGGGGTGGAGCCTGCGTGCCTGAGATGCTCACTGCGGCTCCAGACGCAACGTGGGGGCGTGGCATCCCCCATATACACCGGCGCTGCAAGGCAAACAGCGCCGGTGATCTGCAAAGACTGGCCTCCTGGAGAGAGAGAGAGAGAGAGAGAGAGAGTGCAATTCCTCAGCTGAGTATCTTGTTGCCTGAACTATTGTTGTGTCCTGTGTCCCTATTGGAGTGTGAACGTGAGTGTGTGCGTGCCCCTTTCCCCCACTTCCCTAAATCTGCGGCGTGTGTGTGAGTGCGTGTGGGCCTCTGGCCTGGGCAACTCTACCTTTCCCTTCCTTCCCAGGGATCCTTCACTTCCTCCTCGTTCCTCATTGTGCTAGAGCCCATTCCCAGCCATGTGCTTCCTGGGCCCCTTCCCTGAGACTCCTCCACCTTCTGCACTAACCAGTCCTTCCCCATTCTTACTCCTGGTTCGTGTGGGGTGTGATTGGTGGGTGGTGGGAGGTGGACAGGAGCAAACCTCTTGCCCAGATTGCTCAGAACCCCATGATGAGATAGGCCTATGTCTCCTAGGCAATACTAAGGGCGATTACACTATCCTGACGGGCATTCTTATCCGTCGATCGTTGACCCTGCCGGGCATCGTGGGTAGTCATTGTGTTTTCTGGGTGAGTGCGTGGTGTCTGGGAAGATTGCCCCGTGGATCCCCCACTCAGGTTCCATCTATACCCCCCTCTCCTGACAGAATCACTGGCAAAGCAACCTTCCTATCCCAGGAAGGTATTACCCCCTTCCTCCCTTTCATGATGGATGTGGCCCAACAGATTGGGGAATTAGTGAGAGCCGTTCAATCTCTGGCAATGGAAATGTGAGAGGTCAAGGACAAACAGGGGGAACTGGAAGCAGCCATAAAGCCCCAACCAGTGGTGCCTACTCCTGTGGCTGCAGGCCTTCCAGGACCGCCTCCGGCAGCAGCAGAGGTACCTGCTGCCGTCATCCCCCATCCCCGGGAGCCAAAGGGGCCAGAGATCGAAAAGTTTAATGGGGATCGCCGTACCATTCAGGGGTTTATTGCCTTATGTGACCTCACTTTTACAATGCAACCAACTACCTATTCCACTGACCAGCTTAAGGTCGCTTTCGTGATTGGTAATTTAAGAGGCCTTGCCCTGGATTGGACTACCTCCCTATTGAAAGATAAGAGCCCCTTGCTAGCCAATTATGCTGAATTTATAAAGGAATGTGCATCCCTTTTTGACCAGCCCTGCCACGCCCAAGACGCGCAAGCCCAGATCATGTCTATCAAGCAAGGGAAGGGCGAGGTTCTTGAATATATTCCACGATTTCAGCAGCTGGCTCTCGAACTGCAATGGGCAAAGGACGTGCTCAGCGTCTTGTTTTGGCGAGGCCTTAACGATGACTTAAAAGACCAGCTGGCCTTTACAGAGCTTCCCGATACCTGAGATAAATTAGCAACTCTTACTCTCCAGATCAAAGCTCTCCCGATGGAATGCCGGTGGGAATGTCAACAAGAAGACTGCCCCTATGTCCCGCGCCTGTTTCCTCCCCTTCCGGCAACTACCGAAGCTACTAAGTCTGGGGACCCCAAACCCATGCAGCTGGGCTCCGCACGGGGTCCCCTTACCAGAGAAGAATGAGAACAATTGCGAAAATCCCGTGCCTGTTATTATTGTGGGAATACGTCACATTTTATTCAGGCCTGCCCGGCCTTGCTTCTTCTCACCGAGGGATGGGAAACTCCAATGGCTGGAGTGGACAGGGGCTGCCCCGGCCATGAAGCTGCTCCCCTTGACCTCCAACCTGTTGCATACCCATTTACAGATTCCTGTGACCTTCCAAGAATCCCCTCATCAGTCGTTCGTAACTTGGGCGTTAGTAGATTCAGGGGCCTCCAGCAACTTTATGGACCTGGAACTGACTCGCACACACCAAATTCCTGTGGAGGATAAGGTCACCCCGGAACCTGTTCTTACAATCGATGGGTCCCCTTTGATCTTCGGACCCATCATGACACAAACTAAATCGTTATGATGCACCATTGGGCGTCATCAAGAGAATATCGTGTTTGACGTCGGCTGCACTCCCGTGTTCTTGGTCGTCCTGGGACTGGCGTGGCTCCGGAACTCATGACCCCCGGATCTTGTGGTCCACCAACCAATTGCAACTTACATCTCAACACTATTTTAAGACTTGTGTCCTCCCTATCCCAGAACTCGGGGCCGCCCCCATAACCCTTGCAAGCGCAGGCGTAGGTCCGTCACTATTCCCTGAAGAATATTGCCAGTACCAAGATATTTTCGGTAAACAAGTGGTGTCCACTCTTCCCCCACACCAGTCGTATGACTGTCCTATTGACCTGCAACCAGGGGCGGAACCCCCGTTCGGGCGTATCTACGCCCTTTCTGCACCAGAACTTGAAACACTTCGCCTATACATTGAAGAGGCCCTAGACAATGGGTTTATTCTATACCCTGCTCTCCTGTGGGAGCCCCCATTTTCTTCATCCCAAAGAAGGACAGGGGGCTCCGCCCCTGTATAGACTACCGGGGGCTGAACAAGGTCACGATTAAGAACCGGTACCCCCTTCCCCTCATCCCCGAACTTCTGAATTGCCTTCAAGGAGCCAAGATTTTTACTAAATTAGACCTACGAGGGGCATATAACCTCATACGAGTAAGAGAAGGGGATGAGTGGAAGACGGCCTTCCACACACGGTACGGCCATTTTGAGTACCTGGAGATGCCCTTTGGCCTTGCTAACACCCTTCTACCTTCCAGCATTTCATTAATGATATCCTCCCTGACCTCTTGGACATATTTGTGATAGCATACCTTGATGACATCTCAATATATTTCGCTACCCAGGAGCAACATATAATGCATGTGTGACAAGTTCTCCAATGTCTTCGCATGCATAAGCTTTATTGTAAGATAGAAAAGTGTGTGTTCCATCTCTCTTCTGTGGACTTTTTGGGTTTTGTGATCACCCCAACCGGAATTCAGATGGACCCCCGGAAAGTGGAGGCCATCCAAAACCCGTCAAGGTGCTTCAATGCTTTCTTGGAAGTGTTAATTATTACCGGCAATATATTCTGCATTTTGCTAAACTTACCACCCCTCTAACTCATTTATTAAAGAAGCACCAAGAATTCATATGGGGACCAGAACAACATTCTAGCTTCCAGATTTTAAGACAGGCATTCGTATCAGTCCCACTGTTCCACCACCCTGACTTCCAGCAACCATTCCAGGTTGAAGCTGATGCCTCCAGTAAGCCATGCTCTCCCCAAAGTTGCCTGAACAGGACCAGATGCTGCCTTGCGCATACTACTCTTGCCAATTATCTCCTTCTGAACAGAACTACTCCATCTTTGACCGGGAACTGCTAGCCATTAAGGCGGCGTTTGAAGCCTGGTGCCATTACCTCGAAGGTGCTCTCCATCCCATCACTGTCGTTACAGATCACAAGAATTTCACCTATCTACAAATGGCACAGATCAACAATGCGAGACGTGCACGATGGGTGCTCTTTTTTTCACGTTTTAATTTTAACATCCAATACCGTCCAAGCAAACTGAATATTCTGGCAGGCACCTGAATACCCTGAGGAAAATGGTGAGGCCAGAACCCCTAAGGGTCCCATCCTTAAACCAAAGGTCTTCGCAGCAACTTATACAACACGAGAACACTTGGTAGAAGCCACAGCATGAGAACCTCTGCCTCCATCAGGACCAGTCTCCGTGCAACCTGATGGACTAGTCCGACAACTAGAGTGTATTGTTGTTCCTTCCTCTTGCCTCCCGCAAATTCTGTGGGCCCATCATGAGGCCCCCCTTGTGGGATACCCAGGCTGCGACCATATGTACTATTTAATTCGACATTCCTTTTGGTGGCCATCCCTCCTGCAAGACGTTCGAGAACATGTAAGTCAGTGTGTTACCTGTGCCCACACTAAAATGCCTCAACAAGTAACTGTGGGTCTTCTCTAACTTTTGGAACCCCCTCAAGGCCCCTGGCAGAGAGTGGGCATAGATTTCATCGTCAACTTACCCCCTTCTCGAGGATACACCACCGTTTGTGTGGTGGTAGACCATTTTACAAAGACAGCCCACTTCATTGCCTGAAAGGGGGTGGCTTCTGCACGCAAGACCGCCCTTTTATTTATACGGCACATCGTTCAACTGCATGGATGGCCCCTAGAACTAATCAGTGATTGGGGATCCCAATTTGTTTCCCGCTTTTGGCGTGCCTTATTTATGGCCCTTCACGTACAGCTGAAACCTACAACCGCCTATCACACCCAGGCCAATGGCCAAGTGGAACGAACAAACCAGGATCTTGAACAATACTTACACTGCTACATAAATTACCTCCAGGATGACTGGTACATGTGGCTTCCGATTGCAGAGTTCACACATAACAATGCCCTTAATGCCTCAATAGGCAACTCTCCCTTTTTTATTTCCTATGGGTACCATCCCCAAATAGGATTTCCTCACATGGCTGCAATACAAGTACCCGCTGAAGGAAGTCTGTTACAA
This sequence comes from Sphenodon punctatus, assembly GCA_003113815.1. Classification (NCBI taxonomy): domain Eukaryota; kingdom Metazoa; phylum Chordata; class Lepidosauria; order Sphenodontia; family Sphenodontidae; genus Sphenodon; species Sphenodon punctatus. The sequence continues at coordinate 2,238,435 of QEPC01012560.1, read as the reverse complement.
TGTATCCTCTAAGCCCAACACCTTGCCAAGGCTACATTAGCAGAATCCCATCCAAAATATAAACAGGCTGCTGATCAGCATCGATGACCAGCAGTATCGCTCGATCCGGGAGATTTCGTCTGGATAGACCATCGACATTATGCATCCAAGCGGCCCTCTCACAAACTAGATGACAGATATATGGGCCCATACACTATCCTTAAACAACTCAATGAAGTCACCTACAAGGTGAAATTGCCAGCACACCTCTGTATTCATCCCACTGTCGAGGAAAATTTTATGCTCACACACTGTTGGTAAAATCTGTCAAAAGTTCTTTATTGATCTCAACACGCAGAGAGAGAGAGCAGAACTGATCCCATGCAAGAAGACAGCCTGGTCTGCTGGTTTGCAGAATACATAGGTATTTTATAGGTTACAATTCAAGCAAAAAGATACAGGCATGTCACTCAAAGCAACGTCATACGAAGGTAAAAGGTTACAGCAATTGTTTACCTACTCAGCAACTTATTCTCAAAACAATATAAGCTAGACTGTTTATAAAGTAAGGTGCCTAAACAAAGCCAATTAACTAGTACATTTGCAAGGCCATTGTTTGCTATCTGCTGTAGGGAAGAAAAGAGCGGCCTTCCTCTGTCCAATGTTTATCATGTATGGAGCTGTTTCCCAGACCTTGCTGTGTGAGACAGAACCCAAACTAGCCTCATGATTATATCTATCTAGCAGGCTAAAGCTCACTTCAGCTAAGAATGGTTATTACCCAACATTCATCTGTCTCCATTTTGTGTTACCTTCCTTCGGCTATGTGTAGCTTAATTCCATAGGGTCCCTTATAGAAATTCTCTGACACCACATTTCATGTCTCGCTACTAAAGAAGGCCTCAGACACATCATCACTCCCTACACCACCTGTTGAACCCCACCTCACTGGAAACAATGATACCCACTATGACGTGCAGACCATCCTCGACTCTTGAATCAGATGGGGTTGCCTTCAGTACCTAATTGATTGAAAAGGTTTTGGACCCGATGATCGTTCCTGGGAGCCTGCCACTCAAGTCTCGGCCCCTGACCTTACCCAACGCTTTCACCTACACTATCCCGAAAAACCCGGCTCCCATCAGACCCTTGGTCGGGGGGCTCGGCGGGGGGGTACTATAAGGGTTGCTCCCCAGAGGAGGGCCCCACCACAGTGACTGAGATCCCACAGACAGATCATGCCAGGACAACGAGACAGGCAACTGCCACCTCCCATAGACATACCTTCTCCCCCTCTGGGGAAGGAACAAGAAGGGGCGGTTGCTAGGCAACCGCCACAGGCAACGTTGGCAGGAGATCTTTCCCCTGCCGCCTCACGGAGTGTGGGGGCAGAGCCGGCATGCCTGAGACACTCACTGCAGCTCCAGATGCAACGAGGGGGCGTGGCATCCCCCATATACACCAGCGCTGAAAAGCAAACAGCGTCGGTGATCTGCAAAGACTGGCCTCCTGGAGAGAGAGAGAGAGAGCGCAATTCCTCAGCTGAGTATCTTGTTGCCTGAACTATTGTTGTGTCCTCTGTCCCTATTGGAGTGTGAATGTGAGTGAATGCATGTCCCCTTTCCCCACTTCCCTAAATCCACGGTGTGTGTGAGAGTGCGTGTGGGCCTCTGGCCTGGGCAACTCTGCCTTTCCCTTCCTTCCCAGGGATCCTTCACTTCCTCCTCGTTCCCCATTGTGTCAGAGCCCTTTCCCAGCCATGTGCTTCCTGGGCCCCTTCCCTGTGACTCCTCCACCTTCTGCACTAACCAGTCCTTCCCCTTTCTTTCTCCTGGTTCGTGTGGGGTGTGATTGGTGGGTGGTGGGAGGTGGACAGGAGCAAACCTCTTGCCCTGATTGCTCGGAGCCCCATGATGAGATAGGCCTGTCTCCTAGGAGATACTAAGGGCGATTACACTATCCTGATGGGCATTCTTATCCCTTGATCTCTGACCCTGCTGGGCATCATGGGTAGTCATTGTGTCTCCTGGGTGAGTGCGTGGTGTCTGTGAAGATTGTCCCGTGGATCCCCCACTCAGGTTCCATCTAGACCCCCCTCCCCTGACACTACCAAATGTGCAATTGTCCGGGTAAGATCAGGATCAACATCTGCTAAGGCCAGTAATGATAAATTATGATAAGTTCTCTCTTTAAACTTTGAGCAAAAAGGAGTCAAATATACCTGACATGGGGAGTCATACAAATAACACTCAAACAAAAAAATGTGCTCTGTCATCTCCACCTGTTGGAGATCAAAGGGGCAAAGCAGTCTATGTAGATAATAGCATTATTATTTGTGCCAGAAGGTGGTGAAGCGTGTGCAGGTGCTCACCAACCTTGGCACAACTGCCATGGTGAGGCATCTGAATGGATGCCACAGTGCTATGCTGTTAAGCGGTCAGGCAGGGGCAGTGGATGCCAGTGGACTCCCAACTGCAGCGAACAGTTGTCCACCTCCGTCAGCAGGCAATCATCCTGCTCTAACAGCTGCCTCTAGCAGAAGGAGCGGTATCACTGCTAGGGGGGAGCAGCAGCAGCAGCCGCAGCAGCGTCAGTACACCATGGAGGAGCTGAGGTGGGGGCAGCTGCCAAGTCTCTCGGTAGCTGCAGGACGTGGAGGGCAACATGGCTTTTAACTGAAATACACACACATGTTCGGGGAAATGATTGTGTTGGATGGGCAGTCCTTCTCGGTGGTTGGGGACATGGGGTTTAGGTGCCTGATTGGCTTCCTGGCCTCCCAGCTTAACCTGCCCTTGCACACCACACTGAGTCAGGCTGCCACTGATGCCTGGCAGCCTGCAATGCCCAGCTGAGTAGGAGTGCCATCCACCAAGCCCTGGCCGGGCCTCTGCTGCTGCTCTGCCAATGCCTGGAAGCCTACAATGCCCATCCAGGTAGGGCTGCCAGCCACTAAGCCCTGTCTGGGCCTCTGCCACTGCTCCGCTGATGCCTGGCAGCCTCCATCACCCGGCCATGATGATGACTAGAACTGGAGAATCCAGCATAGAGTGAGCAGAACAGGAAGCCTGCCAGTGTGTAGGGATATGCGAACAGAACTCAGCTGAACATCCAAAAATAGCACTAGCAATACTGATAATGATACCAAATTTGAAGATTATTTTTTTCAGCTTCGGTATCATTTGGCCCTGAAACAACCCCTGGTCTCCACCCCTGGTGCCAAGAAGTCTGCTCCTCAGCTGCCTCCCCTTCCAATCACATTTTTCCCACACAAAGTCACATTTTTCCCGCACCCGAACTCACCTGAACTCACCCAAACATGACCGAACTGTACGGCCATTTTCGAGTTCAGTTCGGATGTTCAGTTCGGACGTCTGAACAGACCAAGTTCGAGCCGAACTCCAAACATCCGAACCGCATTTGCATATCCCTACCAGTGTGTCTGTTTAAGATATTAAACAGCCCAAACCCCCACTGGGCCTACCCTTCACTTCAGGTGGGGCAACCTCCACAACAAAGGACACGTACCCATCCAAGTCCAATTTCCCCACATGCCACATTTCTTGGAGCAAAATAATGTTTAAGGACCTAATGAAACAATCAAAATCATTATCCATTAATTTGGTTTTCCAACCAGAAATGTTCCGAGAAACTATAGAGATAAAAGTATTCCTTAGGGGTCCTACCCATCATTCCTTCATTTCATCTGCAGTTGAAAAACCCAATTGATTTGAGGGGAGATCAAATTCCTCCATCCCCAATACTGAGGGAAAGAGAGGAGGTCCAGGAAAATCATCCATCTTAACAGGAGATAATCCTGAAGGATTGGAACCAGTATTACCCAGCACTGTGCTTGACCACTTCTCATGTGCCAAAGCACCCAGAGAAGTGGCCTCATGCTGAATGTTTTGTGACATAAATTTTTTACCTGCTCTGTAACTAAGACCATTTCCCCTTGAGGATGGTACCCTTCAAACTAAATAGTAATTGCAGGCTTCCAGGCATTGGTGGAGCCGCGGCAGAGGCCCAGCCCAGGCTTAGTGGTAGTTGGCACCAATACGGGGCTGGGCATTGCAGGCTGGCATCCTACTTGCCAAATATCAACCAACTCTTCTGCAAATTGGTCAAGTAGCCTTGCCCAGTGGTGATTCACGAGGCCGGCCAGCCACTGCCTGCCGTGATGATGAAAATGGAGAACCCAGCATAGACGAAGCAGAACTTGAGGCCTGCCAGCCTGAAATGCCTGTCTAAGTAGAGGTGTCAGCCAGCCACCAAGCCTGGGCCGGGCCTCTGCCGCTGCTCCACCAATGGATGGCAGCCTGCAATGGCTGGCCAAGTAGGGGTGCCAGCCACCAAGCCGTGGCCAGGCCTCTGCCACTGCTCCACCAATGCCATCCTGCAATTCATTGACCTCTATGGGTGCCAACCACCAAGCCCCAAGCCTTTCCAGCCTCTGCTGCTGCTGGTGGTGGTTCTCTGCCTGCAGGCCATGACAACATGTGCAACCCCGCTTTGGGCACCAGCAGGCACTACTTGGCCGGGCATTGCAGGCTGCCAGGCATTGGTGGAGCAGCGACAGAGGCCCGGCCAGGGCTTCGTGACGGGCACCCCTACTCGGCTGGGCATTACAGGCTGGTAGGCCTCCACATCTGCTCACTCTATGCTGGGTTCTCCAGTTCTAGTCACCATCACGGCAGAAGTGACAGGGCTACAGTAGTGCCTGCCAGTGCTCAAAGAGGGTTTACACGTCTTGTCATGGCCTGCAGGCAGAGATGGGCAGCCCAGCAGGATATCTGCTTTCAGTAGCCTTTGCGTGGGCAGCAGCATTGCTCATTTGTAGGACAGGACAGGAGTCAAGAGACCCCAGTTCTAATTCCTGGTTTGGAAGTCCTCTAACCTCTCTGCATTTCAGCTTTCCAAGTTCTAAACCAGAGGGCTACTGTTCTGGGCGCTCACAGGAGAAAGCACCTGTATGGAAACTAGGTTTGCGGTATTCAGTTCCAATTGCTGTTGCGTATCCAGCCTCTTTTCAGGGTAAAGAAGAGGACTCTTAAATGCTTCCCCTTCTTCAGAAGAAGTTAGGCTCAGCGTTTGGACCCCCAGGGTGCCCCCCCAATTCCTGTTGGGGAATGGCTGACTACCTGAAACCCACCGATGCCTGCCAGCCTGCAATGCTCGGCCAACTATGTGTACCAGCCACCAAGCTCCAAGCCTTGCCAGCCTCTGCTGCTGCTGCTGCTGGGTCTCAAACAACCATCTCTGGTGCCACGGGCACTCCCAGAGGCCAAACCCTGAGCCTGCCTGCCTGGGCAACCCAGGGTGCCAAGTGCCAAGCCTACCCAGTCTCTGCTGCTTCTGCTGCTGGATCTCCAACATTCTGCCATGCCTCCCTGGGCACCTCTGGGGGTCCCTGGAACGCCCCAAGCCTCAAGGCGGGACAGAAATTTCTGAACGTTCGGGGGGGGGGGTGTTTCCAAACTCCGCCGGACCAAATGCATGAAACCAAACTAAGGTTTTAGTCCAGACATCTGAAGCTGAACTCCATCCTGTTTGCACATCCCTAGAACTCCCAACGTGGCTGCCCGAGCCACGGAGGCAGCCACCATACATCTGGCTTGCCCTGCATGGAATACTCCAAATTTCCTAGCATTTCTCCATGCGTGAACATGAGTGGGTGCTACATGGCTCTCGGGAGTACACATCTGGCTTCTCCACCTTTAGATGGATGGCGGGCTCTGTCGCTTCTGGGTAACCATGGGGGGTAGCATCTCTTCTATTACCCTTTGACATAATAATCCCTTGACCCCAATCAACAACAAAGTCATGCAAATATATCAAATATCAAACAGGATCTTATCTGAAAATTATGAAATCTCACTGGAGTTCCCAAATCACGGTTTGGAAACTTCTGCCTTAGAAATTCTTTTAGTAGGCACTCTAGCCAAGCGGCCTGGGCTTGTGAACAGTGTTAGGTGAAAGTTCTATAGACCAATGTATTTGGCTTAACCACAGAAGAAGTGGCAGTAATCCAGTACTCCAAGGGAACTAAACCATGGATGCTGTCTATGATTAACTGTCTGAGATGCATCCATTCCTGGGACTATCTGCCAAAATGCATTTAGTCTGCACTAAAAATGTGGCATTATCCCAGAGGCACTTATAAACAGTCCTCACTTTTTCCTAGGGAACCACCCATGTTTATTTTTGTTAAGATATCAATACTTCATTAGATAGCAGTGAATGTGATCACAGGAAAATATTAGCAATAAATTACAAAAGGATATGAAGTCTAGAAGTTAGAGCAAGAGGCTATAAATCAGAGCATGAGATCTACCCTTCTTGACACTTCCACTGTTCTTCTCTATGACCTTGGGCAGGTCATTTAACTTCTCTATTCTTTAGTTTACCCAGTACAATGAAGGTATGGCATTATCTACATCTAAGACCTGATAAGCTATTTTTGATTAACTTTGTGATAAATTTAGCACCTTGTGTTATCTGAAATGTATCCATGAAAATACTTTTATTATTAGAAATTTAATTACTTGAGATTATTCAATGGATGGTTTACAGGAACATGAGACAGACTAATGGCTCTTGGCAAACTATTTGCCATGACTGCTGCTTCAAGTATTTTCTGTTCTTAATTAGCAATCTTTATTTATTTATTATTTATTTATTTTACAATGTTATACCCCACCCCTTCGGCAATAATAATCTTTGCTGGGTGATTCATCACACAGCACACACAAAACAAGGCCAGCAAGGGAGAAGGAGAAAATACACTTTGAACAACAAGGGAGTCATGAGCAGGCGAGGATGCGGGCAAAGCTCCCTGGCAGGAATGTGGTGGGAAACAAGTGCAGAAAGATAGGGGGATCAAGGCCATAAAGAGGCAAGATGAAGACAAGGAACTTGTCAGGGGCGTAGCTACCGTAGAGACAGGAAGGACATTTTTTTCAGGGGGCTAAGCTGGGAGGGGAGCGTGGTACAAATCCCTCCTGTCCTGTTTGCAGTGTGGCTTTACAGAGGCTGAGTGGAAGTGCCAGCATCTGCAGTGCGTGCGATGGAGCAAGCACCACAATTCTTAAAGGACCCCGTGAGAGACCCGGACTGTAGCGCCCTTCAGAGAATTGAAGCATATAATATTTTGTTTCTGCTGTTTCTACCAAGTAGACCAAAACAGGAAAAAAATTACTTCTGCACCACGGAATATATGAGATTCAGTCAGGTAGGCAGTGTGTGCCTACTTTGTTTTTATAGACTTACCCTGGTCTTACACCTGTTAAACTTAAACGAGCCTCCTTAAACTCAAACCAAAATGCTTCGATCTCTAAAGTATGTGAAGAATCTTGAAGAAAAGTTCAGCGTCTGAATGAAGGGGTGTGGGTTGTTGTTTTTTGGTGGGGTTTTTTGGTCTGTTTCATTTTTCCAAGGGAGGTTTAATTGATGGTTTCTTCTCACTTTTCATTTTTCTCTTAGACTTTTGTGTTAGAAATTAGCATGCAAGGGAAATGCAGATAACAACAGGAAGCAAAGCTGTAAATTATTATTTTATTTTTTTTGCTTGTCACCCAAAAATAATTCAGTCTTCTGATTCGTGACCGAGGTTATTCATCTCTATGAGTCTTCAGCATAGAATATAAGAGTCTCAAATGCAGCCATAGCCTAATGTGAATCTGCTACATAGCAATAAGGTTGACTTGAAAACTTAATAGGAAGATGCTTCTGGACTTTAATTCATGTCAAAAATTGTTTATTGCCAGACTGGCAACTCTGATTATTGGAGACCTACAAAACACAGCAGCAAAAGAGCAGGTTTCCTCACACTGCTCCATTTACATGATTCCAACCTTCTTTAGTCATGTAGGAAACATGCTGGAGATAAATCTTCCCCTTGCTTTTAGGGCATTGGTTTAAAATTCAATACTAGAGCTGCAGTGGGCACTAAAATTAGTACCCACAAGTAATGTCTGCATTTTGGGGCACCCTATCAGGCACCCGACAGGCTACTTGAGGACCAGTCAGGTGCCCTATGCTCCCAAATGCCAGCATTACCAAGAGAAACTGACAAGCCCACCAGCCCTGGCCGGGGCCGCCCTGTCTCTTTGAGAGACTGACTGGTGCTTCCCCCACTACAGCACTTCTCAAGTGAGGGATGCTGTAGGGTGGGAAGTGGCCTTTGAAAGTGATAGGCCCCAGCCAGCTACACAGCAGTCCTGGCTGGGGCCTGTCACTTTAAAAGGCCATCTGGTGTGTTTGAGCAGCCTGGCAGGTCCTGTTGCGGCATTGATGATGCCCAAATGGGATGAGTCAATTCACATACTCCAGATTCATCAGGAATGCCTGAATCTTTGGGTGCCTGGTTGCATCTCTACTCAGGACTTGCATGCTGTTCTGCCATACATTCCCTGGGTATCTGTAGGTAAGTTATTTGGGATAACATTTTCAAAAATTGCTTTATTTTGAAGTGGTCCCAGAGGTATAACTTGCAGGGAGGATTGTGGGGTATATTGGATCCCTTTTGTTGCAGGCACGCTGACTTTTGTTTTAGCTTCTCACTGAATATTTTATTTTATGGTTGTTTGTGGGGTTGGGGCCAATCCCATGTCTTGTATACCTTGTGTGGTATGCGCACATGCACATATGTGTACAAACTGCATGCACACCCATTGTGGGGACATTGTGCCATGTGCAAGCTGTGTGTTACCCGCACGGAACCCGCATGCAAAGAGGTTTGGAATTGCCAACAATTTAACCCCCACTATCAATATTGGTATCCTCCAACTACTGAGCTCAATCTGTGTGATCAGCGTGTGTGATCAGGGGAGTGAGGGGTTCCTTCCAGGACATAGATCCAGTCAAGGTACGTGAATTCATGCAGGTATATATAGCTGTTCGCAGGAGGGGCAGGGTATAAATAGATAAATAAATAAATAAAATAAAATATATATTTGTGTAGGTGTGTGCATGCATGTGTGTGTGCATGTGTGCGTGCACACGCACATTTGCATGAGTGTGTGAAATAAGCTGCCCCACAAGCTATCCCCAGCCAAGTCAGTGCTGCACGACTGATTGTTCTCGCTGGCCTTCACCTTGAAAGAGAGTGAGTGAGTGAGTGAGTGAGTGAGTGGGCCTCTACAGACAAGACACTCTCCACCCATTCACTATACATGTTGTAGGACTGCAGTGTTGCCATATGGGTGCCCTACAACATGTATTGTGGGTGGGAGGTGGGTGGGTAGTGTCTTGTCTGAAAACAGCCATTGAGTGAGTGCTGGAAAAGCAGCCAATGCTTGGTCTGCAGTCCTGGTGATTTCTACGCCCCCTACCTCAGCCTTAGGATATATACTGTGAGACTTTCCCTCTCTTTTCTCTGAGGTGATTTTTAATGTGCCATCTGCACAAAGCCTGCCCCAGCACCACTAGAGGGCCATACGCAGAGAGTAGGGGTATGCAGCTGGTGTTTAAACAACACACATTTAGTAGAAAATGCTTTTTTCAGAAGAATCCAAACTTCGACACTCTGCCTCCCAATTTCAGATTCCTATGCAAACACTATTACACAGCACAGAAAGTGCAAGTTCAGAGATGTCATTCATAGGAAACTACTGATTTGTCAATGAAAATCTCTTTACTTAAAAACACTTATTTATAGGTGTTATAACATTCTTTATGTATTGTTTATCATTTAATATATAAAGTGTGTTCCGTACGTTATCTGCAGTAAATGTCTATGAAAGACAAAAAGACAAAAACACCACAAATTGGAGACACAAAAAGACAAAACCTACCCCCCACCCGTACACATCCCTAGTGGAAATGTATGTTGAGCTATATGCATAATGTTCTGCCCAATGACAACGTCCTCAACTTTTTCATGGTCTGGGCAGTATAGACTGAATGCCCATCTGTAAAGAACTGACCTAACTGACAGGACAGGCCTTACCATAGGGCAACCTGGGATGATCCTCCAGACCCTGCTGTTTTCTCTAATTCTGAGGGCCCCATGATTACCCCCATTTTCACCCAGGCATGGTGTGTAGTGGGGCCCCAAATATGACATCTAGAGCCCCACAGAGAGTGCTCCTGAGGAGACACAGCAGGGTATGGGCCACCAGGGGCCCCACATTTTATTTTCACCCTGGGCCCTTCAAATTCTAAGGCCAGTCCTTCTAACAAGAGTTACTAAAATTTGGAGACTCAGCCCTGTCTGCATCACCTTTCACCCACATAAGCCCTGGCCTATGACTTTGGGGGGAGGGAATTTGTGGGCGATGTGTCCCCCACATTCCCTACTATAATTACACCCATCAGGGCCCAAACATAATTTATCTGGGCCCGTACAAACGTATAACATGGGTCACCCGTCACAATTCCATCCCATAAACACAATCTCATGAGTCAGGAAAGAAAAAAATCTATTGTATTTCTGAAAAGCTCACTGTTCAAAATGTTGCTTATTCTGCCCTAACACTGCTTCTGATTGGCTCCATTAAATCTCACAAGATCTTACAATATCTGGACACCCCATAGATACAGGGAAATAAGTCTGCATAAACATCCTCAAGCATCTACAATTTAGCTTAATTATTTTTCTCATGGTAATAGGCATGCAGTCCTGACCTCCCTGGATCCACAGGCCCCAGTAAACTGTACCTAGTAGTGTACCCAGTAAGGTCATCCCACTCCCATGCTTGGGCCCTGACACTTAGGAGTGGTTGTTATTGTAATACACTCATTATTCCTGAGCAAGTAATTTAACACTATTCAGATTCAGAAGTCTAAATCCCATTTTCAAAAGGAACTTAGTCACATGGGGACCTAAGCTCGTGGTCATGTGATTCCCTATAAAATCACATTCAATTAATTCTCTCTGGAGTTACCCACTGTGAAATAGTATCACAAACAAATCAACGGGACAGAAGAGAATAATACTGTTCTAATCATTCTTGCATGTTAGGGGTGTGTCCCAGGCCCCCATGTTGTTTTCATTTTTCATTTTCGTTATTCAAAAATGTTGTTTTTGTTGTTGTTATTAACAACAATGTTGTTTTCATTGTTGTTATCATTATCATTTTCGGTATTTTTTGGCTGTTCCATCAGGCTTTTGGCGAGGGGTAGGGGTGGGATGGGGGGTGGGGTTTTCCCCACATATTGTAATTTTAAATTGTTTTAAAACATTTAAATATTTTTATTGAATGTTGTTCGGCTCCCCGGGCTGCCCTGAGGGCAGGTGGGGCGGGATATACATTTTAAATAAATAAATAAATAAATATAGTTTTCATTATCGGTATCAATATTGTTATCAATATTGATATCGTTATTGATATTGGTAACATTTCAAATTAACATTTTATTTTTGGTATTAGTATCGTTATTGATTCCTGTGCATACCTAATATTTCTCTAAATCTAAGGTCGACAGGGGAAGGGAAAAGCAAAACTATCTATTATCTAATCAGTTATCTATATAACTAGTCTAATTTATATGTCTATAATATATATCTATATCTAATCTGTACTACATACATATATATATATATATATATATATATATATATATATATATATATATATCTGTACGACATATATATATATATATATATATATATATCTGTACAACATATATATATATATCTGTACTACATAGGCCAGGTTTTTTCTCTCCGTTGTGTGAGAGCTCTGCTTGTCAGGTTGCGTTTACAGAACTGTGGTGCTTGCACATAAAAAATCCTCCCTAGCCTCATTGTATTATTTATTTATTTATTTATTTATTTGATATTACCACCAATACCTTTCCTTCCTCATACCCTACATTTTACCTTCTCCCTTTCCCTACCCTTCTCCCCCCTATAATATACAGGGGTAAAATGTAGGGTATGAGGAAGGAAAGGTATTGGTGGTAATATAAAATAAATAAATAAATAAATAATACAATGAGGCTAGGGAGGATTTTTTATGTGCAAGCACCACAGTTCTGTAAACGCAACACAACGGAGAGAAAAAACCTGGCCCTCCCATTATAAAGGGTTGCAGTGCCCTCCCTCAGAGCCCCCTGATTGGTTGTGGGAGGCAGCAGGCATGAGCAAATCACAGAGTGCCATGAGACTACTGGGGCCTGCTTGCACTGTTCATTGGCCAGTGATACATCCATCAGATAGTGCTGAGCTGCTCGCCCCTCCCAACACAGGCACAGTTCAAGAGTTCAACCCTGTTAAGACTCCCAGATGTCTGCTCCCTCCTCCCCTCTCCACATTTCCCCTCCAAAACTCAACTGCCACAGCACTAATAATGAAAATGATAATGACATTGTTGTTTTCATTTTTCATTATCATTTTTATTATCATTTTTGGTATTGTTTTTGGTATTGAGATCAATATCAATATCAATATCATTATTGTTACTGATATCAGTATTCTCGGTTGTTATTTTTGTTATCATTGTTGTTATTCTTGGTTGTCATTTTCGTTATTGCAATAACAAAAATGACAATTTTTGTTAACATTATTCTCATAACGAAAATGACATGCACATCCCTATTAATGCTTGTTGGCAACATTTGTAACTTTGTTTCCTTATAACCTCTCTTCATACCCCTCATCCTTTCTCCTTGCTTGCAAAGAAGTTTCCTGCTCTCATACTCAAAAATATTGTCAGGGGCATTCAGACCTCTGGTACCAACAAGTCAGTAATCCAGGTTGCTGAAGCTGAGATTGTCTTTTTAATTACAGGAGAACCCATTGAGACTGAAATTGTAGTGCACAAGGCTTTTGTTTACCATGGAAGTAGAATGAACAGCCTGTATTGTTTCAGGGTATTGGAATGTGTTCATTGCAACTCCAATAGGGCCTGAAATATGGGGCTTTCCTGCAGGAAAAAAATACTAAAAATATAAAACATTTTATGTTTTATCTAGTCAAATCTGGTCTTTAAAGTGTTTAAAGTCAAATCTGGTCTTCTTCCTTGGGGCTGTCTCCTAGCAACAGAACCAAACTGCTGAGCAAAGGGTAGGGAGCAGAATTTGATAGGGGTTGTACAGACATGATGCACTACTCTGTATAGCATGGAGCCAGGCTTCATGAGGAATCTCTGGAAGAGGCCAGGAGAGGTGATTGGCCTCTGCTATGGGAACAATCTTCTGGGTGAGTCATCAGCATTGTCTAAGGCTTGAGATAATGGACCAGGCCTAAGTGTGTTATGGTGCTGTCCAGGATGAATTACAGTAGGATTAGCTCCCTGGTTGGCCAAAGCCGCCCCCCCCCCCCCTTTCAGATTGTAAACCCTAGGGCAGGGATGGTGTCTATTCAATTACTTTGTAAAGCACCAGGTACATTGCTTGTGCTATATAAATGCTTGTTAATAATAATAATAAATACTTTTTAGCACACTCTAGCACACAAATGGCACTCACTGTGCTTCACAACATTAGTAGAAAAAACAATAAGGTACCGTAAAACAATTTAAAATCCCTATAAAATCAATTTAAAATAGTTTAGAGGGAGGTAAAGGGAGATGAAAAATAAATTAAGGGGAACAAGCAGTGGATCTTCTAAAAGCACCTGGATAATAGAAAAGTTTTCAGGCACTTTTTGAAGGTGAGGAGGGAGAAACTGAGATGGACATCTGGAGGAGGTGAGTTCCAAACTGAAGAGCCCACAACAGCAAAAGCCCAATCAACATCAATTTAATACGGTGCAATGGCAGGATCCCCAAACAGCAGGTGGTTACTGAGCATAGCTCCGCCAGTAGGGTGAGGTTCCAGGAGCAGATCTCAAATATAGTCAGGATCTAGACTATTCAGGGCCCTAAACACCATCAGAGCAATCTTAAATTGCAGCTACAGCTAAGCATATGCCTTAACAGAGCTTAGTCTTGTGAAGGCTATGTAAGCTGGAAGTCCCTGAGAGGGAAGAGGTTGGAATAGAAAGGGCAGAATCACAGAAGGTAATACAGAGGAATCTATAAATTTGTTCCAATGCTACTGGGTTAAGGTACCGCTTATGCAGTCTGCGGTCTCAGGTACCAGTATTATTATTATTTTAATTATTTATTATTTATATAGTGCCAAAGATGTACCTGGCACTGTACAATCAGTAGTTATAGACAATTCCGTACAAAGAGATAAAGGAAGGGGATACTGTGTTTAGACCTGAAACAACAAATCATGGCAAATGCTGTTTCTGTCGAAAACAGATCATTTGCCTTCATTCTTGTGATGAGGAAACTTACCATATTTCTTGCTATTTTTGCCATCTGTTGTTATTCTTCACAACTTGAACAGAGCTACTACAGGACTGATCCCAAGCCCCATGTGTGAGCAGGGGAAGTGGCAGCTACATTCCAGGGAGGTGCTGGAAATTGCCACTAAAATTGTAAATGTCCCAGAAAATGGAAAAGAAATGTCAGAAAGTGACAAAAAATGTCAGACAGTGGCGAGATTGATGGGAAATGATGAAAAACCACAATGAAAAATGATAATATTGTCCTTTTCCTGCACTCCTACTGGGAATGTGTCCTTAGGCTCAATCCCCTCCCCCCCCTTTGAATTTTATTTATTTTATTTATTTTGTAAAATCATTTTCTACCTTGTCCCTCCTGCTTCAAGCAGCTCAGGGCAGCTCACAATGTTAAAACACATAAAATCAGTAAAAACCAACTAATACAACAAAAAGAGAAGGCACAGAACCACCCCTATCCCACCCTACACCCCAACTCCCTCTCCAAAAGCCAGGCAGAACAGCCAGGTTTTAACCAATACGATGGAAGGAGGGGAGATCCGAGGCCACCAAGACCGCCACCAGGAGGGAGTTCCACAGCATAGGTGTGGCCACCGAGACCGCCCTCTCCAAAGTGGCCCCCTGGGACACAGGGGGGACCTCAAGAAGGGCACTTCCAGTGGACTGCAGTGGCCGATCCAGAGCACAGACAGTGAGGCGGTCCCACAGGTAAGTCAGGCCGCGGCCATATAGGGATTTATAGGTCAAAACTAATATCTTGACTTGAGCCCAGAAGACTATAGGAAGTCAGTGCAGAGCCCAGAGCACCGTTGTAATGTGCTCACAGCAATTCATCCTCGTAAGGAGATGAGCCACTACATTCTGCACTAGCTGCAGTCTCCTGACAGTCACCATGGGTATCCTCACATATATTGTGTTGCAATAATCCAATCTCGAGGTAATGAAAGCATGGATGATGGTGGCCAGGTCACTATCTGAAACATACAGCTGAAGCCATCGCACCAGATGTAATTGGCAAAATGCATTCCTCACCACAGTCCTCACCTGGGAATCCAAGAGCATGCCCAAACTGCGGACCTGGGATACCAGTGGAGGGTATCAATCCCACAAGCGAGTCATCAACATATCATGGTTAATGGTATCAAAAGCAGCTGACAGATATAACAAAATTAGTAGAGTCGATCGACCCTGATCTAATTCATGGTGGAGGTCATTGACCAAGGCCACAAACATAGTCTCCGTGCCATAGCCTGGATGACCAAATAACAAGTGCTGTCTATGTGCCCCTGCAGCTGCTGTGCCACAACCTGTCAATAACCTTCCCTAAAAAGTGAAGGTTAGAGACCAGCCAATAACTGGCGAGGGAATCAATGGTCAAGTGATGGTTTTTTGAGCAGAGGCCGCACCACCGCTTCTTTGAGGCAGCCCGGCACTCTGCCTTATTGAAATGAGGCATTAATCACCCCCGACAGCAGTGACTCCACTGTCTCCTGGATGGCCTTAACCAGCCAGGATGGGCATGGGTCAAGTTCATAAAAGGTGACCCTAACAGTCCCAGCAGTCAACACCAACTGAAATTGATCCCACGAAACCAGACAAGACAGGGCTTCCACAAACTCTAGTTCACCCACTGCAATAAAAGTGGTGTCGAAGTTGTGGTGAATCCAAGTGATTTTCTCTGCAAAATAATCACCAAACATGTCACAGTGGGCATTAGATAACTCTGATTCCAGGCAGAGGGAGGGAGGACCGACCAATCTCCTCACCACCCGGAAAAACTCCACTGGATGAGATTTTTCATAGGCTATATGGGCAGAAAAAACTCCTTTTTTGCTGTCCTTACAGCTGTAGCATAGGCATGTAAACTGGCTCTATTTTTCAGTCTATCATCTTGAGCACGCAAATGGTGCCACCATTGCTCCAACCGCCTCCCCTACTGCTTCAGCAGCCTCAGGTCCTCCATAACTCTTTTCGCCCTTTTCTCTCTGTCTCGTCTGCCAAAACTCTTGTTCATGCTCTGGTCATCTCTCGCCTCGATTACTGTAACCTCCTTCTCACTGGCCTTCCCCGGTCTCACCTTTCTCCCCTCATCTCTGTCCAAAACTCTGCTGCCAAGGTCATCTACCTCACCAGTCACTTCGACCATGTGCAGCCCCTCCTCGCTTCGCTTCACTGGCTTCCCCTTCCTGAACGAATCCTGCACAAGCTCCTAGTCTTCACCTATAAAGCTCTTCACAACCTTGCTCCCCCCTACCTCTCTGCACTTATCGCCCTCCATACTCCAGCCCGTGCACTTCGCTCCTCCTCTGTCCCTTCTCTCACCCTTCCACGCCTTCCCTGCTCCCCTAAGCGCCTTCGTCCCTTCTCACTTGCTGCCCCCATGCCTGGAACTCCCTCCCTGTCCACATCTGCCTTGCCCCCTCCCTTCATACCTTCAAATCTCTCCTTAAAACTCACCTCTTTTGCTCTGCTCTGTCTGACTCTTTATCCTGCTGAGCCACTATTCCTATACCTACAATCGGTTTACCCTTATCCTTGCAACATGGACCTGCCTGCTGTCATTCTCATCATAACCAAGTCAAGTACGTGCACTTGAGACCTCGCATCTTCATGAATGCTAGACCCCTTGTCTCTCCCTCTGTTCCCCTTCCTAAGTCTCTCCCCCAGCTCCTGTCTCTCAGATTGTAAGCACTAGGGGCAGGGACCGTGTCTATTTTATTACTTTGTAAAGTGCCAGGTACACTGCTGGTGCTATATAAATGTTTGTTAATAATAATAATAATAACCCATGGGGGTCTGAGGAGTCATCACCGAGGGAGTGGATTCCTTGGAGCCGTATGTTCAATGGCCTCCAATAGCAGGGTATTCCATAAATCCACAAGGTCATCAAGCGGGTGGTCATCAAGATCAGAAGGTATGGGTAACATCCCAAGGTCTTTCTAGAACCTCTTGGGTTCCATTTGTCTCTGGGGGTGAAACAACCAAATTGGTTCTACACACACCAGGGGCAGACATGTGCCAGGAGACATGTTCACAGGGGGTAATGATCCATCTATCACAAGGATTCTACTAACACCTCCCCTATCAACGAATAGGGATGGAAGAACATGGTTCGGATGTTTGGAGTTCAGACTGAATTTGGTCTGTTCAGACGTCCGAACCGAACGTCCGAACCGAACTCTTGAACGACTGAACAGTTTGGTTGTGTTCACATGAGTTCGGGGGCAGGAAAAACATCTTTCCAGGGCCAAAAAATTAGGATTCGGTTTTGATTTTGTTTCGGTTTCAGTTTTGCTATTTTTGAATGTTCAGCTGAACCGAACCATTGAACCCGAACTCGAGTTTTGAAACGAACAACCGAACATCCGAACCTCATTCTGTTTGCCCATCCCTATCAACGAATACCCCGCCTCAAGTCCAGTGAAAAAATCAGATCCAGGGTATGCCCCCCATCATGCATTGAGCTGCTGATAATTTGGGACAGGCCCATGGTTGCCATGGAGGCCATGAACTCAAGCTCCACACCACTGAGACTGTCGTCAGCATGTATGCTGATATCCCCCAAGACTAATGTCTTTGGGGAGCGCAACGCAACATCCAACACCATCTCCGACAGAGCAAGTAGGGATGCTGACGTACAGGTAGCTCCACAGTATACTATCAGCATCCCCCAATCTGTCCCCTGCCACATCATACACAAGATGGAGGCCCTCTACCTCCTATATGGCCTCCACCATATACCTTCTGACAGACTACGAATCCTTAAAAATAATGGCTATACTGCACACATACACACACACACCCATCACTCCAACTGAGGCTGATGCTTCATGCAGTACCCGACTGGCACAAGGTCAGCCAAAATAGGCCCCGACTCATTGTCCATCCAGGTCTCCATAATGCACACAAGGTCGGTGTCATGGTCCAGGATTAACTCCTGGACTGTAGTGGATTTATTAACCACAGACCTAGTATTTAGCAGCATCAGACTCAGTCCATGGGTCCTCTGAACATGACCCACTTGGTCACCTGCTTCGGGGGAAGTGAGAAGGACAGGCAACAAACACCTGACCCATCTCACAGATCTACACTCCCCCGAGGAATGATATCTCCCCCGCCCCATCACAACCTGAATAGCTGCTCCCCCCTGTTGAACCTCCCGCTCCCAGCTGCTCTGCCCATACGACGAAGGAGATCCCCTCCCCACAAATTCACCCATCCCACCCAATCTCACACCTACCCGTCCCAGGAATGAGGCTGGGGAGAATCCCTAAATTTCCTACCACCCTCCCCCACCTTAAAAGCATAACTTCCCCTAAACAGCCTTCCCTGAATAAATTAAAAACACCATCAACCCCAACCTCCACACCAACGGTCCAACTAAGGGCCTCGCATACAGCCTACGGCTGTGATGGTGGCACTAGTGGGTCGCAAGCCGCCAAGCTGGTGATTCTTGGCAGATCCAGTGGGAGCACAGTTCAAACCAGCCAGTGGGGGGTAAACTATCTATCATAATCCAGGTTGCTCCAGCCGCAAATGCCACAACAACCCACAAATGGTCCACCAAAGGTACTTCATTCTTTGGCAGTGCCCTTTGGCCACTGCCTGAAGGTCTCTGCCCTCTGGGCAGAAGCTCCCTTATATAGTTGTTACCTGGGAGGAGGAGGGGCAAAGGAGAAACCCCAAGTGAGAGGGATCCAGCAGCCACACACACAACAACCCCCTTTCCAGCCCAGCCCTGCTACACCCTCTGGACAGCAGCTCCCTTATATAGTTGCTGGGGTTGAGCCCGGTAAGTCTCCCTCCCCCGCACCCCATCCTTAACGAGAAAATTAAGCCCTGTCCTTAAAGAGTTAATTGCCACTAAAACAGTGGTTCCCAACATTTTGCCTGCATGACCCCACTTTGAGACATTCATATAATTCTGTGACCCCTGACTAGAGCTGTAACGGGTACCTATTAGGACCCACAGGTAATTTTGGGGCACCCAATCAGGAACTCAACGAGCTCTACTCAATCTCAGCTGAGAGGTGCTCCAGCAGGGAAATAGCCTTTGAAAGTAACAGGATCTGGCCCAGGCCACTATAGCCTGGGCAGGGCCCTGTCCATTTCAAAGGCACGTCGCACTCCACAAACACTCAAGTGCTTCTCAGTCAAGAGGTGCTCAGGGTGGGAAGTGACCTTTGAAACTGACATCCCTGGCCATAACCGCTGTGGAGATGGGGTTTGCAGTGATCCCAGGTGGGGCCTATCACTTTCAAAGGCCAACCAGTGGGATTGAGCAGCCCGTAAAGTTGCGTTTGGACATCAATGCTGCCCAAATGGGGCCGGGTTGATCTGAGCACCCCAGATTCACCGGGGGTGCTCGAATTTATGGGTGCCCAGTTGCATATCTTCCCCAGACACGAACAAAGACATGCAAAGAATATCAGATACATTTAAGATTAACTTGGGGGTGAGACTCCACATAAGACCCCAACTCACAATTAATCAGACACTAAAGACCTCAAAATAAGTGGGACTTAAATCCTGCATGGGGGCGAGTTTCATCTTGTCTGAACAGACAGAGAACTTCAATTTTGAGAGCTGTCAATACAGAAGCAAGGAATAATTAAGCCACAACAATTGCTTCCTTTGTTTGATTTAGGATCTCAGAAATATAGAACGCTGGATAATAATAAAGCATCATCTCCTTGAACACATAGGAAGAAATTCAATTTCAACCAAGCTGCGTACATTGTTTTTGCACATGACTTGGCTTTGTCAGTCCTAATTGTCTAGGGTTCTGTAACATGCCAGGACACAGGCTTTTCCAAGAAGCGGGTCATATGAAGAGCATTTGGAAAGTAAATATAGCCTGTAACTTCCTTAAAAAGTAAAAGGTTCCCTTCCTTGGTTGGAGATAACCGGCTGAAGTGATCCTGATTTATGTGCAAAAAATAAGCCCCCGTAGGTTCATTTTTTGTGGGTTAAAACTAAAGATGGGCCTGAGCCATCATGTTCCAACATTGACTTCCCAGAAGTTTGGCAGCCTTTGGAATTAGACCCGATTCATTCTAGTTCAGTCACTCCTCAAAAGCAGATTAGGAAGAACAAGTTTGTAAAAATCACACAAAATTTCCCAAACCTAGGCCAGTTCTTAGAATTGTTCTTCTGATCGTTCTGACATGTTTTCTTTTTTCTTTTCCCCTTTGTGTCTGACACATGAAACATAAGTGACAAATTTCCAGAGAATTCATGTGTGAAATTACAGACCATGTACTTGACCTCCCATGGGAATGAAGAGGTTATTTACCAAGACCATAGTACAAAGCTACTCACTATGTAAACTGACGATGCCATTTTCAGACTTAGCAGGAGTATTGGTTATTCCAAGTAATGTGTTTGGCATCCAAGTAATGTGTTTGCATCAAATCAAAATTTGTTTATTTGTTTATCCCACCCAATTCCAGGGGCTTGGAGAGAGTTACAAAGGCAATGGTTAGAGGCAAAGAAGTTCAGAAGTTATCTTTTATTGGACCTACTTAAAAAATATCAACTGAAATACTTTGTCTGCATCTATTACTTTTAGGTTGGGCTGTAACTCGGTGCTCAGTTTCCCTCAGTTTTTACCGAGGATCCCAGTACTTGACTCAGTTTGTTTGTTTATTTATTTATTTATTTTACAAATTTTGTATCCTGCATCCTCCTGCCATAAGCAGATCAGGGTAATTCAAAATGTATAAGTTATAAAACAGAATATAAAACAGCATAAAAATCCACATAGTGGAGATAAAACCCTTCCCCCACCCTTTACTGATCTCCCTCACCAAAAGCCTGGCAGAACAGCTAGGTCTTACATAATCATCAAAAGGAGGGGAGTTCTGGGGCCACACGGACCTCAACTGGGAGGGATTTCCACAGCCTTGGTGCAGCCACCAAGAACATGTTCTCCATAGTCATCCCCCCCACCCCCAAGATAGTCGGGGGACTGCAGATATGTTATTTCAGTGCTTTTATACTACCCTACTCGCTGTACAGCAACTCAGGGCGGTGTACAACAAGCAATAATAAAATACAGAATACACAAATAAAAACAGCAACAACAGCACTAGATCTTAGAATAAAATCAATTTAATCCCTCCCTCATCTCACCCCCCTCACTGAATGCCTGACGAAAAAGCCAGGTCTTACACTGTCTGAGAAACATGGGGAGGTCCCGGGAGAGTCGAATCTCCTCCGGAAGGGACATCCAGAGCTGTGGTGCTGCCACTGAGAATGCCCTTTCAAACATGGCCCGCTTAGAAACCCAGGGGAACTCTAACAGGGTACCCCCAGAGGACCGCAGGGGCCGATTGAGAACACGGGGCAGGTGAAGCGTTCCCGCAGATAGACAGGGCCCACGCTGTGCAGGGTTTTAAAGGGTAAAATCAACACCTTGAAGTGAACCCAGAAGTCTATAGGCAGTCAGTGCAGGAAGCAGAGCACCGGTGTAATGTGCTCCGGGTGGCCCGTCCCTGACAGGATGTGAACCTCCGCATTCTGCACCAGCTGAAGTTTGCAAATTGTTATCAAAGCTAGCCTCACATAGATCATGTTGCAGTAGTCAAGCTGTGAGGTGATGAACATATGGATGATGGTGGCAAGGTTGGAGCCTGGGATATATGGTCAAAGACGATGGAACAGATGTAACTTACAAAAGGCACCCCTAACTACAGCCACCACCTGGGCATCCAAGTGGAGCTGCGACTTGAGGAGAACCCCCAGACTCTGAACTTGAGGGACCAGAGTTGGGCGCACCCCATCAATGATGGGAGCCTCAACACACGCACCCTTACCCATCAGCATCATCTCCATCTTGTCAGTATTCAGCTTGAGGTGACTTGTCCTCATCCAGTCACCCACTGCAGCCAGCCACCGGGTAAGCACCGAGACTGCATGGTCTGGGTCGGATGAAAATGAGAGGTATAGCTGGATGTCATCAGCATATTGGTGATACCCCACTCCAAATTCGCTCAGGATCTCACCTAACAGCTACATATATATGTTGAACAGGAGAGGGGACAGAATAGAACCCTGCTGGACCCCACATGTAAGACCCCGTGGGGAAGATGAGCACTCCCCCAGGACTACACACTGAGTTCTACCGGCCAGTAGGGATGTGCGAACACTGGGGGGTTTGGGGTTCAACCCGTTCGGGGTTCACCCCCTCAAACCTTTCGGGTTTGGGCTATTCGGCCTGAACCTGTTCGGTTTCACCGAACCTGTTTGGGGGGCAGGGGAGAGCCCGGTTTTCCCTCTTTCCTCCAGGCTGCATGGGTGTAAGAGGTGTCAGGGTTCACCTCCCCCCCCTGCCCAGCCTGGTAAAATAAAAAAATAAAAAACAATGCTACCCCAGGGATCGACCTACCTGGTGGTGCCGGGGCTCCGGCCCTGGGTCTGGTGGTGGCAGTGGCGGGTCTGACTCCAGTGGTGCTCCGAAGTGCTTCAGGCCTCATGCCTTCCGGGAACTGAAGAAGGTCTTCCAGACGCTCCCTCAGTTCTTGGAAGGTCTGGAAGAGGCCTGAAGAGCTCCGGAGCACCACTGGAGACAGGCCCGCCGCCGCTGCCACTGCCAACTCTTGGCGCAGATTGTCGACCAAAGCCACAGGTGTAGTCTCCATGCCATGACCCGGACAAAATCCTGACTGAGGGATCCAGGAACCCAATCCGGTCCAGATGCCCCTGGAGCTGCTTGGCCACTGTCCTTTCAATAACCTTCCCTAAAAAAGGAAGGTTAGAGACAGGTTGATAGCTGGATATCAACATAAAGAGAAGGCTTCTTGAGCAGGGGCCATACCACAGCCTCATTCAGGCACTTTACAATCCTGCCCTTCACCAGGGAGGCATTGACCACCAGAACCAGCACTACTCCTAGCGTCTCCTGGCTAGCCTTAACCAACCAGGATGGACATATATCAAGTTCACATGTTGTGGCCCGCATAGCCCCCAGCATCTCCACTGCATCGGGGGTTGATATCAGCTCAAACTGATCCCACAAAACAGACTAGGTGGGGTATTCAAAACCTCAGGTATACTCTCTACCTCAAGCGTGGCATCGACGCAATGTTGAATACATGTGATTTTATCAGAAAAAAATCTTTGAAATGGTCACAGCGAGCCCTGGATGCCTCCACTTTCAGGCGGAGAGAGGCTGGACTGACCAGCCCCTTCACCACCTGGGAAAGCTCTGCTGAATGAGATTTTGCAGACAATATGAGGGTAGCAAAGAAAATCTTTCCTGCCTGCATCTGTACGGCATAGGCTCTTAAAGCAGTTCTGTGTCACAATCAGTCAGTTTTAGCATGGGTCAAATGCCACTGTCATTGTAACCGCCTCCCATCTTCCTTCAACTGGCACAGGTCATCCTTGAACTGATGAGCCCTGCACCGCCTATGTGTGGGAAGCGGATGTCTGGGTGCCGTCCAGTTGATGACCTCAGTCAGCAAGATATTCCAAAGTGCTACGAGGTCATCAAGTGTTCGGCTATCAAGGTCAGAAGGCACATCCCTCAGAGCATTTCAGAACCAGAATATGGCTTTATACGTAAGAACCAATGCCTTGAATGGGTCTCGGAAGACTATAGGCAGCCAGTTGAAAGAACAGAGCACTGGTGTGGAGTGCTCAAAGCAACCCATCACCATAAAGAGTTGGACCACCACATCCTGCACCAGCCTGAACCTCCAAACCATCACCATGGGTAGTCCCACATAGAGGGCATTACAGTAGTCCAATCTAGAGGTGATGAAAGCATGGATGATAGTGGCAACAGGCCCGAGTCCGAGACGTACCAAGTACTGAATAAACCAAGAAATCAGTACGATACTCGGCACTCTGTAAATCAAGGAATTGAACACAGCAGGCAGGAAGGGGGAGCAGGTGTGAGTCCCCTAATGTGGTGAGCAGGAAGGGGGGTATGCTCAGCAGGTAGGCGTGGCAGGCAGGAAGTGGTCAGGGAGGAGGGCAGGGGCAGCAATCTCACTGAGGGGACTGGACACATTGGAGGAGTCCAAGTGGAGCCAGCTCACTGACTGCCACCACTGTCACTGGTGAGGTCTCCCCAGCGCTGTAACCCCATTGAGGTGCCCCAGAGCTGCGCATCTCCAGGCTTCAGGCTGCCATCTTTTATCTGAATCCATGCTGGGAAATGTAGTCCAGCATGCTCCCAGACAACCAGCATTCTAATGGTCTCTGGGAGCATGCTGGACTACATTTACCAGAATGTAACTTCCCAGAGAAAAGATGGTGGTCAAATCTTCCAGCCTGCAGCTGGGAGATGTTCAGTGTTGGGGCATCGCACCAAGGTTGCAGTGCTGGAGGGACCTCACAAGCAGCAGCAGCAGGTGGTGAGCCAGTTCCATTTGGACTCCACTTGTGCATTCAGTCCTCTCAGTAAGTTTGCTTCCCCCTTCCCGCCACTTAGGGGATTCTGTAAAATATTCTGCAAAATACTTGGTATTTTACTAAGTACCAAGTATTTTACCAAGTACTGAGGGGTACCGAGTATTCAACAGTATGTAGCTCCTGGAAACTCGGGCCTAGTACTTGACTACTTGGAAATACTCATTAATAATTTTTCTTGTATTTGATTCAGCCCTATTTATTTTGGGGACCAACATGATAACCACATCCTTGTTCTAGAAAAGCAATGGTAACACACAGGGCTTGCCTTAGAATTTGTAGAGTCCAGGGGAAAAATAAAACATGAGGCCCTTGGTGGCCCCACCTCTTTGGGGCCATAGGGGTGGTAATATTTGAGGGGCATGCTGGGAGGGCATGTGTGGGCCCATAGAAGCAGAGAAAATAGTGGAGCCCCATTCCATTTTGTTGTAAAGCCAGCCCTGGTGATACACCTAGAAGTCAGTGGAAGTCACACAGTTAAACACGGGTGTAACTGTAGTGGTGGATATATCTCCCACAAATTTCTTCTCCCTTCCTGTTTCAGGGTGTGGTGAGAGTGCCCCACCACTTGTTTGCCTAGTCTGGAGTAGAAGGGGTTAATCCATAGCCCAGGGAGCATAGTTCATGTGACTGAAACGAGATTGTCACATGACTTGACTTGGGGCTATATAGTCCAGCCCTAGGAGTGTCGGGTTGGATAAAGCAAGATGAGATGCTCCTAAGTTGGCTAGAGCCACCCTGCTGGGGAGGTAGGAGGAAACCCAGACCCTGTCCCAGGGAAAAGGCAAGTGGTTCAGGAAGGCCTTGGAGGGAAGGGCCTGAGGCCATGGAAGGCCTTAGTAACCCCAGGAGCTGCTAGGGAGAGCAGTCAAACTGGTGGACCCCTAATTAAAGATGGGGCAACCCCTTGTGCCTGGGTTAGGAGGGGGCCAAGGATGGAAGAGCTGGTGACCCGCTCAAATATAGGAGGCACACAGTTACCAGAAGGGGGGGTTAAAGGTTGGGCCTGACAGGAGCCCAATGATGAAGTCAGTGAGTTCCACTTGCAAACTTGGAGGGCTTGATTGAGGGTGTGGGTCTAGAGTGGATGGTTACCATGGGACAAGCCATCCAAGGGGAGAGTAGGGGACAGTAGCCAGATCAATCCCCACTGGAGGGGAACTAAAGGGAAAATGCAGGATCACCCAAAGAGCCAGTTGCCTGGGCAAGGGGGCCCAAGGCAAAGGGCAGTGGAACCTAGGGGTGGAGACGAGTTGAAAAGGAGTAGGCTAGGATCCCCAATGAGACCAGGAGTCTAACGGATATCCGAGGCCTGAAAAAGAATAGGCCTCAAAACCCAAGGTGGAGCAGGGGAGGAACCTCCTGGCCCTAGAAAGATGGGGTCAATTACTAGGGTGGTAGGAAGGAGAACCCTGGGAAGCATGGTGCTGGGTACCCTTAGACCACCATAGCAAACCAGAGGGCTGAAATATGAGTAGGTATCAGCCTGAGGACCTTGAGAAGTGACACCCCAACCACCCAGGACTCTGGCTACCTCACAAGGGAGCAGTGAGAACATCCCTTCAGAAGAGGGACCATGGACTATGTTAGAGTTTGCTCAGGCAGAGGGCAGAGCGCTATGGACAGAAACCCATGGTGGGATTAGTCACCACTAAGAGCTAATTCTCCAAAGACAGCAACATCTGCACCAGTGAATCTGGGGATGTCCCACAAAGGAGAAAAGAACAGTGAATGCCACTATAAAGGAGAATACCTCCCCCAGAGACAGACAACAACCAGAGGACCAATGGAAACCTGTGAGTGGCACCAGTCCTGAAGGAACTTGTAGTCAGACTGGGTGATTATGCTTCACACAAGATCATAGAGTGCAGCTCATGTGGGTCAAAAGGACCTGAACAGCTTTAGTCCAAAGTTAAGCCACTTGTGACCAGGGTGGGGGCTTTAGGGAAGCAATCACACTAGTTCACACATTACCGAGGCTGATCCAGGGGTGGATTGGCCATTGAACCCACTGGGAGGATTCCCGGTGGGCTGGGATGGGCTGGAGGGCCGGTCCCGCTGTCTTTTTTAATTTTTAATTTTTAAAAAAAATTGTTGGTCCGGACCCCTGTCAGGCCGGGTGGGGGGAGGTCTCACCTGCCTGAGTGCCTCTCCCTCCTAGGAGCAAAGCAGCAGCTTCAGCAGCAGCGGGGACTCATCAGGCTGGGAGATAAGGCTGTGTTTACAAACACAGCTCCTCCTCCCCAGGTGCTTATCAGAAGGTTGCTACCTTGTAAAGAAGGTTCTTCGAGATGGCTCCTGTGCTCTGAATGCACAGAGCACATGTGGAGCAGGTGACTCAAGGCAGGGGAGGACAGAGCCTCAGCCGTGGGGCAGCAGGTAGGGCCTGCTTGGGGGGGCTTGGGCCTGCTGGGGGGGCAGGGGGCGGTTTTGGTCTCTTTGAGGCAGGGGGCTGG
>QEPC01012560.1:2190743-2208476 GCA_003113815.1 Sphenodon punctatus | reverse complement strand
TTTGCTAAGCTAAACACAGGGCCTGTGGAATACTAGTGCAGCTGCTGTAGGAATGAAGAAGCCTTACTGTAGGATGCATAGCAAGGGGCAGAGTGATTTTGGGTTGGGGGCCACTGAGCACTAAAACGGAGTGATTTGGGGAGCCAGAGCACTGAAATGAGGGTCAGTACCCCCGCCAGTGGCAGTCTTCTCCCCTGACAGCCCCCCATAACCTCCCACTCACCCCTGCCAGGCTGCTGAGGATCTGAGTCTGGGGACTCAGCTCTGCTAGGCCCCAAACCTGGTGCACTCTGCCCGCCCCAATCCACCCCCCAAGCCACGCCCCCTTGGCCCATTTGCTGCCGGCACAGGGCCACTAAGACTATATTTTCCGGGGCCACTTTGATTTCCCAATCCACCCTTGGGCTGATCCCCAGGAAGGGGAGCACGCGCCCTGCGAGAAGAATGCCCGTCAGGATAGAATATGGGTCTTTACCTCTAATTAAAGAGAACAGGCCCCTATCATCATAGGGTGTGGTAGAAACTGGGAAGCCAAGGCCTGCCCCTACAATCCTGACAACACAAACTCGGGGTAAGGAGGAGGGTAAGGGACAACGTGAGGTTCTGTGCCAGGGAGATAGGGAAGGGATTCACACAGGGGAAAGGGAATGGGGGAAACTCACACAGGGAAGGAGAAGGCAGCCCAGCATGGGGCAAGGTAAACAAGGGAACACACACTCAGCTCACATAATCCAAAGCCTTGAACTCACAGATGTCGTCAGGATTCAAGAGGAGGAAGGTCCAAGCACACGAATTCTAAGGGTCAAGCATTCCACAATCAAGGAAGCAACAAACATCTCAAATGGGGGGCCGGTCTCTCAGAAATCACCAGCAGAGCTGCCTCAGCGGCGCTGGTTCTTAACCCCCAGGCCCTGCCCCTGTGTGTGCTCTCAGGTGCTCTGACCACTGCAGCAGGGGCGGGGGATGTACCAGACTGCGTTCCAATGTTGGGGGCATGGCCACCAGCCAAAGTCCTGGCTTGATGGCCGGCAGCCCCGCCGAGCACTCCAGAACCTGCTCCCCCAAAGAGGGCAGGGGCAGGGCAACCCCGGGGTGCCCCTGGTACCATCGGGGGGGATTCTCTTGGGGGCGAGCCCCCATATGGGCAGCAGACCTGACACCACTGCAGTTAAAGTGACTCTATGAGGATGGATGTGTAGGACTGTAAGATGGTGGCTGTCTACTCATTCCATGGGCAATTTGTTAAAAAAATTATTTGCCAGTGCTCAGAGAACCCAGATCATTGTCCAATTGGAAATAAGGACATCATTGTTAGATACTGGCCCTTTTCAAAAGGGCACCGGTGCATGGGAAGAAGGATGGGTGGTGCAGTGGGTGGGTGGGTGGATGGGTGGGTGATGCATGAGGGGGTGTTCCCACGGCCCCACCACCTCCTCCACCGATCTCTATGCACAGAGCATCTGACATTGGCGCTCGTTGCTCCGTATATGAGTGATGGGTGGAGCACGGGGGCACACACGCGCCACTGGCTGTGGTGTTCAAACAGAAGCCTCCCATTCCCCATGCACCTGCCGCGCTGATCTCACTGATGCTACCCCCCACCCGCACACGTGGGCGAGGGGCGTCTGTGTGAAAAGGCCCACTGTCTGTGAATACGTAGGCTGACATTTCCAAAGGTGCCTAAGGGAAGTAGATGTCAACTCCCATTGACTTCAAAGGCATTTAGACATCTAATGCCCCTAGGTTGCCTTGAAAATCTCAGTCTTAATAACAAGAAAATCCTGCCTCAAAAACCATACAATCTACTGGAGACCCTTGTTTAATGCTCCGTTAAGGGCAAGCTCCTTTAATGTCCCTCCCACCCCCAACAGCTAAGCAAGAACCATTAAAGTCTGTTCTGTTACGTTTGAGATTAGGGAAGCATTAATCAGTTAGTTAAATGCCTTGAAACACGACTCCACTTGTAATACAAAACAGCTGTTACAATTCTGCTCTTCACTCCCTGGAACCATATGACCATAATGAGACTTGGAAAAGAGATATAAATAGCTGCAGTACAAAGGTAGTTCTTATCAGAGCTATAACCTGGATCCAAATTAAGGTCACTTTTATATGAGCCTCATTTCTCAGTTCAGTAGAAACAAACCCACCCGGAAGTGGGGGGAGGGTTAGACATTCACCTCTGATACTGGAAGTTGGCCCAGTTCAATTGGAAACAGCCTGTGCCGGCAAACTAGTGCATGCTTGGAAACCTGGACTCCAACTTTCCACTTACTGCATATTGTTCCACATTGCTGAGGGTACTGATTTACTTCCGGGTTTCTGTCTGTTCATTGCACCACATTTCTGAGTAAATCACTCTGCAAAAAGCACCCCCCAACCTACCTACCTCCCCCCCACAACCTCCATTCTAGTGCCTCCAGTTAGAATTGTTGTTCTATATTGTTCCCTTTGCTTTGACCAATCTGACACTGGATTGCAAATTAGTAAAGGAATCTGCCTACCAGCCAATCAGTGAGAAGTAAGTACAAGGGAAAATGGAGTTCAGAGAAAATAGAAGAAATGTGGTATTGCATCAGTATTACCACTCGGGATTTGAAATTGACAGAAAAGCAGTAAACAGGATCTGATAAGCACATTGTTGATAATTCAAGAAACAAAACATCAATCAAGACATTGTCAAGTAACAAGAGGTTCTTGATTTGATCAAGATGATATTGAGAACCAGGATTTCAACAGGAATTCCCATTTTTGCAAAATCTCATTTCAGCCCTTGTTCTATTCCTGTCTGTGACACTGTCTTCCTCTGCAACAACGAACAAATCACTGTTTCCCCTCTTGTCTGACTTTGGGGCATGGACTCTCTTTTCACACGTCTGTATTTAACTCACTCAAAATGAGGGCTGTGCGCCACATCTTTATAGCATCAGAGAGCTTGTTACATTTCAGCTATGTCACTTTGCTTTTTTATTTAATTTGTATTGCTCTGCGGAAATTATTCCTGGAATTTAAGTCACCTTTGGAGGGGTAGGGTGGGTTGTGCCTCTTCTATATGAGTTCTATTCCTTTTTCATTCTCTTTTTATTACTTGGAGTTGTTTGTTAATTTATGGATGTATTATATTTGTATTTGTATAATGTATTTGGTTTGTGTGAAGGCAATGGCCTATGGCCTCGCCGAATAAAGCTAAATCAATCAATTTAATTTGTAAAGCAGAGGTGGGGAACCTCTAGTCCATAGCTGTTTCTTGGTCCCTTTCCAGTTCCTGGTTCTGGCCTGTGGATCCAGCCCCTGCCCCAAGTACTGAAAGTGTGAGCTCAAGGGAAGGAAGCAAAGATGAGGGCATGCACTCAAGAAAGGGGAATAGATCCATGGCATAGATCCGAGAGAACATTCACACATACGTTAAAATGCAGGTTTTTCTAAATGCAGTCTGTTTCAAAGTGCGCTTAAATAAACCCATACACTATTCACGTATGGATTTATTTAACCGCATTTTAAAATTGATTGCATTTAGGAAGCAGCATTTTAATCATGTCACTGCACAGCGCCCCGCTTCGAGGCACTGTGTAACTGACATGATACTGACTAGCCTAGTAGTCAATTTCATGTCAGTTACACAGCACCTCTCTTCCCCACTCTCGACTCCCGGAGAGGGGAGAGGAGCCGAGCCAAGAGCTGGGGAAGTGAGGTGCTGTGTAACTGACATGACACCGACATTCTGACAAGAGGATTTATGCGGGTCATTTCAAATGAGCGCTTGTAAAGGTAGCTTTTGACTGTCTCTCAATGTGCTGGAAAAACAAATGGGAAAACTGCTAAATAAGTGTATGGAGTCTTTCCCACATCGTTCTAATATGCGGGGGAAAGGAAAAAGTGCTGATTTAATGTATGTGTGAATGTGCTCCATGATATGAATCCTTCCTTTCCTTTCTTCATCCTGTGTATACCCATAAGCACCCATGACTCCTATCTGAGCCAAACTCCAGAGCTTGTACTTATTTGCCTCACAGGAGGGGAAAAGTTTCCCACCTCAGCTTTAAAGACACATATCTTTACAGGAGAAAGCCAGACTCTAGGAGGGGGATGGGGAGGGAGGCAAAAGTCCTGAGGAGATAAATATTATATGTGAATCACTTACAGGCAGCCAATAAAACTGCAGTCATTCAGTTATGCATCTTACTCAGAGCAAGGGATTGGCATAGATAGCCTATGTCTACGATTCTTTGATTCAAGCAATAATAAAATCTGTTTTTATTCAAAACCTGTATGTGTAACTAGGGATGGGCGAACGCAGTTCGGAAGTTCAGAGTCCAGACCAAACTCAGTCTGTTCGGTCGACCAAACCAAACTTTCAAACCGAACTCAAATTTAAAACTGAACCGAATTTCCAAACTCCGTTCCGCCCAGCCCTAGTGGCAACACACAGCAAAAAAACTTGGTTTTGAATGGCCGAACTTTGTTTGGAAGTTCGGAATTCAACTGAATTTGGTCTGTTTGGTCGACTGAAACGAACTTCTGAACTGAACTCAAATTTTAAACTGAATCGAACCAAATTTCCGAACTCGAATTTCAAACCAAACCGAATTTCCAAACTCTGTTCTGTTCACCTATCCCTATGTGTAACTCCTATTTGAGTTAATAGGAATTTGGCTTGAATAAGAACAAATTAGGCTACTTTCTATCATAAACATCTGCTGGGCCTCCCCTGAGACTTAGTCCCATTTTCTTGCCAATAGATTATTTTAGGAGTTGTCATTTATTTGTATTTATTTATTTATATTTTTTGCCTATGGGCAGCATGAAGTGCCTTTTGGATTTCAAAAGGCTTTTGGAGAGTGAGGTGCATTGCTATTGCACCATTTGAACCACACAGGTTGCCTCTCAAGAAATATCGTCCCCCTGGTCTTACTTTGAGAGTTTAACTTGGAGGTAAGCATTGCATGGTAATTGACAGAGGGCGTATTTCACCCATAGACAGGTAGAACAGGAGGCAGGGTAGCACCTTACAGACTAAGTGGTATAGGGAGGCAGGCATGACTGTGAAAGCTTATGTCTCTCTACACCAGTAAGTCTCTAAGGCAGGGGTGGGGAAGCTATGGCCTGTGGGCACTCACCCACCAGCCCCCAAAGGATTCCACCCACTCCTGTTAACAGCAGCCCACCATCTGCACTCCAGAGGTCATCAGCAGCCTGAGCCACCACCACCACATAGGAGGCCACATCTCCCTATAGCACCACTCCAACCTGCTGCTGTGCCCTCTAGGGGCACGAATCCAGACCCCAGTAGGACAGAGGTTCCCTACCCCTGCTCTAAGGTTCCACTCTGGCTCGTCTCCTGCTTGACTTAACATCTCTGTACTCATTGATCACATCAGGCCTTTAACTCTTTTCAAAAGATAGGGAAACTTGGGATTATTCATATATAGAATTACCTACATCCTATGTCACTTACTGACCAGATAAATTGTCCGCCAACTTTGGGATGGGCTGTGATGATGAGCTTTGGCAAAGCCCCTGCATTCCATTTGCATGAACTGGGCTTGTTTAAATGATCATTCGGGTCAGGATCACAGCCTTAAATGAGTCCAACTGGCACATGTTTTATTTAATCTGCTCATGTATGATTAATCTTCCAATATGTTTCACTTGTTGCTATGTGGGGCAGAGATGTTCATTTACTATGTTTTTATCTCTACTCATTGCAACAGGGTTGTTTAAGGTTTCTGGGAAATATCACAATATAAATGTTAAACCTATAAGTCTATATATTCTTTGCAAACTTTCAGGGGCAAAGCTACCATAGGGACAGGCAGGACATTTGTCCCAGGGTCTAACCTGGGGTAGGAGGCACAAATGATTCCTATGGTAGCAAGCCCCTGCTACTGTCACAAACTGATCCCCCAAAGTTTGCTCTGAGTCAGTTGTGGTGCGTGCTAGCCCGGCTGTGCCATGGACTGAAGATGCTGCTGAGTCTGGCCACCTGATCCTGAGTTCAGAGTCAGACCCACTCTGGATCAGATTCTGGAAGTGAAAGTACTGTAACTTCAAGCACTGTTCTTCACTGCAGCGCAGGAGTTGGCTAAGGACGATGGAAGGAAGGCAGCGGAGCTTGAGGCAGGCAGCAGCAGAGAAACGAACAAGGAGCAGCATGCAGCCCAAGGTGGAAGCTGAGGTGGCAGATGGTGCCATGAGTGGTGGTGTGTGTGTCGGAGGCTCAGACCGCTGAGCAGGCAGCAGCTAGAGCCAAGCATGAGAGAGGTCAGCAGTGGCAGCTGGCTTTCCAGCCGGAAGCAGGCTGCGGCGAGGAGATATTCATCTGTTGAAATGAATATGCAAATTTATTCACAAATATTATATCCAGAGAAAGTGTGGTTGCCATGCTGATCTCAAATGACAGATGGAGACAAAGTAGTTTGAATGATATCTTTTATTGGACCAACTGTTGTTGATAGAAATGTGCAAGTTTTCAGACATCACAGAGGTCCTTTGTCAGGCAAGCAGGAAGGTGTAAGGCGCAGACTTACCCTGGGCCGAGGTTGGGGGCGCGGGAGACTAATAACCCGAAAGGGGCTAAGCGGGGGTAGGCGGAGCGCACAACAGCCGCTGACGAGGAAGCAGACGCTGGGGCTGCCCCTGCCGCCGCAAGCACCAGACGCGGGAGGCAGGCCAGCGGGAAACGTGGGGGCGGGGCCAGTAGCAGCACCGCGATGCTCGGCACGCCTTCAGGAGAAGGCGGGGGCCAGGGCATGCGTATATAGGGAGGCCCAGAAGCAGGAGAGCAGCGCCGGTGAACAGCGTAGCTATAGACTGGCCCCTTGCGATTGGAGTATTGAAGAGGTTATGAAGAACGAGAGTGGTGTGGAAGGATTGAGTGAGTGTGGAGAGAGAGTGTGGACATGGTGAGTGTGGTGAAACTGAGGGCGTGACACAGGGGTGTTGTGGGAGCAGGGTGTGTGTGTGGGAGGAGAGGGTGGTGTGCACTGGTACCCGGGTTCCCGCGTACCTGGACCCCCGTTTGCCCGTCCCCCGTGAATTGTGTGTGTGTGGATCCGTCCCTTCCCTACTGCCCCCCGGAAGTACCCCCGTGAACCCTCCCACCTTCCGCCACTGTCTGCTCACTACCCTTCCCGTGCGCGTGTGAAGACACTTGTGTGGGTGACGACATGGTGGGGTTAGGGGGCTGCCCTTGAAGCCAGTACACTTGAGTGGGGGCATACTCAGGGCCTCGTTGTCTCCCCCCCCCTATGATGAGATAGGCCGCCGCTTCTTCGGGAGCCAGCGGCCCTATAACAACCTGAGGGGTGTTCTTCCTCGTCTGTAAGGTGCCCCCACGAGAGCGTACGGGGGTAACGAGAACGAAGGTAGCCGTTCACCCAGGTCCACTCCCCCCTCATACCCCCTACCCGTAACAGAAGGACCTTGTGAGTTCTGAAAGCTTGTACATCTCTAACAACAGTTGGTCCAATAAAAGATATCATTCAAACTATTTTGTCTCCACCAAACAAATTCGGTAAACGGTCTAACAAACTAAAACAGTATAATGGCTAACAATCGGCACCCCTCCCCCAATCTTAAAGTGCAGCTCTTTTCCACTGTACTAAGAGAAGGTAAATAATGAAACCAATAAGGAAATTTCATTTTTCGTTATCAGTGTCATTATTGGTATCGGTATCACACGAAACGAAAAGTTTTGTTTTTGGTTTCGTTTCTGTTTTCATCAGTGCATGGGGGGGGGGGGGAAGTTCTGTGTGTGTGTGTTATAATGGGATGAAGTCTGCTGGCACTTTTGCCACTTG
This sequence comes from Sphenodon punctatus, assembly GCA_003113815.1. Classification (NCBI taxonomy): domain Eukaryota; kingdom Metazoa; phylum Chordata; class Lepidosauria; order Sphenodontia; family Sphenodontidae; genus Sphenodon; species Sphenodon punctatus. Next base: position 2,200,677 of record QEPC01012560.1, on the reverse strand, counting down.
CACTTCTACCACACACACACAAAGCCACACACACACACACGCTGACAAAAATGGAAACAAAAACAAAAACAAAAATTTCAGTTGCTACCAATAATGACACCGATAATGAATAACAAAATGTCGCTATTAACAAAAACAAATAACAACAGTTTTAAATGAAAGCAAAAACAAATAACGATATGGGTCTCTGGTGCACACCTCTAATATGAAATGTCATTCACTTCAGCCCTGTTTGGAACCACTGAGTAACTGTCGACCCACAAAATGCTTGAAACATTAAAATCTCAGAAAACAACACCATGGTGGAGGTGGCTAGACTGAAGCCCAAGGCATGCTGATTACAGGCTGGCCACATCCGCACAAGGTAAGTGACTTTGGTCCCTGTTTGAGACATGGCATCATCAGTGGGAGTGATGTACAAAGTGGGAGTGGTGTACGTACAAAGAGTTTGTAACACTGTCTGGAACTGGAGCCTTCTTTGCTGTAGCCATAGATGTTTCCATGTCCAAGCTGCAGATTACTTCCCATTTGGGCTGAGATGAGAGCAAGTGTTCTCGCTCTGCAGGGAAATACCAACCTTTCAGGAGTGCTTGCGAATGTTCGTCAGTACTTTGTTAGTCTCAGGTGATTCTGCGCTTCTGCCATTGTTGATATCAGCACCTGTGATTTTTCATAATTTCTCATTAATTTAATAACTTTCCAGCATTTTTCATCATTTACTTAGCCAGCACCTTTGCATCTTCAAAGCCCACAGTGGTTGGTGGGTAGCAAGGGTGTCAACAAAAAAATAGATTGTTACTGTTGATGAAGCCCATCCCTCCTGTCAGTAGAATGCAACATACAGCCCTGCAACATGCATAACAAATGTTCAAGTGTGGTTAAAGTGTGGTTAAACTGGGGTTAGTGTCATGTCTGAAAACACCCTATGTCTTGGCAGAGCTAATCACAAGGGCTGTTGGGACTGAAGGAGGAAAGAAGATGGTAGGAAGAGTTCCAAGTACAGCTGCAGATTTGGTGTAGTTTGAACCTTTACTATCAGCCTTGGCCATGGCAGCAAAATAAAGGAAAGAAGAAACAAATGCTAGGGATGTGCGAAAAGAACGGGGTTCGGACGTTCAGCCCAAAAACTAAGTTCGGGTTCTTGGGTTTGGTCTGGTAGAGTTCGGTACCGCCGAATGTTCGGCAGAGTTTGGCACCTCCGGGAGGCTTGGGGCGCTCCAGGAGCCCCCAGGGGGGGCCATGGAGACATGGTGGGCCGTCAGAGACCCAGCAGCAGCAGCAGCAGCAGCAGAGACCGGGAAAGCGTGCTTGGCACCCCAGCTTGCCCAGGCGGGCAGGCTCGGCACTTGGCCCCCGGAGGTGCCCATGGTGCCATGGCTGGCTGGCTGAGACCCAGCGGTGGCAGCAGCAGCAGCAGTAGCAGCAGCAGAGACCGGGAAAGCTTGGAACTTGGCGGCTGGCCTGGCACCTCTACTTGGCTGAGTATTGCAGGTTGCCAGGCATCGGTGGAGCAGCATCAGACATTGGATTGCCCAGTAGCAGAACCCATGGTAGCAGTGGCATCAGCAGCAGACCGACACCTTGATGAAAAGCAACTGCTCCACCAACTTGGCCCCCAGTCTTGGGTGGTGTGGCGAACAAATGTCCCCCGCCATAGAGAACACACGCTCTCTGGGGACACTTGTTGGTGGGCAGGACAACAGACCCGTGGCCACTTTGGACAGGGCCATCCACACGTCCCTCTGAGAGCTGTGTTGCCATTATGTTCTGCCCCTCCCATCAGCGCTTTCAATGGTGCAGCAGCAGCAGCCAGTTGAGCCACAGAAGTGTCGGTGCACCATGGAGGAGCTGGGATAGGGGCAGCTGCCAAGCCCATTGGCAGCTGCAGGATGTGGAGGGCGGCGTGGCTTTCAACTGAAAGCCACACACATGTTGGGGGAAATGATTGCGCTCAATGGTCAGCCTGTCTTTGTGGTCAGGGATATGGGGTTTAGGCACCTTATTGGCTTCCTGGCCCCCCAATTTAAGCTGCCCTCACACACCACCCTGAGTCAGGCTGCCACCGATGCCTGTCAGCCTGCAACACCCAGCCAAGCAGGGTGGCAGCCACCGAGTCCTGGCTGGGCCTCTGCTGCTGCTCCGTTGATGCCTGGCATCCTGCAATGCCCGGCCGTGATGGTGACTAGAACTGGAGAACCCAGCATAGAGTGAGCAGAACTGGAGGCCTGCCAGCACCACCCTGAGTTGGCAGGTGGTGCCAGCCCTGTACCGGGCTTTAAAGGAGCGGGTGAGGGAGCAGCTGCAGGGGCTGGGGGTGCCACTGTCCACTTCACCACTGACCTGTGGTCAAGTAGGAATGCGCAGAATGCCTACCTGGCAGTGATGATGCACTGATGGCACTGGCAGGACCCAGAGGCAGCATTTGGCAGTGGCAGGAGGGGTCCCGAAGCAGGGTATAGATGGGCCCTGCTTTGGGCGGAAGTCATGGACGCTGGGGCCCCCACACTTCTTGGAACATCGAGTCAGCCCTGACTGTCATGGTGAGGGAGTGGGTCACGCCAGGTTCGCCCTTCACCAAGGGGTGCATGATGACACAAAACGTGGCCAACATATTGAGGGCAGTCCGCGAGGGGGACTTCACCAGCATCCTTTCACCTGGTGGTCAGGGAAGCTCTGGGCTTGGGGGAGAAGGGGATTGGGGCCGGCACCCTTAGCTCCTGGATCGAGTAGGGAAGGAAACTGGCCGGTTTCTTTAACCAGAGCGTGATGGGTAGCAACCTCCTCCAGGCGAAGCAGGTCGAGCAAGGCTCCCCAGTACACAAGATGGTGCAGGATGTGTCCACATGATGGAATTTTACGTTCTTGATGCTCGAGCAGCTTCTTGAGCATAAAGCCACCTTGCATCAGGGGAACCTCCAGCGGGGCACCTCCAGAGTACAATGGGGTGGAATGGGAGATCTTGGCACACACGATCTTTCTTTTGAGACCGTTCCTGATTGTGATGGAGACCATCAGCTCCTCCACATCCACCATCAGTCAGGTGACGCTTCTGGTGCAGAGTAACCTTAGGAGGCTGGAAAAAAATCTCCAGGGGCAGGATTGTGGCCCTCAGGGCAGGAAGCTGGCGGATGAGGCAGTTGCTCTGATGCGGCAGCTGAAGGCAGGGCTCAAGGTGCACTTCGACGATCTCCTGCAGTGGGTGGAATATGCATTGGCAACCATGCTGGACCCCAGGGCAGTGTGGCATGCCAGACACCGCTCTATGGCCACTGGAAGGGTGAACTGGTGGAGAGGGACCGTCAAGCAGAGATGGGTCTGCAGAGCGTGCAGCAGCAAAAGCAGGATGCCCCTGGGGATGGTGGGAGTGGGAGCAGCCACCCTATTCAGCTGGTGGGGTATATCCCTGCCACCAGCCCTAGCAGTAGCATCACCAGCAGCAGTCTGAGCAGCAGCAGTACCCGTATTGCGAGCAGCAGTTCATATGTCCAGGGCGCTCTGGCGAACATGGACTCGTGCACAGCAGGGCAGGCAGCATGGCTGAGGGATGTGGTGGAGGGGTTTCCCAAGGACAGTTATGTGAGAGAGTATGACAGCGCCTCAACAGCATTGGAGAGCTACCTGGAGAAAAAGCCGTACATAGAACTCAGCAGCGATAACTTGGCCTACTGGGCCAGCAAAACCAACGTGTGGCTGGCCCTGTCCAAAGTGGCCAAGGGTCTCTTGTCCTGCCCACCAACCAGTGTCCCCAGCGAGCAGGTGTTCTCCATGGCAGGAGATATTTTCTCGCCACACCGCCTGAGACTGGGGGCCAAGTTGGTGAAGCAGTTGTTTTTTATAAAGGTCAATATTCCACAGCTGTAATTCCCCAAACTGCCCCTGGACACGGATTGATGGTGCAGTGGCACACGCCATCCCATGCCAGGGGCAGTCTTGGGACAGGGCTCCTCCTCCATCTGTGCTGCTGCTGCTGTGCTGAGGTGCTGTCCCACCCTCCAAATGCCCAGCACCCGCCCTGCCTCTCTCTCTTTCTCATACTATATGGCCTCGGTGGGTCTGTCTGGCTGACCTCATGATGCAGGGTGGCATAGGGAAACTGTAAGCCTGCCAGTCGGTCTCTGACTAGATGATGTCGGCCCGCCTATGTGACTGGTTCTCTCTTGGGTGTGCTGCACAGTCTTTCCCAGCCTATCTGAGTGCCCTACCAAGGTCTCAGCCTGCCTTCCCTACTGCCTCTCATGCCATGCTGCCTGTCTGCCCGCCCTGGTTGCCAAGCTCAAAGTCTGCCTCAGTCTGTCTCCCTTCTGCTCATGCCACGTTGCCTGTCTTCCCACCCGCCCGCCTACCCAGGTGGCCTAGATCAAAACCTGACTCAGTCTGCCTTCTGCTCATGCATGCCATGCTGCCTGTCTGCCAACCCACCCAGGTGGCCTAGATCAAAGTCTGCCTCAGTGTGCCTTCCAATGCTCATGCCACACTGCCTGTCTGCCCACCTGCCCACCCACCCAGGTGGCCAAGATCAAACCCTGCCTCAGTCTGCCTTCTGCTCATGCCATGCTGCCTGTCTGCCCACCTGCCCTCCCAGGTGGCCTAGATCAAAGACTGCCTCAGTCTGCCTTCTGCTCATGCCAGGCTGCCTGCCTGCCTGCCCTCAGGGCAAATCTGAAGCCCTGCCCGGGTCTGCCTGCCTCTCATGACAAGGTGCCTGTCTGCCTGCCCTGGCAACCCTGGGTGATATGCCCCACTGGACAGGCAATCCCGCTGCTGCTATCTGCTGGTCCATGGGTGCTCTGCCCTGGCAAATCCAAATGTGCCCATGCAATCCTGCTTCTGCCATCTGCTGCTGTATGGGATCTCTTCCCTGCCTAATCCTACCATCCTGGCTTCATGGGTGCTGCACACAGGCAAATCTTGCTACTACCGTCTCTGTTGTTCAATGGGTTCTGTACCTGGGCAATCCAATGTCTGCTGATGCTGCCAATGCTGCCTCTGCTGTCTGTGTCACTGTTTCTGTGCCCGGGAAATCCAATATCTGCTTCTGCTGCTGCCAATGCCGCCTCTGCTGTCTGTGCCACGGGTTCTGTACCCGGGTAATCCAATGTCTTCTGCTGCTGCCAATTCTGCCTCTGCTGTTTGTGCCATGGGTTCTGTGCCCGGGCAATCCAATGTCTCCTGCTGCTTCTGCCAATGCTGCCTCTGCTGTCAGTGTAACGGGTTCTGTGCCTGGGCAATCCAATGTCTCCTGCAGCTGCCAATTCCACCTCTTCTGTCTGTGCCACGGGTTCTGTGCCCTGGCAACCCAATGTCAACTGCTGCTGCCTCTGCTGTGCCATGGGTACTGTACCCCGGCAATCCAATGTCTGCTACTGGGTGGCCACGTGATTCACCACTGGGCAAGGCTTGACATATTGGCAGAATCGTTTTTGAGATCCTGAGAGTAGGATGCAAGCCTGGAACGCCTGACAGAGCAGGGGTGGCTGCCACCGACCCTGGCTGGGCCTCTGCCGCTGCTCCACCAATGCCAGCCAGTCTGCAATGCCCGGGCAAGCAGGGGTGACAGCCGCAGTTACTGTGCCCTGGCAATACAATGTCTGCTTCTGCTGCTGGTACTGTACATCAGACATTTGCTCCTCAATCTTGTAGATGGTCATAGCTCAGATGAGTGCACCAGTGGGCGGGCGATGAATGAACACAAAATTCAGCACCGGGCAAGGCTTGACCACATTGCAGTAGAGCTTCCTGAGTTTGGTTGAGTATGACCAAGCCTGCAATGCCCAGATTAGTGGGGGTGCCATCCACCAGGCTCTTGCCTGGCCTCTGCCACTGCTCCACCAATGCCAGCCAGCCTGGCCCTTAGACCCACCATCAGGGTTCTGGTGCATACGTTCCAGGCAGGGAGGACTTTAGTTTCACTTCATTGTCCACAAGTGTCCCACAATGAGGCTAGCGAGCCTGCAACACCTGGTTGAGCAGGGGTCCCAGGCACCGAGCCCTGGCCAGGCATCTGCCACTGCTCCACCACTGCTAGCCAGCCTGCAACACCCAGCCCAGCAGGGGTACCAGCCACTCCAGCCCCAGACCCACCATCAGGTTTCTGGGGCCTATGGTACAGTCAAGGGGAGCCATAATTCCACTGCATAAACAGCCAGCCACCCCAGCCCCATGACCCACCCTCAGGGTTCTGGGGCCTACATTCCAGGCAGGGAGGGCTGTCCATCCACGTCATCGAGAAGCTGCCACTCTAGTCTCAGGACCCACCATCAGGGTTCTGGGGCTGTCATTCCACTCACAGAGAGCCCTCGTTCCACTGCATCAAGTAACAGCCACTCCAGCCCCATGTCCCACCATCAGGGTTCTGGGGCCTACGTTCCAGGCAGGGAGGGCTGTCTATCCACATCATCAAGAAGCTGCCACTTTAGTCCCATGACCCACCATCAGGGTTCTGGGGCCCCCATTCCACTCATGGGAAACTGTCATTCCACTGCATTAGGTAACATTCACTCCAGCTCCAGGACCCACCATCAGGGTTCTGGGGCCGTCATTCCAGCAACCCAAGTGGAGGCTTCTTTTTCGCTTACAGTATGGCAAAGAGAGAGCCAGCTCTGCTCATATTGGACACAGGCAGCGATTTGGACCTCAGAGGCAGCCACTCACTGCAGCCCCACAACCCACCCTCAGGGTTCTGGGGCCTATGTTATAGGCATGGGGGGATGTCCCTCCACATCATAGAGAAGCTGCCACTCAAGTTCCAGGACCCACTGTCAGGGTTCTGGTGCCATCATACTGCTCACAGAGAACTGTCATTTCACCGTATCAAGTAACAGCCACTCCAGCGCTAGGACCCACCCTCAGGGTTCTGGGGTCTACCTTACAGGAAGGGAGGGTTATCATATTACTGCATCCAGAAGCTGCCACTCTAGTCCCAGGACCCACCATCAGGGTTTTGGGGCTGTTGTTCTTCTCACAGGGAGATTTCATTCCACCGCATCAAGAACAAGCGAGCCACTCCAGCCCCAGGTCCCACCCTCAGAGTTTTGGGGATTACGTTCAAGGCAGGGAGGTCTGTCCATCCATGTCATCCAAAAGCTGCCACTCTAGTCCCAGGACCCACCATCAGGGTTCTGGGGCTGTCATTCCACTCACAGGGAGCTGTCATTCCACCACATCAAGAATCAGCCACTCCATCCCCAGGACCCACCTTCAGGGTTCTATGGCCTACGTTCCAGGCAGGGAGGACTGTCCATCCATGTCAAGATTCAAGATTCAGTTTTTTATTTGTTCCCAGCAATTTGCTATAACAAAAAGCTCCAATACATAAAAGGTTAAAAGAAACACAGGGGTGAAAATAAAATATCGGCTAAAAAGAATTAAACTCACAATAATAATAAGAGCCACAATAATCTGGACAAACTTAATAAAAGTAAAATAAACCACCTGAAGGAAGCCAGCAAAGTCAGCAAAGCCTGAGAAACGCTGACTAGAGCAGTTTTCCCATCAAATCGGGGAGACTATGTCAGGATACAGACTATACACCTAATAGCACAGTAATTAAGGTGTAGTGTCTTAAGCATAGGACCCCATCTCTTAAGCATTAGCACTATCCTGTCTCCTCCCCACAAGTTTGAGGAAACAAGCAGTAGCTTTGTTACAATCTGGGTCTGTTTCTACCAGTAGGTTGAGCATCGTATCCTCTAGGGACAGGGAAGGATCCTGAAATAAGGGTTCTATCCATATTTCCCTAAGATCTGTGTACCACGGGCAGCAGAAGAGGATATGTTGAACCGTTTCCACCTCCTGTAAGACACAGGTGCAAATTCTGTTAGGATAGGGAATGCGATCCCTTCTACCAGTCACTACTGCTGTTTCTATCAAATTAAACCGGACGAGCGTTATCCATCTCCTTAAGATAGGATCTTGAATTTGGAGAAGATAAATTTCTAAGGCACAGTTGTGTTTAATTTGTGGATACATTGGTGCGATCTTAGTTGTTGCTACAGCTTGCAGATCACTCATTATAGCTGAGTCTCTGTTTCTACATTTAAGCTCAGTCTTATCGACAGTATAGTTAAATGTCTCACTATCATTCAAGGGGAGAGAGAGGTTATCAGCCAGTTTTTTAATACCCCTCCACCATTTTTATTGTAGAGTACCTGATGCGCCCTGGGATGCCAGAGGAGAGACCCTCCCCTGAGATAATTTACACCAAAACAGTAAGGCTCTAAGGTTACAGTGAGACTGGAGTGATAACAAACCTGTTACGAGCCAGAGCATGGGGAGGGGAGTACCTCTTGGAGCTCCTAATATGATCCTTAAGAAAATGTTTTGGGGCAGTTCCCATCTAGAGGCATAGCTATAGAATGTTAGCTCAGTATGAAAGAGGAGTTGGGAGAGAGCCTTGGCCTTAAATATACCCACAACTAAATCAAGTGGGGCCACTGGGGTAGAACGATACAGCCTTAGGATAGCAGCAACCGTCTGAGATGCCTTCATTGCCCAAGTTTCATGATTGGCCCTCCAAGCTTGGGAAGCTGAAAAGGTAAGTCCAAGATAGGGGTAATGAGTCATCCGAGATATTATCTGTGATTCCACTCTCCACTCGTATTTTGGGGAGGTTGAGCCAAAGTACATGGTTTTAGATTTGTTAACATTGACAGCCATGTGATTTTGAATGCAGAATTGGTTGAGGGCATCTAAACACTGTTGGAGACCCTGGCTTGTTGAGATAGGACTATATCGTCTGCGTAAAGGAGTATAGAAATTGGTCTCCTCTGAATAAGAGGGGGAGTAGTATGGGTGACTCCTACCCTATGGATCAAATCATTTATAAAAAGATTGAACAAGAGGGTGGCCAAAAGACAACCCTGCCTTACTCCCTGCTGTAGAACAAAGGGACTAGTAGACCGACCACCGGGGCGCACTGTAACCACCGCCCTAGTGTTTCCATGAAGTAAGATAATAAGTTCTAAGAGATCACAGTCGATTCCCATATTATGTAGCTTCTGCCATAGAAGGGTCCTTGGAACAGAGTCAAAAGCTTTGGCAAGATCTATATAGGCTACAAACAACTTGGCTTTCCTTACTTGTGCATATTTGTCAATCAGATGCGAAAGTATAAAACAGTTATCCAGGGTTGACCTTCCTGGGGGGAAACCTGCCTGCTCGTCTGCCATGGGGGAATGAGATTGCACCCAGTCTTCAAGATAGGTCAAGAGAACTCGGGAATACAACTTTCTTAGGACTGGGAGAAGACTAATAGGTCTATAGCAAGTGGGCTCATACAAGTTTCCCTTCTTAAAGATAGGGACAATAATGGCTACTGCCCAGGCACTAGGTATTGGGTGAGTAGCCTGGATGACTGTAAAGAACCTAGAAAGGATGGGGGCCCACTAACCAGGGTTGTATTTTAAACAGTTCTGGGGGTATGCCATCTATACCCGCTGTCTTGCCTGACCGAAACTTGCCTATGAATTCCACGACTTGCCTCTCCCTGACTACCAAAGTAAATGGAGGGGGTTGTGACCTAGCCGCTGAGTGCAAGGCTAAGGGGGAGATCCAGTCGCTAATTTCAGTTCAGGAGTCATGATACAAGTCCCTGTAAAAGGAGATCCAGGATTCGTCCTTAATTTGGGGTATTCTGCCTGCTCTAGCAGGGTGCTGCCTGGTGTTAAGAAGATGCCAGAATTTGGATGAATCCTGAATCTTAGCTGCAACCTGGAGGTCTGCCCAGGTTTTTTTCATTTCATTTTCATTTCCATTTAATTTATATCCCGTACTCATTTGAAAACGACTCGAGGCGGCTCACAAAAGAAATACATTCCTGGGTGTATTCCCACACAGGGGACCCAGCTCAATACAGTATACACAAATTAACATAATATCCTAATACATTAATACATTAATCACATATTTATACCCCACTAATATCTCATTCCAACAC
>QEPC01012560.1:2172290-2190643 GCA_003113815.1 Sphenodon punctatus | reverse complement strand
TTTATCTTCTGTTGTTGTGAGCTTTTTTTAGATTTTTTCTGTGGCTTGGTCGCTTTTTATCTGCCTTCACAGCATCGGGTTTGGAGGGAGCTCAGCCGCGCACGTCTGCTATTCGCGCATGCCCAGTCAGCCCCCTCCAGAAGGCCCATTTCAGATATTAACTGGGCTAACTTCTTCCCATGGGCATTTACAGTTGCATCCATAGATCCTTGAGAGGGGATCTTGAAATAAGATTGCAGCTGGGGATCAACGCTATCCAGGAATAAATTCCCTGTTCTCACATTGAAGTCACCCATTATCAGCAGAACGCTGCTGGGATAGTCTTGCACTAAATGATCTAATACACCAGTTAAGTGGTCCCAGATAGTAAGGAGAAAGTTAAATGTTAACAATTAAGAGTTCTTCCATACCTGGTCATTTATGTTGGAGAACGACACCATTCTTTAGAGAAACTGGGATTCGTTTACAAACTGGGTGAATTTTATTAGAAACCAGTGTGATGATGCTGCCCAAACAGCAGCCTTTCTTTGTCTCTTTTGTGCCAGAGGCACCGAAAGCCTGGAATCCATCCAACAAAAAAGAATCCATTGCATCTTGTAGGAGCCAGGACTCTTGAAGACATACTATGTCATAGTTGGTTACAAAGTCAACCCAGTCAGTATCCAATAATTTGACTCTAAGGTCTTCAATATTCCATGAAAGACAGCTAAGCTTATAGGACTGTGGTTGTCAAAATGAGGGATAAGTTATCTCTTCATAAGAGAGTCACACCCCCTCTGAGGTAGGACAATAAGTTGGCGGGGGGTGGGGTGGCTTCTCAATAGCTAAAGATAGTTCTGGGGGCTTCTGATTTGTCATGCCAGCCCATGTACTAGGGAGCGGAGAGGAGCAGATGGAGAGAGGTAGAGCTGAAGCTGGCAGAACCTCATTGGGATTGCTACCAGAAGTGGGCATGGATTCAATAGCACCCAGATGCCTCGGGGCTCCCTGAGAATCACATTTAAATGAGTTCGAGTTAGGGGAATATTCCGTGACATCCAAGAGATCCCATTCAGTCACCATATCCAAATTAACACTGGCGTGAGATTGGGAAGTTACACTAATGGAGTCTGGCAGACCCCTGACTTGATCGTACATGTCTATAGAAGAGTAGTATATGGCACGTGCCAGCGTATTTTCAACTCCCTGTATGAAAATACCTGAGGATTTAAGGTGCCTCCATGCTGACCATAGTTTGGGTGTGATACCCCGCGATTGGAATACAATTTCGCATCTATGGAAACGATTCCTACTTAAAAGCGGTATGATATCAGCAACCCACCTTGAGTGAACAGTAATTCCCATGGAGGATTGAATGTGCTCCATGAGTCCAGATAGATCCAAGGCCTCACACCTCAGGAACCCAAACCTTTTCCTCTTATTAAAATGAAAGGTGAGAGCTGGGGCCCAACGCTCTTTGGTATCCTGAGGCCAGACCCTGAGGGAAGTAGACTTCCTAACACTGCAAACAGGGGGATACTTGTCCGCATTGAGGCAATAGGTCAATTGACCTGTAGGTGAATCATGTAGATTCCCTGGAGTGAACTTGTGTCTCACAGAGAAACACACAAGGCCTCCCTGCACATCACTACCAGGGGTATCCCTAGAGGGGAATAGACAGTTGGTATGAGTCGGGGAAGATGCTGAAATGAATTGGGGCTCCTGCAACATCCCCAGAGGCTGGTTGTCACTCTTAGCTGCCTGCACAAGGGTTGTCGGTATCACCTTAGAGAAAGATTCTAGAGTAGGTGGTGGACAAGAATCACACACAGCAGAGATGGGAAGGGGTGGCAGGTTCGAGGCAATCCCACCCATTACAACAGGGAAGTTGTCAATTTGAATAGCTATGTCACATCCTGGAGGGGCCGTAGTGACAGGGGACTGTGAGGTGGGGTTAAGCTGGTTAAATTCCATCCACAACCCACCAACCAGGACCTTCATGGAGAAGAGGCGGTCGTAAGAATGGTCCAGTTTTCCCCTCAGTTCTTTAAACCTTGCATTCATGTCTATCTCCTGCCTATTTGTATAGTCATAAAATCTTTTGATTAAGGAAAAAGGTGGACATAGAGATCAGCAGTACTGATAGGCCGATCTGAATTGGCAGCCAACTGCGATGCCATAGGGGCTGTCTGCCTGGGGGGGAGCGGTTACAGCTGGCTCTTCTATGGTCCCTCGAGGTAAAGAGGGAGAAAAAAACTGCATCAGCTTGGACCCCCGAAGGTCCCCAGCCCTTCTTGGCCTGCTCAGTCTCAGCTGCCAAACTGACATGGGAGTGGGCCAGACGGGATCTAAGCTTCATAGTCCCTGCCCAGGTTGCCAGCAAGCTATCTTACCCAAATACTAGTATCCCCAAGTGACACGTACAAACATATACAAGGCGAGTCCACCCAGCAGGGGGAATACAAGAGCTCACAGCAGCAGGGAATCAAGAGCAAGGCCTTTGCATTACCCGAACCTACGGGCGTGGGTGGGAAGAAGAACCCCTGCACGTGCAGGCCTCAGGTAGAGGGTGGGTCTGCTGCTTCTTGCTCACAGCTGCACCAAATGTCGGTGCTAATTGGACAATGTCCACAAGGTCCAGGACCCAGAGCTCAAGGGCACCCCATAGCTCTCCGAATGTGGGGGGCGATTCCAGACAATGGTTCTGACAAGCCCCAACTACCGCAGGATCCAGTCTCCCACTTATTCCTCCTACCAGAGAGGATGCTGGACGCTATGCAGATATCCCATTAACAAGAGTTGCAAAGATCCTCAGACCAACATGTCTATCTTGCCGGTTATGTAGGTCGTCTCATCACGGAAGACCGGGAGTATCCGCTCTAAGGCTGCCCCACTCTCCACTGCTCCTCCTGATGACCAGTGGTGAAGATCTGCCAACTAAGGGATGCCAATGCATCCCCACGAACGGCCCCACCTTTGGCTGGCTCCCAAAGGGCACCTGGCCCTGGTTATATACGTGAGTGGGAGGGAGGAAACTCCTGTGAGTGGCAGGCAGTCACAGCAAGACAGACAGGCAGCCCCTCCAATCCCCGCTGCTTCCACGCTTCAAGCCCTCCACCCCATCCATGTCATCGAGAAGCTTCCACTCTAGACCCAGGACCCACCTTCAGGGTTCTGGGGCCGTCATTCCGCTCACAGGGAGCCATCATTCCACAGCATCAAGAAACAGCCAGCCACTCCAGCCCCAGGAACTACCATCAGGGTTCTGGGGCCTACATTCCAGGCAGGGAGTGTTATTGTTTCACTGCATCCAGAAGCTGCCACTCTAGTCCAAGAACCTACCGTCAGGATTCTGGGGCCTACGTTACAGTCAAGGGGAGTCATCATTCCACCACATCAAGAAGCAGCCACTCCAGCCCCAGGACCCACCCTCATGGTTCTGGGGCCTACGTTACAAGCAGGGAGGGCTGTCCATCTATGTCATCCACAGCATCCAGAAGCAATAGGAGTGCTTCTGCTGCTCAGCCTGCTGCTGGTGCTGCTCCTGCTAGGGACAGGGATAGACCCCGCAAGCTAAAAGTGGTGGTTGCTCCCACTCCAACCATCCCCAGGGGCATCCTGCTTCTGCTGCTACTGTTGCTGCTGCTGCACACTCTCCAGAGCACCTTTTGGTGCTTCCCCTATTCCCGCACTTGGAACACTCGTGGGGCTTCCCCATTTTCTGGCACAGTGTGTAAGGGGGTGATTGGTTTAGGGGCAGGGAATTATTCCCCCTGTACAAAGAACAGAGGTCTGCTCTCACACTTCCCTGGTCGTGCCCCCTATGATGACACGGCCTCAGCTCTCTTGAGAGCTTCTTGGCCAACTACGAGCCTGAGGGGACTAATTTCTCAGGGGAACTGTGAGCAACCCTCTGGGTACAGGAGTTCCCCCGGGGTGGGTGAGAGTGTGGTGCCAGGCCTGTGGGCCCTCTCTGCCCTATTCCCTTCTGTAGACCCAACATGCACAAAAGGACAGAGTACATTTTGTAAAAAAAAAAATAAGTAAAGAAATAAGCATGTATAGTAAATACAGTACAGTAATGAATGAAGTACCCATGGTGTATTGATGTAGATAATGATGTGTATATAATACCCATGTTTTGTGGCATTTAAGTTTTGTTATATTCTATGTTGTTAAATGTGTTTTGAAATGTAAGAGTAATTAATTTTATGTTTTTTGGTGTTTAAACTCTATTTTGTTAAATGATTTTTTTTAAATGTATTTTTTGTTTAGAACTGATCCTGCTTTTTAACTTTTTTTTTTAAACAATAAGGTTTTGGGTTTTATAAAATTAATACTAAAGTCCACTAAAGTAGGCACTTTAGTATTAATACGAATAATACTAAAGTGAGCAGCAGATACTAAAGTTCTGTTTAATATTTAAATTTGAAAAAGGAGCCTTTGCTGTTTTCCATCTGGTGGGCTCTGTTTGGGTGGCTCTCTGCCGCTCTGCATATTTCTCCACTTGGTAATTGCAGTCCGGTCAATTTCATTTGGACTCTAGCAGCGATACTGTTCTTCCATTCTTTTCTGTCTCCCAGCTTCGCTCTCCAGTCTGGGTTAATTAACCTAACCTTGAATCTTGGGGTCAGACTGACCCCACCAAGCACCAAAAACATTAAAATCTGTCAATTAGTAGCTCTTAAAGTTTGAGCTTTTAGGACATTATCACCGGCACCTCTGGACATAACATACTAACATTTCAGCCTGATACCTTTTACTGTTTGTCTCCTATGACCAAAAAAGTGCCATTTTGCAAACAGACCCCAGGTTTCCATAGAGTTTTCCTACTGGGGTCCAATGGACCCCAGCCAATGCATTTCAATAGGGGTCAAAAGGACCCCGGCTTAAAATAAACCAAAATAAACAGTTTTCAAGGAACAGTCAGATAGCAAGGGGACATAGAACTCAAGGCCACTTCAGACTGGCAGCAGCAATGAAAATAAACCCCTTCACTGCTATTGTCTTGTGCCTTTGTATCATGGTTGAAAAAAACCATGAAAATATGCTAAGTATTGGGCCTACAACTTTGAGCTTGCATGACATTGTCACTGGTACCTCTGGCCATAACATACTCAAATTTCAGCTAGATATCTCTTAACGTTTGTCTCCAATGACCAAAAAAGTGCCAGGGTGCAAATGCACACAAGGTGTCAATGGAGTTTTCCTTTTTGGTTTTACACAAACCTTTTCTGTTTCATTTCTCATTTGTTCAGGTAATGTTGGGTTTCACTTCTTCAGCCTAGGTTTATGTTTCCCTTCTGGGGTCAGTTTNTTCTTCAGCCTAGGTTTATGTTTCCCTTCTGGGGTCAGTTTGTGGAGACAAGAAGTCAGGGAATGTTAAATTTCATTTCTTCAGTGTAGGTTTAAGTTTCCCTTCTGGGGTCAGTTTGTGGAGACAAGAAGTCAGGGAATGTTAGGTTCCATTTCTTCAGCCTAGGTTTAAGTTTCCCTTCTGGGGTCAGTTTGTGAAGACAAGAATCCTAGGCAAACAAAGAAATGCAAACAACCCCTGAAGCATCCTAGGCAACAACAGCAAAAAATGCAAATAGCAGGCTATAAAGGTGCTATGAAGGTGCTGAGTGTACTCCACTGTCCTTAGTAAAGATTGACTATAAGGCACAGCCAGTAATTTGCAGGGGAGAATTTTACCTTGGGTGAAAAAAATCCCCATAAAACAGACTCTTTCATGTGTTTCTGTGTGTGTGTGTGTGCGTGCACTCCCAGGGCTTAGTTTGAAGGTTTGGGGGAACAGACTATGTTTTGGGGATAAAATAGACCCCACATATAATGGGTTTTCCCATAGAGGTCCATATGTACCCCTAGACCTGGCACGTGCAATTGTTTTAAAGTCCAAAGCTGGCCCTGCCTAACCAGTCTCAGGCCCAACAACCACATGCAGGTGCTTCATCTCACTTGCATTGCATCCTGAGATCAACTTTGCTTTTTGCTTGTCCCCAGCTGCAGGGGAAGAGGGTGACTGAGGACAATCAGAAAGCAAAGTTGATCTCAGGATGCAACACAGGCGAGACAAGGTGACTGTGAGGGGAGCAGGCAGAGGGGGTTAGAGAACCAATTGCCATGCAGAAGCAAAGCACCCCCACCCACTAAAAGCCCCCAGCCCCAGGCATTCTCCCCAAACCAGTGCCACCCCAACTCCCAAACTCCCAGTGCCAGCCCCCTTAACCCTTGCCCCTCACCCTGGTATAGACAGACTCCTTTGACCCTACAACACCCCAGTCCAGAGCCAAACAGCATCCCCTGAGCCCACAGACACCTCCAAAGCATCCCCACCCACTAAAAGCCCCCAGTCCCTGGCATTTACCCCCTCCCCCCAGTGCTCTCCACACCGCCACCCCAAACCAGTGCTAGAAAATTACACTACACTTGACTGTAGTAGACACTTTATTAGTTTTAGAAACCCCATGGATCTTTTTCCATTGAGAAAAAGGCTCCCATTTACTTCAATGGAAAACAAAACAGATATAAAATGGAACAAATACTAAAAAAAACAAAAATGAAACAGAAGTAAATACCAAAGTCCATCCCTAATAAAAAGAACCCTATATTCAAGACTTGAGAATTATATTACCCCTATACCCCTGGGAGCAGAAGACACAACATATACATATTTTAATAAATAAATACCCAGCAATCATCAGACCTAATTTGGAGTACTGCGTCCAGTTTGGGACTCTGAATTTCAAGAAGGATGGTGACAAACTGGAAAAGATTTAGAGGAGAGCAACTAGAATGATCAAGGGTCGGAAGTACAAGTCATGAGAAAAGACTGAAGAAACTGGGCAAGTTTTAGGGGTGTGGAATTCATTTTTGTATTTAAAGTTACTAAAACGAATGGTGCCCCATCTGTTTTGGTAGCTAAAGAGTAGACCCCAAAATAAACGAATAACATTCATTTGCTTTCGTTCGTTTTTGTCAAATTAATAATTAATAATTAACACTTAACACTTAACAATAATAAATATGCCAAGTAAATGTAAAGTGTTAATAAGGCAGGCCAAGAAAGATTTTGAAGGGAGGCTCGTTAAAGAAGCAAAAACAAGCAACAAAAACTTTTTCAAATACATCAGAAGCAAGAAGCCTGCTAGGGAGTCAGTTGGGCCATTAGATGACAAGAGAATAAAAGGGGCACTTGGGGAGGATAAGAACGTTGCAGAGAAGCTGAATGAGTTCTTTGCGTCCATCTTCACTGCGGAGGACTTTGGGGAGGTACTCACGCCAGATCCTTGCTTTGTGGGCAAGGAATTGGAAGAGCTTTTACAACTCAATGTGATGTTGGAGGATGTTCTAGGGCAAATTGACAAACTGAATAACAACAAGTCACCAGGGACAGATAGCATTCACCCCAGAGTCCTGAAGGAACTCAAATATGAAATCGCAGACCTACACTTAGTAATTTGTAACCTGTCACTAAAATCTGCCACTGTACCCGAGGACCGGAGGGTGGCAAATGTAACCCCGATATTTAAAAAGGGATCCAGAGGCAATCCTGGAAACTACAGACCAGTAAACTTGACGTCTGTGCCAGGAAAAATGGTGGAAACCATAATTAAGGACAGAATTACATGGCTTAATGGTAAGAGTGAACATAGATTTAGTAAAGGTAAGTTATGCCTCACTAAATTGTTGGAATTCACCGGTTCATCGACTACTTTGTAGATAAGATCGCTGGCATCCACCACGATTTCGGTTCTGCAGTTATTGCAGAGGATCATCTCGAGGCTATGGATACCCCATCCTCTCCTGTTTTGTGGGATCGGTTTCAGATGGTGTCGCCTGCCGATGTGGAGTTCTTGTTGGGATCTGTTCATGCCACCACTTGTGAACAAGATTCTGGCCTGTCCTGGCTGGTGAAAGCCAACCAGGAGACATTATGGCTGTTGCTGGCTGGGGTGGTTACAGTGCCTCCCTTCGGGAGGGCAGGGTGTCTGAATGCCTGAAGGAGGCTGTGGTTAGGCTCATTCTCAAGAAACCATCTCTTGACACTGATGCTCCTGCCAGTTATCAGCCGGTTTCTATTGAACGGGCTGTGGCACGGGCACGGCAGCTCCAAGTACATCTGGACTGTACTGGTTCCCTTGACCCCCTCAGTCCAGGTTTCAGCCTGGGTATGTTATGGAGACTGCATTGGTGGCCTTGGTTGACGATCTCTGTCTGGCGTTGGACCAGGGTTGTCAGAACTTACAGGTCCTGCTAGACCTTTCGGCTGCTTTCGACACAGTTGATCATGAGGTGTTGGTGACTCGCCTGCAAGACCGTGCCGGGATTGGTGGGACGGTCTTGGACTGGTTTCGTTCTTTCCTGGCCGGGAGAACTCACGGGGTGGTCTTGAGGGAGTATACGTCTTCCCCCCCGGGACCTCACGTGTGGAATCCCGCAGGGTGCCATTCACTCCCCCCTCTTGTTTAACATCTCTATGCAGCCATTAGGGGAGATCGTGAAAGGGTTTAAGGGCAGGCAATGTCATCAGTATGCTGATGACACTCAGCTCTACCTCTCCTTTTCCATCGACCTAGGCCATGCAGTCTCTTTATTTTCCCAGTGCCTGTTGGCTGTGGGGGCTTGGATATGAGGTTGAGCCATCTGCAACTGAACCCTGACAAGATGGAGGTGATGTTGGTGGGTGAGGGCCTGGGAGGCCTGGGAGTGGTTGAATCTCCTCTTGTGGGGGGAGAGAGGGATTCGCCCTCCCATGGTCTCGCAGGTACGGAATCTGGGTGTGTTCCTCAATTCACAGCTCAGCCTGGAATCTCAGGTTGTGGCTGTGCCGGGGAGTGCATTTCGGAAATTACATCTTGTTCAGTGGCTTCGGACGTATCTCTCAGACTCTGACCTCGCCACTGTCATCCATGCCTTCATCACCTCGAGGCTGGATTACTGCAACGCACTCTACGTGGGGCTGCCCGAGAAGCTGGTCTGGAGGCTGAAGCTGGTGCAGAATGCTGCGCCCCATCTCCTTACTGGGGCGGGCCACAGGGAGCACATGACACCTGTGCTTCGGGCTCTGCACTGGCTGCCTATAAAGCACCGGGCTAGGTTCAACATGCTGGTTTTGACCTTCAAAGCCCTTCATGGCCTGGGCCCTGCCTATTGTCAGGTTCACCTCACTCCCCATGTGCCCGTGCAACCCCTGAGATCGTACGTGGGGGCCTTTTTGGAGGTTCCCCTGGTGAGACGAGTGGACATTAATGTGAGATCTTTTTCGGTTGCTGCCCCTGTGCTGTGGAATTCACTCCCGGAGGAGGTTCGGTTGGCCCCCACCCTCCTGTCATTTCAATGTTTGTGTAAGAGCTGACTGTTCCACCAGGCCTTTGGCACGGGGGGGAGGGGGGGTTGGGAGAGAGGGTGAGTTTTTATGAAATTTGAAATTTCTAGATTTATTTTAAAACATTTTATTGTTGAACGTTTTGTGCATGTGTTGTTCACTGCCATGAGCTGCCTTTGGGCAGGAGGGGCGGGATATAAGTTTTAAATAAATAAATAAATACTTTGAGGGTGTAAATAAGCAAGTGGACAAGGGAGACCCAGTAGATATAAGGTGATTTCAGACATGATGAGGCGGCCTTGGGGAAGCCTTTTGATTCCCCGCCAGAATCGCTCTGTAACGGCAAGCAGACGTGCCGGCCTATCCCAGCGGGGAATCTGGGAGAGCGGGGCTGCGCAGTGCAACGTGTTGCCGCACAGTCCCACCCCCACATGCTCCCCTAGCCACCTGCCCTCTGGGAGATGGGTGGACGCAGCGGCCAATCCAGCCGGTAACAGACGTTACCGACCACCGATTCCGGGCTGTGGTTCAACTAACCACGCTTTCGGCAATGGTCCTCCGACCAGCCTTGAAAGCGTGGTTATTTTGATTCCCACTGGAGGTTCACAGTGGTGAACATCTGGCAGGCATCAAACAGATGTTACGGGACCATTTTCCACTACAGGGTATTGTCTGTGGTTGAGCGTGATCTTATAACATCTGAAAATACCCATAGTGTACCTGGATTTCCAGAAAGCATTTGATAAGGTCCCTCATGAGAGACTCTTGAGAAAATTAAAAAGTCATGGGATAGGAGATAGTGTTTTACTATGGATCAGAAACTGGTTAAAAGATAGAAAGCAAAGGGTTGGACTAAATGGTCAGTTTTCACAATGGAGAGATGTAAAAAGTGGTGTGCCTCAGCGATCTGTATTGGGACCGGTGCTGTTTAATGTATTCATTAATGATTTGGAAAAGGATGTTAAGAGTGAAATGATCAAATCTGCAGACGACACAAAGTTATTCAAGGTTGTTAAAACATGAGCAGACTGTAAGGAACTGCAACAGGATCTTATGACACTGGGTGCCTGGGCATCTAAATGGCAAATGAGATTTAATGTGGACAAGTGCAAAGTGATGCATGTAGGGAAAAATAATCCAAACTAGGCATACACCATTCTGGGTACTAAGCTAGGAGTTACCACTCAGGAAAAGAATCTGGAGGTGGTTGTGGACAATACAATGAAATCCACAGCGCAGTGCAAAAAAGCAATCAAAAAAATAAACAGAATGTTAGGAATTATTCGGAAGGGGATAGAGAATAAAACTGAGGATATCATAATGCCTCTATATGAATCAATGGTGCGACCACACCTCGAATATTGTGTGCAGTTCTGGTTGCACCATCTCAAAAAAGACATAACTGAAGTAGAAAAGGTACAGAGAAGGGCAACAAAATGATCAAGGGCATGTAAGGGCTCCCGTATGAGGAGAGGCTTGGTAGGTTGGGGCTCTTCAGTTTGGAGAAGGGACAACTGAGAGGAGATATGGTAGAGGTCTATAAAATCATGAGTGGTGTGGAACTAATAAACAAGGAGCAGTTATTTACCCTCTCAGCTAGTACTAGACCTAGGGGATACTCCATGAAACTCATGGGTGGCAAATAAAAAAAATTTTTTTTTCACTCAGCGTATAATTGGGTTGTGGAATCTTCTACCATAGACTGTGGTAAGGGCCAGTACTATAGCTGAGTTTAAAAGAGATTTGGACAAGTTTCTGGAAGATAGGTCCATTAGCAGTTATTAGTTAGACAGGATCAGGGAACATGACGGGAGCTGGGGGAAAACAACAGGGAATGGATCCCCCATTGTGACCTGTTGGGTGCTTCTCCCAAGCCACCGTAGTTGGCTACTGTCCGAGACAGGATGCTGGGCTAGATAGACCATTGGTCTGATCCAGTATGGCACTTCTTACGTTAATTTTTAAAAAATTAAATAAGAACGCATGTGCAAAAAACAGCTACCGGACCGTTCTGTGCATGCACTCCCTTCTCCAAATGGCAGCGGCAATGTCATTGCCATTTTGGAAACAGGCAGCTAGTCTATGCATATGCAAAATAAATGGCTTATGCAGACTGCCTGTCATTTTGGGAAGGGCACACATGCTCAGAACACTCTGGAAATCATTTTGTGCATGTGCAATTACTTTTTAGTTCTTGTAATTTTTATGTTTAAAATGAAAAATGTTACAAAAACAAATGGGTTTTTAATGAAAACTCAAAAACAGATGAATTTTTAAAAATGAAAACAAAACCGAATGAGATCCCTTTTGCACACCCCTCATATGTTTACCTTTGAGAAAAGAAGACTAAGGGGGGTATATGTTGGCAGTTTTCAACTAGCTAAAATAATTCCGTAAAAAAGATGGAGAACATTTATTTTCCATTGCTACTGAACAGGACAAGAAGCAATGGGTGTAAATTACAGGCAGGTAGGTTTAGGTTAAATGTAAGGAAAGATTCCTAACAGAACAGTTCACTGGTGGAATGATCCACCTGAACTTGTGGAATCTACTTTCCTTGAGGTTTTCAAGAAAAGATTGGACAGGACAGGCATAATTATGGTGGGGACGTGTTCACTGCAAATTCTTTCCCCATGCAGTTCTGGGGTCAAGTGGTTGGGCTTTATTTGGGCCAAGAGAATCCAGCATCCCCCATAGATTTTAGCCCAGGGTTATGCCATTATCAGGGATGATTTAGGTACAGAGTGTCCTGGCTCAGGGCACAGAATTGAACGACATGAGTCTTGAAGCCACTTAGAGCTCTATTATTTATTTATTTATTTATTTTCAAGCATTATTCTTTGAAATACATACAGCAATTCCTGTAGTCCAAGGATGTTACCCGCAACAAGCTAGTACGGTAGTGGTGCAGAGCCCACACACCGACTGACTTGAACATAAGGCCAGAACCCACAGCAGGAGGTGGGACACGTAGCTTCTACTATCACAGACAAGTCACCTGTATTGGGGGTAGGAAAAGTTATGTCCCCTGCTGTGGGGCTGAACTGCACACTACCCTGGAAGATCAATTATATATTTGGGGCATTCAAACTGCTATGTTTTATCAGACTCGAAGAATAATCAGTCATTTAAACTGGCTCTGTTTAATAGGAGTTGAGCTTTAGCATCTAATTCTCTTAGAATCCTTTGGAAAACCTAGCCAAAATCACTAAAGAAATGTTAACCATCATTCATCTTTTCTTTCCTCTCTGTGTTTGCTGAAAAAATCCAGGAAAACTCAGCAACTAAAACCACCCCCTAAAATAGCAACAAGTGAAATCAAGTTGTTGCGGGTCTCTTGGCACCCATGAGCATCATGCCTTGCCAAAGAGTTGTCATCAAGGCCACCGAGAGAACACAGGAAGAACACACTTGCTCCTCTGCTCCTAGTGCTGCTGAAATTTCTGCTGCTGTTGTTTGTGTCATTAACCTCCCCAGAGAGTTCTGTAGATAAGAGTCAGAGACCGTCTGCTCAAGTGAAGCCTGTGGAAATAAAACACAATGGCATGAGACATAGCTTTCTTAGGCATAAGACCAGCACCCTCCAACAAGGGTGGGTGATTTCAAATGCAAGAAATGCAATTAGATACGGCTGAATAATTCAAATTGTCAGCACTTTTATTTTCAGCTCTTCTCCACAAAGTCTCTGTATCTAGTGTCCGCAAGTAGGACAGCACCTGTTTTATGCATGCAAATGTTAATGCACCTCAAAAGATAGCATGGGTTTTAGCACAATGGATTACATAGCGCCAAAAATGTATACCATAAGAGAATTTTTCACTATTTGTTCTTTATCATTAAAATATTAAATCCTGCACTTGTTTATAATGTTATAAAAGAGGAGTGACTCCATTGACATCAACGGAATTACCCCAATGGGAGTGAGATTATTAGTTCTTATTATTTATGAAGCACCAGCAATGTGCCTAGAGCTAAGCAGTCATGATTAGAATAAGTCCATGCCCCAAGAGGTTTACAATCTAGAATGGACAAGGGGAGGGGAGACAAGAGTAGGGACACATAGGGAGAGACAGGGATATATTCTAGGGATGTGCTAACAGGTTGCGGTTCGAGTTCAACCGTTCGGTTCGGTTCAGTTCATGTGTTCGGTTTGGGCATTCTGGTCGTTCACAAGGTTCGGGTTCGGCTGTTTGGTTCAGTCATGTTCGGAAAAAGTATCGCGAGAGCACGTGATTGCGCTGGAAACCGAAAATCCGAGTGTGTGCAGAGCTGTGTGGTGAGAGAGTGTGTGTTTGACTGGGTGGCTGTTCAGTTCATGTGTTTTGGCTGTTTGTGTTTGGTTTGGCTGTGTGTTTGGCTGGTTGGTGAGTGTTGGTATATGGTGGGTGACTGACTGTGTTTTGCTGTGTGTGTGTGTGTGTGTGTGTGTGTTTGTTTTAAAAAAAAAATTATGAAGAAGGCTGCTGTGATGATCACCCAGCTGGGGGCCAACTTGGTGCTCTCAGAGGAGGAGGAGGAGGTCGCTGCCCCTGGACCTTTGGTGGTTGTGGCCGGCTCCTCAGATGAGGAGCAAGCAGCAGGCACAGGAGGTGCTGCCAGGTTTGTAAACTTTTTTTAACTTTGAGGAGAAGAAAGGCTCTATCTATTAGAGCGAGTTCACTGGCATGTGGGTGGGTGTGTGGGTGGTGGGCATCAGTCAGGCAAAAATAGTGGGCATCAGCGGGTGGCAGCGGATGTCTGCCACAGAGAGAGAGGGTACTGTAGTGTGGGGAGCTCTTCCAGCAGTCAGGCACGAGCATGAACAGCACTCACACCCAAATGTGCCAGGCTTGCAAGGGTCTCAACTCTCCAGTTGCCATCCCATTACCTATGCACCCCCAAATAAGGGCAGGATTTGCACGTGCCAGCCAGGGTCTTTCTAGTAGTTGGAATCCCTAGCATCCCCTAGCACCCCAAGGAGGACAGGATTTGCACGTGCCAGCAAGGGTATTTCAAGTTGCAATCCCTAGCATCCCCTAGCACCCCAAGGAGGGCATGATTTGCACGTGCCAGTAAGGGTTTAATCCCTCTGCAGCACCCAAAGAAGGACAGGATTTGCACATGCCAGCCAGGGCGTTACTAGTAGCTGCAATCCCTAGCATCCCCTAGCACCCCAAGGAGGGCAGGATTTGCACATGCCAGCAAGGGTACTTCAAATTGCAATCCCTAGCATCCCCTAGCACCCCAAGGAGGGCAGGATTTGCATATACCAGCAAGGGTACTTCAAGCTGCAATCCCTAGCATCCCCTAGCACCCCAAGGAGGGCAGGATTTGCACGTGCCAGTCACCAGGGTCTTTCCAGTTGCCTTCCATAGCACCACAAGGAGGGCAGGATTTGCACATGCCAACCAGAGTCTCTCCACTGCCATCCCAAGCACCTCAAGGAGGGAGGACTAGAGGCATCATCATAAATGCATGATATTACTTTGGTGTTCTTAATGGGTTCCCATTTCAGAGAGGAATCGGATGCTGATCCCAGCACTGGTGCCAGGTCAATGAGGAACCTGTGGTGGAGGTCACCAGTGACAACCCCAGACATTCGGCGGAGAAGGTCGGATGTCTGGAAGTTTTATGAGAAGGGTGATGGAATCACCATATGCAAGGTAAGGCACAGAGACTGGAACAACAGGGAATGGATTGCCCTATGACCTGTTAGGAACGGAAGCCCCCTGAAGAGAGAGATTGGCCACCCAGTCCACCCACTTGTGGAGACAGAATGCAGGCAGGGCTTGACAGACAGACCATTGGTCTGACACAGTATGGCACTTCTTATGTTCCTATCTTTTTATGCTCTTTAGACCTGCAACAAAAGAATCAGGAGGCAGAGAGAGGGGACCACATCGAGGCTGATCACCCATATTGAGAAGCGCCACGGCCTGACAGTGAGGCAGCAGGAGGACTGTAGCGTTGCCATGGAGCCTCAGCCTCAGCGCCAGAAGAAGGGGGGGAAGGCAACCCGGAAGCGCTGACATGTAAGCCCTTCCCCCTCCTCCAGCCCTGCTGTGGAGCCCCCCAGGCCCTGGGAGTCTGCTGAGGCCAAGGCCTTTTGGGTGGAGATGGAGAGGCCCACCCAGGACTTTGTGGTTGCTCTACAGCTTCAAGCAGCCACCATGGAGAACTGACTGGTGGAACGGTTCCAGGCGGTCGAGGTGCGGGAACAGAAGGTGGAGGCATACGCGCAGTATATCTCAAAGTACGTCTCCACCGAGATGGCTGACCTGGAACTCTTTGGTCTCCAACCGGCAGGCGGCCATGGCAGGGGCCGTCGACTATGCCATCAAGCACGACTATGAAATGCCTATGGGCATGATGCCCCCTGCCCCAACCTCCCGTGTACCCCTTCTGCCTTTCCCCCAACTTCCAGGGGTTAGGCCCAAAGACTGAATAAATAGATAGTTAAGTTTCATTTCTAGTTTAAATTTTTTGGGTTTTGTTTTATAATGTTGTTGTTGTTCTTCTTCTGTTGTTTTGTTAATAAAAATTATATTTGTTGTTATTGTTACGAGCTTTGTTTTACCTGCCAATGTTTTATCCCTCTGTGCTGAGGTTCAGGCTGGCAGGCGGCAGAACCTCATACAGCTTGTTGATCCCTACCAGCAGCGGCACCACATGTAGCGTAGTTAAGGTAATAACCCAAAAATGTGCCAGGCAGCAGCAGGGTCTCAACTTGCAGACAGCTCCCCAGGAGGGGCAGGGCTTGTGTCTGTGTGGGTGTGCCAGAGAGAAATAGATAGGCTCCTTGGCAGCAGGCAGCAGGCGGCAGGAGCTGGTGGTTGGAGGGGCTTTTATTTCAAGCAGCTTCAGCGGGCATTCTCAGGTGGGTGAGGAGGCATAGGCTGTTGGGAGGGGGCAGGCTGGCGTGCGGGCACCGGGCTTCTGGATTCAGTGTCATGGAATGCAGCCCCCAGTGACTGGAATGATGGTCCCAGAATCTCATTGATGGTTCCTGGGATGGACGGCTATGACTGCTTCAGGTACAGTGGAATAACAGCCTATGGGAGTTTAATGATGTCCCTAGAATTAGTGCTTGGTTGGGCACACTTCATTCAATCATTGATCAATCATGCGATAGGTGGTAGCAGGTACAGGGAGGCACACAGGCAGGCACATATAATATGTTGTGTGTTATTTCCATTTCATTTTGGTAGATTTGATGCTGGATGTGGCCAAGGGCATTGAGCATGAGCACAGATGAGAGCTCTTGCTGGTTATGGAAGGTGGCAGGTTGAGCTGGATGCACCTCTCCCCTTTTATCTAGCAGCAGGCAACCTATCTCTGTCTCTCTCTGGCTATGTACTGCAGGTGACATCATGGGTGGGAGCGTGTCTATCTCTCCTTTTAGCAGTGGGGAGACTTTCTCTCTCTCTCTCCTTAGCCTAGACAGGAGCTTGATGCCATCAGGACAGGCATGCCATGGGTGTGGGCAGTTGCTTGGCCAATAGCCACGAGCAGCAGGTTGCTACTACCTTGCAAAAAAGGTTTTTCATGTTGGCTCCCATCATTCACGCTGCATCACCCAGCGTCCAATCCCAACATGGACTTGTCTCATATCCCTAGGAATGGTTAGGGTGGAACTGTCACTCTCAAAGGGGAGAATGTTGCTTCTTAGCCTAGCGAGGAGCTTGATGCCATTAGAGAAGGTTGTTGCCTTAAACACTAAAGGGTGGCTTAATTTTATGGAAGAAGGGGACCCTGACTAATATATCCCAGAAAATTGTTTATATAACCCAGGCCTGCACAACATGCGGCCCACATATACATAGGTCTGCCTATCCACTGTATCTGGAAGCAGTGGAATGATGGCCCAATAACCCAGATGGCTGATGGTTATTGGGATTGGAATGGCTGCTTCAGGTACAGTGGAATGACAGCCCATGGGAGATGAATGATGTCCCTAGAATTAGTGCTTCATTGGGCACACTTCATTCAATCATGCTATAGGTGGTAGCAGGTACAGGAATGCACACAGGCAGGCACATATAATACATTGCGTGTTATTTTCCATCTCATGCTGGTAGCTTTGCTGCTGGATGTGGGCATTGAGCATGAGCACAGATGAGATCTCTTGACGTTTCTCCAGATTGATCTGGATGCACCTCTCCCCCTCCACCCCCATCTCTCTCATTCTAGCAGGGATCCTCTCTCTCTCTCTCTCCCCTCTCTCTCTCTGGCCATATAGTGCAGGTGACAGCATAGGTGGGATCGTGTCTATCTCTCCTTCTAGCAGTGGGGAGACTTTCTCTTTCTCATGCATGCCATGAACAGCAGGTTGCTAACTTATAAAGAAAAGGTAGAATGACAGCGCCCCGTTAGCGGAATGATGGGCCCCAGAACCCTGATGTTGGGTAAGGCTGATGCGGCAGCAGCTGTTACCGCTCCGCGATTCCATTCCTAAGCCTCGGCATTCCATGTTGTGCCTCGCAGAATTCCACGCGGTAATCCGTGATTCTGCGTTTCTTTCGCTACAAGAATTCGCAGATGCGGCATGTATGTGTTTTGCCGATTTCTTGATTGTTACCGTTGTCATATACAATCAGCAGTCTTTTCCCGCGTTCCGCCAATTTAATATATGAGACACAGGCATGAGCGCTTATCGCGGTTCCGCGAAGGGAGTATGACTTTTGTGCTGCCGCTGCAGCTCTGTGCTGTGACACTGTCACGCTGTCACCGCTCGTTCTTCTCAATACATACATGCATGTACAACATGTTCTTGTTGGGAGTTGAAGGAACGGTGTTTTTATTATTTTTCAAATTGTTTTTTTATGTAAAGATCTGCAAAGAAAAGGTTTTTGTGCAAATGTCATGTTTTTAGTTAAAAGTGACCTGTGTAACTTTAAACTCACCACTTAAGCTCACGACTTAAGCAATTCTGCCTGAGTGTGACTATGTAAATAGCATAGCTGTTAAGGTGCCTGCTTATGATACAATTCTTACATGACATTGCATGTGTTCAAATCCCGGTTGTTCTATTTAACTTAATTTTTTTTTTTTCAGTGGCGGCGGGCTC
>QEPC01012560.1:2129795-2154928 GCA_003113815.1 Sphenodon punctatus | reverse complement strand
TAATAATAATAATAATAATAATAATAATAATAATAATAATAATAATAATAATAATAATAATAAATACACTTGCTTTTCTTTGAGTTGTAATTTATTTGGCAGTTGCCCTAAACACTGCCAGTTGGTTGCTGTTTGTAAGAGCTGCCATTGCCCAGCTCTTGGTTATACAATGTTAGAATAATATTAATGTGAACTATCTGTAACCTGTAAACAATTTTTTTTTCTTGTAGCTGAGAATTGAGTTTAATAAAACTCTTTTAGAAAAATAAATAAATCAAAAAACATATGGCATGCAGTAGCAAAGTGGATGAAGACAAGCAGAATGTGTCAGACTGTTAATGGAATGTTGCAGGGGCCACACAGAGGTGCAGGCTCCCCCTGAAGCAGGTGTCTATGGGTGGGCAGCCCATGGCCAAGACACCCTGCCCAGGACCTCCTCCTCCCAATGGTTTTGACTATAAGAGCTCTGTCACAGCAGGACCACAGGCTTCATGACATTCAGTTTAGCCTTCTGACACTCGTCCCAAACTTGGTTACCAGTGTGCCATATGGCAGGACTTTAAAAATGGGAATAAAATCACTAAAAGAAACCACTGCAAGGTCACAAGTTGGATGGCCAGCTGACTGAGCAGCCACATCATCCCGTCCATTGCCCCTGAGCCCCACATGCCCATGAATCCAGCAAAAAAAGCACATGGACGCCCTGGTATGATATTGCAAAGCAAGACAAAGTAGCAAGGAGCTGTGCAGTATGAATCGGACACTCCCGAGGGAGTCGGTGGGCAATGCAACAACCAACGCAGACCATAAATGCCCCCACAAAGTCCCTAGAGGCAGGAACGATGCTCACAATAAAACTTCTGGTACCACTCTGCTGGCATCACAGAGTACAAAAACTAAGATAGTGTATTGCAGCAAGAAGGCAGAGTTGTGGCCCAAGGCAGAAAGGTAGCAAAACCCACAGAAGCAATGCCATCGAAAGACAGGTCCAACTCCTGCAAGAGCGACCAAAGCTGGAGCCTAAAGGGCAGAATGACAGAACTCTGGGTCATAAACAGGGTCTCATACTGAGGCCAAAATGCAGAGTACCACATGGGATGCCCCTGCAGGAAGCGAAGCTTGGCAGAGTATTGGATAGACAGCTTCATGTGGCATATCCTGAGCAGAGGCTCAAAAACCTCCACATATAATCTGTGGACAGGGTGAGATATGATTCTGAAATGCTCCTGTACACAGACAGAGGGCCTGGTGATGCACAGGGTCCAACCTCCATGGAATGGAGGGCTTGGTGGAGCCATAAACAATGGAGGCGTAATCCAACTTGGAATGCACAAGGGCCTGGTACAGCAGAGATTGGCATTTGGCACCCTAGGAGACAGAAGAGATGACCCACAGAACGTTCAGTGCCTTCTCGCACTTGACCCATAGCTGACACACACAGGGGAGAAAAGTTGCTTCCTGACCAGCACCAAGCCAAGAGACTTGGCTTCAGCAACAGCAGAAAGGTGTACCCATCCCAGTCACACATCAGGATAGGATGGAGGCCCCTGCGAATGGCAAAAGTGTTTGCAGACACTCTGATTTTCTGAAAAATGAAAGCCAGTGTCAGTGATCCCTCAGGAGAGGTGATTCAGGACCATTTGCAGTTGGCACTCAATTAACTGCACACTGGGCTACTGGCAGCAGATTTGGAAGTCGTACACGCACAGGCAGTTATGGATAGTCAGAGGAAAGAAACAAACAATTCCATTAATGTGCACAGAAAACAAAGTGACACTCAGGACACTGCCCTGTGGAACCCTCTCATCCTAATCAAAAGGGGTGGGAATAGGTAGAATCAAAATGGACCTGAAACAACCCATGTTGTAAAAATTTCTCGATAAAAACAGGCAGGTTACCCCACAACCCAAACCATGCAGATCTTAAGAATACCATACTTCCAAGAGGTGTCATAGGTTTGGTGTTCCCAATGGACAAATGCTTCCCAGATCAAGGTTTCCAGGCACACCAGATGGTCCAACATAGACCTCTCCCAACAGAAGCCACGCTGTGTGTCAGCAAGCAGGCCATTCGTCTCCAAGAACCAAAACAAGTCAGCATTGACCATGCACTCTAGCACCTTAGAGACGCAACATGTCAACACTATCAACATTAAGTAACTGATTCTTGATAATTTGATTCATAAGACCAAGTTCCGATAGCAGGGAGAAGATAATCATGGTACAGCTATTATATATTTATTTATTTATTTATTTACATTTATATCCCACCCCTCCCCTACAGCTCAAGGTGGGCTGCAGAATAAAAACATAAAACATGAAAGTACATAAAAACACACCAAAATCTGCTACAAATCCCTACTACACCCCCTGTCCTCACTGGCCACATGCTTGACCAAAAAGAAGATTCTTACATTGCCTCCAGAAAATGCTCAGGCTTTGACGATCCTCCAGTGGACATGAGTCCCACAATATTGGGGCAGCCACCGAGAGTGTCTCTTCATGCCCTTGTAGGAACCTGACAGGCATATAGTACTTGCAAGAGAGCACGCCTGGCTGACCAAAAGAATGTGGTGCAGCATAAAAGAGGAGATGGTCTTCCAGATATGTGGGGCTATGACATTTAGGGCTTTAAAGGTCAAAAACAGCACCTTGAATTGTGCCCAGGAAGCTATTGAAAGCCAGTGCAGACTCTGAAATAAAGGTGTAATGTGCTCACAGCAAGAGCTGATCAACCATGTTCTGCACCAGCTTTAGTTTCCAGACATCAGTGGCAGCCTCACATAGAGCAAATTGCAGTAGCATAGCCTCAAACTTACAAACGCATTAATGATGGTGGCCAGGTCTGAATCAGAAAGAAAGGGACACGGCCTTCTCTGCAGATGGAGCTGGTAGAAAGCGCTTCTGGCCACCACTGCAAGCTGATGTTCCAGGCACGGTGGTTGGGATCCAGAAGCACTCCAAGGCTGCCAACCTGAGTAACCAAAGGGGGCTGGACCCCATCAATGATGGGAGTCTCTATCCCTCACAGGTCACAAGGCCAGACAGCCATCATCACTTCACTCTCAACTGGGTTCAGCCTCAGTTGGCTCACTTGTGCCTAGTTCCTAATGGCAGCCAGACACTGAGTAAGCACCAAAACTGCACAACCTGGGTCAGATGAGAAGGGGGGAGGGGGGGGAAGAAACATCAGCAAACTGATGGCACTACACCCCAAACTACACAAGATGTCACCCAGCAGCCTCAGATACATATTGAGGAGGAGAGACAAAATGGAACCTTGTAGAATTCCCCAGGGGAGATCCCATGGGGACAATGAGAAATCACCCCTCACCCCTCACTGGCACTTCTGACAGGAACAAGCGGAACCACTCAAGAGCAGTCTTGCGCACCCCTGCCAAGTGCCACACTAGTCTCAACACATCATGATCAACTGTATCAAAGGCCACTGAAAGATCTAACAAGATCAACAGGCTACAATACCTTCTGTCAATCTCCAGGCAGAGATCATCAATCAAAGCCACAAATACAATCTCAGTACTATACCCAGAGCAAAAGCCAGACTGACATGGGGTCCAGGATTCTGATAGTGTTGGGCTAGATGTCAGGAACAGGAATATATGGGCCTTCCCTGCCAGGGTATCCATGGAGGAGGGTGAGAGAATATAGACTTTAGGAGACTGATAATCTCACTTGGTAGTACCCATTTGCCCAGTAGATTTGGTTAGTTTTGACTTTGCCTTATACCAGAGCTGGAGGTCAACAGTCAGACACAGAATCCCTTGGCTTTCCCTGCATGCTCACTCATTGGGTGCTTTAAGACAGACCCGGGGATGGCTACCCCTGGCTCTAATCCAGCAGCAGTGAGTTTACACGGAGCCCACCACTGCCCGCAGTCTGCCCATGTGCGCCCCCTCCCCCTTGCCATAGAGCTACGGGTGGATTGGCAGCCACTCTGGGCTGCCAGCCGCAGTTCTATGGCCATTGCCGGGGCAACCTGCAGCTAGGAGCAGAGCTGTGGCAACCGTCCTTTAGATGGGCACCTGCTCCGCTCCTGCTCCACCTCACCCAGGGTGGTCAATCTTTAAATGGACAGGCCAACCAGGAGTGGGGTGATGCATCAGCAAAACAGGTGTCCATCTAAATGCACCAATTGTTATCAGATAGTAATTGGGAACAGCTCTGAAGAGGGAATTGCCCCCAAGACTTCAATTCCTTACTAAACTATACAGCACTCTTATCAAGGTGAACCATTCATTAGGGTGCTAGCCAGGAATCTGGGAGATCTTAAGATCAATTCCAAGCTCTCATACAGATTTTCCAGGCAAGTCATTTAATCTTTCTGTACCTGAAATTCCTGTCTGTTAAATGGGGCATTTTCCTATTGCACAAAGAACTTCCTGTTGAAGACTGTGAGCACATTCCAACAAACACTTAAATTGATGTAGCTGGGCCTTTACTCTGTTTTACTCTTGAAGCATCCACACACAGAGTACTAAACCAATGTTATTCAGAAGTAGGGAGAAGTGTGTACTCCTGAAAAATCAGGAGAACCTACTCCCCTTTAGTTTGTATTTTGAAGTAACTATTCATGTGAACACTTATCAGAGAGAGGATTGTAGGGCTGGCACCTCTCAGTTTAACCCTAACATTCCCATAGGTCAAAACTGAGTGTCAGGGTCAAACCATGAAAAGTAGCAATCCTAGTGGATAGTAACCTTGGTTCACACTTTACTACTTCTGGTTACCTCTGTTCCTCAGAATGTGACCTATGAGATGTTCAGGCTCCATGTGATGGGCCCTAAGATGGATAAATCCTTCACATGATTGCTATCACTTGTACTTCACCTCTTCCATCCATCCACATGAAGAAGAAATGGGGAAACGAATCACAAGTTGCCCCTCCTCTCCTGTTAGAGATTCCACAGAAGGTGTTGAGATGCATGTCCATTCATGGGTACCAATACACTGACCTTTCTGTTCACCTGATGCTTCCAAATCCAGGAGGAGATGAATGAGAAAAGGTATTCAGCTGCCTGCTTTTCATTACAAAATCAGTGCAAATGAATAATGCATCTAAGACTGCTCACAGCATGAATGCTTTCCTCCCTGGCCACATTAGATAAATGATGAATGCAGTGACCTTATAAAGCAATGGCAATTTGTACAACAGCAATATTAATGGAACAATTGTAATTCAAATGCATCAAAATGATCTCAATCTGCATAAATCCCAAAATGCAACAGGCTTGGACTTATCCGCATTGTAGTGTTAAAAGTAGAGAACGCTAAATATTGTACTTTTTATTTGTCATTGCTTAAAATAGATTTTATTTTATTTTTTGCATTTTTAGACACTCTCCCTCCCTTCCTCTACCCCCCCCCCCGAGTATTATGGATAAACATCTTTTGTTTTGCAGTTGTTTAAAAAAATGTGAAAACGCGTTAAAGAAAACAAAATATAAAATAGTGTGAATGTTTGCCAAAAATACAAAATCTTTCATTGAAAGATGTATTTCTCTACAAAGAAAAATTCAGTCCACCAAAAAAGCTAGTTTACAATGAAATAACTATTTTGTGAAGTGTTAGCAGCCTACAAGAATGGATTCTTTCACACCTTCCCTAATGGACCTGCAGGAACAGCCAATTTTAAGTTCTTTAATACTGTGGCTCCAATCCTGAACCTAATGAAACCAACTGCAAGTCTCCCAGTGACTTTAATGGGTAGAGACTGCACACTGGAAATGGCACACTGCTATTACTAGGGAGCTCAGAGAATGAGACTACAAATAATCATAACAATGGGGCCCTTTGATCCAGAACCAGCTTTTTTATCTTCGTCCTGGGCCCCACAAATTCTATGGCCAGCCTTGCTCGGATCTCACCCTCTAAAGCTAGTTCAATATTCATGCTGACACCTGCCTTGGAGGGGCAGAGCGTGAGTTCATGGATGCCATGGCAACCATGGGCCTATCTCAGAGAGTTGTGAGCCAATGCATGTTGGAGGACATACCCTGGACATGATATTTTGCACTGGCCTTGAGGCAGGGGATCCATGAGTGGGGGAGGTGTCAACAGTGCCCTTGTCATCGACGGATCATTATCTCCTCCAGGCCGGTATTCTGGCACATGTTAGTCCCCAGGAGGGTGCAGAACCAGTTAGGTTGGTTCACCCCCAGAGGCTTATGGAACCAGAAATGTTCCGGAATGCTCTGGGGGATATTCCCTCTGACTTCGATGGCTGCTCCCTCAATGACCTCGTGATCTTTTGGAGCTCTCTGTTGACAGAGGCCATTGACTGTGTGGCTCCCAGGCATCTGCTTCTGAATTGACAACAATGCAGGTCACTGTGGTACACAGATGAGCTACGGCAGATGAAGTGAGAGAGTGACAGTGGCATCGTTCTCGTACTGAAGTTGACCGACTGCGACATAGAGTCTGGTTACGTACCTATGCCATGGCAGTGCGGAGAGAAAAGAAGGTTTACTTTGCTGCTCTCATTGGATCCACTAAGTCCTGTCCGACTTAGCTTTTCTGGAGGCTGGTCTGGAGGTGGCCTCCCTCTGCCTGGACTCAGAGTTATCGAATGTTCACTGTGACTTGTTTGTGAACTTTTTTGTGGATAAAATTGCTCAAATCCATCACGGTTTTGACACAGCACTTTTAACAGTGAGTGAGCCAGAGGCCGTTAAAGCCCCATCTTATCTTGTTTTATGGGATGAATTTCAAGACATGTCGCCCTCGGATGCAGGGGATGCTCTTGGGGCTGTTCGAGCCACCTACTGTGAATTAGATCTATGCCTGTCCTGGCTGGTTAAAGCCAACTGGGAGACATTAGGGCCATTGTTAACCAGTATAGTCAACACCTTCCTTAGAGAGGGCAGGGTGTCAGACTCTCTCAAGGAGGTAGTCATGTGGCCCCTGATCAAGAAGCCATAATTGAACATTGATGTCCTGGCAAGCTATTGGCCTGTCTCTAACCTCCCCTTTTTAGGGAAGGTTATTGAATGGGTGGTGGCTCGACTGCTTCAAGAGCATCTGGACCAGATCAGTTTCTTGGTTCCCTTGCAGTCTGGTTTTTGTCCGGGTTATGGCATGGAGACTGCACTTGTGGTCTTGGTTGATGACCTCTTCCAAGAGTTGGACCAGGGTAATTCAACCCTGTTGATTTTGTTAGATCTCTCGGCTGCATTTGGTACCATTGATCATGAATTGTTGGTGACTTGACTACGGGACCAGGCAGGGATGAATGGGACTGTTCTTGAATGGTTCTGCTCTTTCCTGGCTGGGAGAACTCACTGTGTGGTGCTGGGTGATTATTCATCTTCTCCACAGGGCCTCACTTCTGGAGTTCCACAGGATTCCATCTTATCTCCTCTCCTGTTCAATGTGTAGATGCAGCCTTTGGGGGAGGTTGTCAGAGAGTTTGGTGTAAGGTGTCATCAATATGCTGATGACACCCAATAATATCTCTCTTTTTCATCAGACCCAGGTCTGGCAGTCTCTGTGCTTACCGGATGTTTGTCAGCTGTGGGGGACTGGATGAGGGTGAGCTGCTTGAAGTTAAATCCCAACAAGATGGAGGTGATGATTGTGGGGAAAACCGGGGGAGTGATGGCCCCCATCATTGATGGGGTCTGTCCTCCCCTGGTATCTCAGGTCCATAGTCTGGGGGTGCTCCTAGATCTGCAGCTCCACCTGGATGTCCAAGTGGCAGCTGTGGCAAAGGGTGCATTTTGCCAACTACATATGGTACGTCAACTTAGGCCTTATGGCCATTTTTACAGGAACGTCACCCACCCACGAACACCCATAAACACCCATCGGATGTGTGGTAAAGTGCCCGTGTAAACATCCATGAATGGGTGGGTGTGCATGCATGACCCACCCACCAACACCCATGGAGCAGGCTGGAAGGAGCCGGCCTGCTCCGTGGGTGATGGGTGGAGGTGGGTGGAGATGTGTGTTCAACAGCCACCCATCCATTTAAAAACCAAAACACCCATGCTCACGGGAATGGGCCCACTGAGACCACAGAGAGATGGCTAGAGAGGCCACACAGGTGCCCCCAAGCACACATGCCCACCCAGGGAGATGCCAGATGCCCGGCCGGGAACCCTTAAAGGAGAACCAAAACATGACAGCGGTGTGCTGGCTCCCAAAATGTCAGGACAGAAAGCCTCTGACAAGAGAAGGGAACCAGTATGGGACTGGCCAGGGTAAACTGAGGGACCCCGGGATGCCCAGAGGAGGGGGACTGGCCCAACTGGTTGGGAAGGGGAGGTGGGAAGGATGACTAAACACAGCACACCTGTCCTGTCACAGGACCAAGCCGCAACATCCACACCTCCCGCATCCCCCGAGACCACCACAACCACAGGGCATGAGGAAGGGAGTGTTACTGACAGCGAGGTAAGAGCAAGGGTACCCCAAAAACCCAGGGAGGCGGGAGTCCCACGTGCCAATATCAGAAACCAACCCGAGGAACACAGGACAGGCATCTGTCAGTTCTAACGGTTCACACCCCAACCCCAGGAGATCACCCAGAAACAGGAGCAATGCACCACCAGGGAGACAGCTGAGGTAAGTCACTCATGCCCCCTGGGGAGAGTGGGGAAGGGACCCCCACAAGGGAGCACAGGTGGGCTGCGGGGCACATGCTAACCCCTCTGTAATACCCCCAACAGGAGACAACCAGCTCTGCTGTCACCACAGCTACTGGGCGGGCCCCAAGCTGCCGCACTGGAACACACCCCCTCACGCAGTACCCAAAAGGGGGAGCCCTGGTCGAGGCAGGAGACCAGGGACTTCATACGCGGGGGTGGGGGAGATCCAGCACAAGCTGGTGCACAGCTACAAGACCAGACAGGTCTATGAAGCCATTGCCCAGTAGATGAAGTGGCAGGGGTACAATAGGGATGTCATCCAGTGCATGCAACAGGCAAAGGACCTGAAGTCCGGATATAAGTATATAAAGGACAACAATCTGAAGTCCGGCCATGCCATGCGCACAACTGAGTTCCATGATGAGCTGGACTGGTTCCTTTGCATGGATGGGGATACAGTCACCTCCCACTTACATGGCACTGCCTCTGCCTGGGCAGGTGGAGGGCACTCATGATACCTCATGCCCGACTCCCCAGAACGGGGGAGTCTGCTGCCTCTGGAAAACCCATCCAGGATGCATGAGGGGACAGCCCCATCACACAGGGAGAGGAGGCGGCCCGGGAAAACACGCACACAAACATCACCCTCCGCGTGCACCCACAAAACCCACAGGGCAATGGGTCATGGGGACAGGGGGCTCATGCGGAGTAGACAGAGGCTTGGGATGACTCCCTGGAAGCAGAGGAAGACAATCCAGGAAGGAACACAACCAGGACTGGGGGGGTGGGAGGGACCCCAAGGGTGGGGGGAGAGGGCTTGGGGGAGGGGAGAGGGTCAGGGGATGGGAAGAGGGCCCAGTCACAGTGACCAGAGCCAAAGCCAGGCACCAGGGATCAACTGATGGATCCCCATTCTCATTACAGCTCAAGGGACCGTGGAGGTTCATGAGGAGGAGGTCGCGGAGGAGGAGGTGGTTAAGGAGGAACTGGTGGCACCCATAAGACCCAGTCACCAGGACAATGATGGTAGGCCACAATGCACAAGGGATGGGTCATGGGCGGTGCCGGGGGAACGGGTAGCAGGCCACCCACAGTGGCAGCCCCTAGAGCAAACCGTCCCCCACGCATGACAGGGAAGGGCCGGTGCCCATCACAGTTGGGTAACCAAGCCACACTGGTTATTATCCCCTGATGGGTATGTACGTGGGGGGGGTCACAGGGTGGAGGGACCATGGGACATATCCACAAGGAGGTGCTGGGCCAGCACAGCCCTGGGTGAATGCGCCTCCATATGGGGCAAGCAGAGTGGTCCGATAGAGGGGACAGGAAGATGGGGACCCCCCGATCTCTCTCAACCACCATAGGGGAAGACAGGGAGGGGGGGCCGGGCACCCCCCGTGGTGACAGGGATTCACCATTATGGGCACAGGGTATGGACATGGCAAGTAACACACCCCAACTGGTTCATATGTCTCCCACAGATGAGCGCCCCAGTCCTGTGAGGGGAGGTGTCACTGGCAGCACTGAGAGGAATTGGGAGATGTGGGTCCAACCGGTGGAGGAGAGAGGACCTGGGGAGGGAACTGCTGGAGGAAACCGAGACGATTAGTTGAGGTGCACTCTGAGGAGCTCGCCCTCACCAGAGAGGTGCAACGTGGGGAAGGGGATAGGAACCGGGACATATTGGCAGTCATACTAAACCAGTCCTGCACCGAGCACCTGTGGGACAGGCGCCAGACTGCCACCCTCTACTGTGAGATGTGGCTCAACAAAGTCGAGAGGGTGAGGGGCCGTGTCATGCCCTTGACCTCATAGGGAGGCAGTGGGGCTCCTTCAGAGACAACCCTGGCACGACATGCCCCCTCCGGGCCCAGAAGGAGGGATGGCAAGGGAAAACCACCGGGGCACCCTCCCACAGGTGCAGGTGCCCCCTCCCCTGCACTTTGGTCAACCCTAGTTTCTCCCACTACACCCCTTCCCTGGCCTGGTGGACAGGGTCTCTCTCCCCCACATAGTCCCCAACAACAGCCAGTGGTGCTACCCTTCTGGCCAGCACCCTTCCCGGTTCCTCCACAGTTGCCTCCGAGACCCCTCCTCCGGGAACCACGGCCATCCCTGAACAACTCAGAACCTCCAGGTGACCAACCACCCATGTCAGCCACCCCACCAGCTCCGGTAAGCCGGAACACATATCTGTCTTCTAAGGGTGGAATGCACCGCTACCTGCATAGGGATGGGTGGAGGGGATACTGTATGGGGATCCATGCCAGAAGCAGAGAGCAACAGAAAGGGCTGTGGTGCAGGTTAACAGGCCAGATAGTATTGTAACCCTCACTTTATGTTCAAACATCGCAGGATCCAATACCACAGCCTGGAGCTGAGCAGCCAGTGGACAAGGAGAGCCTGGGCCATCAGGCTGCCAGTCACAGAGGACAGTGACCACAAGGGCACACAGGAGAGGGAGCCCCGGTGGTGCATTGAAGTGGGCACAGGGATGGCCCCACAAAACGTGAACCCCCTCTTGTAAATAGGGATGTGCGAATGTGGTTCGGGAGTTCGGAGTTAAGACCAAACTCGGTCCATTCGGACAACTGAACCGAACCGAACGGCCTAACCGAACCTGAACCGACCGAACAGTTTGGTATCGTTCGGGTGTGTTCGGATGAGTTTGAGTGGCAAAACATGACTGGGAGGGTGGGGCAGCTGAGGAGCAGACTTCTTGGCACCAAGAGTGGAGAGGCTTGGAGTAGCAGCCAGCTTGCCCAATCACCATACCTTTTTTCCTCAGACCACTGGCTTCTCAGTCTGCAATTGGACATGGGGGACATGGGGCTAGGCTGCACAGAGCCAATGGGGCTTGTCGTAAGGTGGGTGCAGCAAGTAACAAAAGTCTGATTCCCTTCCCCTCTTTTTGGATTTATTTAGTTTCATTTCAGTTTTGTACCCCTCCCTGTGTTGTTTGTTGTGAGCTGTCTTTGTTTCCACCCCCACCCCTGTGCAATATTGTAGATAGATAGATAGACAGATAGATAGATAGATAGATAGATGTAGGAGTTAGCTTAGTTATAGAGATAGATAGAGATAGTGTTAGTGTATAGTAGTTATTCAGTTTTAATATTTTAGAGTGTGTTTGTAGGACTAGGCCTTTGTAGATATAATAGTCCATTTAGTTCCATCAATTTTAGAACAGTTAATAATAGTTAAAGTTAATGTGTATGTATGTATGTAGATATATATATATATATAATTCAATTTTTAAAATTGAATAAATAAATAAATAAATAAATAATATAAAATTTCCAAGTGCATTCCTTGGGTTAGAAGACATATAGACGGGAAGCAGGAGAGGCCGATCTGCTGCCCATAAAGCGGGCAATGGGGCACGTGGCAGAGGTGGTAGGGGCTGTGCCAGCAGAGTGGCAGCAGGCAGCAGTCAGAGCCCATCACCATGCCCCAAAATCCACAGGCCTGATTTTGGGCGACAGGCTTCCGAGGCTTCCAGCAGTGGCACTAGCCATGGGGTGACTTGGCGGCTCCTCCTGCCAGCGTCCTCCACTGCCATGCAGGGCACTGGAAGGCCTGCAGTCCAGGAACTGCGGCTGCAGGAGTAGGTGCAGGTGCTTCAGGGGCAGGGTCCAATGTTCACCATGGGCGACCATCGTCCCCCATTA
Source organism: Sphenodon punctatus (assembly GCA_003113815.1). Lineage (NCBI taxonomy): Eukaryota > Metazoa > Chordata > Lepidosauria > Sphenodontia > Sphenodontidae > Sphenodon > Sphenodon punctatus. The sequence continues at coordinate 2,142,652 of QEPC01012560.1, read as the reverse complement.
TTGATGTGCTCCCCAGAACTCTAGGGCTGGTGGATCCCACCCCAGCTGCTAGAGGCAGGGCCTGATCCCCGGGCAATGGAAGCGGGGAGAGGAGCAACAGCAGCAGCAGCTATAGGGGTCACAGGGAGAGTGGCAGCAGCATGGTGGGCAGTCCAGCAGCCTCAGGGTCCCAGTACTCCCCTTCATGGGACATCACTGTGATTAGGGACAGTTATGCAGACACTAGTTGTGCGGAGGAGATGTCTGGAGCTGAGGCGATGGCTGTCCCTGCAAGAGCTGTGTTGCCACCCTGTTCTGCCCCTCCCAGCAGTGCTGTCAGCGGTGCGTCACCCAGTGCAGAGCAGAAGGCAGGAGGGGGGAAAAATAATCTATATGGGCACATTTTAAGTTGGTGGGGGCAGATGATCCCAGGGAGTTGCAGTGCACTTTGTGCCAGAAGGTGGTGAAGCGTGGGCAGTTGCTCACCAGCCTTGGCACAAGTGCAATGGCGAGGCACCTCAAGGGATACCACAGCGCTGTGCTGCTAAGCAGGTAGGCAGGGGCAGTGGACGCCAGCAGGTTCCCGACTGTAGTGGTCAGTCGTCCGCCTCCATCAGCGAGCAAGCGTCCTGCTCCAACAACTGCATCTAGCAGCAGGAACGGTTATTGCTGCTAGGGGGGAGCAGAAGCAGCAGAAGCAGTGTCTGTGCACCATGGAGGAGCTGGGGTAGGGGCAGCTGCCAAGTCCCTTGTCAGCTGCAGGACGTGGAGGGCAGCGTGGCTTTCAAGCGAAAGCCACATGCATGTTGGGGGAAATGATCTCTCTGGATGGGCAGCCCTTCTCCGTGGTCGGGGACATGAGGTTCAGGCACCTTATTGTGTTCCTGGCCCCCCAGTTTAACCTGCCCTCATGCACAACCCTGAGTTGGCAGGTGGTGCCAGCTCTGTGCTGGGCTTTAAAGGAGTGGCAGAGGGAGCATCTGGCAGAGGCTGGGGGTGCTACCATTCTCTTCACCACAGATCTGTGGTTGAGCAGGAATGCTCAGCACACCTACCTGGTGGTGACAGAGCACTGGTGGCAGGACCCGGAGGCAGCATTTGGCAGTGACAGGTGGGGCCCTGAAGCAGTGTATAGGTGGGTCCTGCTTCAAACGGAAGTAATGGACAGCCCTCACACATCCCGGAACATCAAGGAAGCCCTGACCACCATGGTGAGGGAGTGGGTCACGCCAGGTGAGCCCTTCACCAAGGGGTCCGTGGTCACTGATAACGCAGCCAACATCTTGAGGGAAGTCCACGAGGGGGGCTTCACTAGCATCCCTTGCACCACACATACCCTTCACCTTGTGGTCAGGGACGGTCTGGGCTTGGGGGAGAAGGGGATTGGGGCCGGCACCCTTATCTCCCTGATCGAGCAGGAGAGGAAGGTGGCCGGTTTCTTTAACAGGAGCATTAAGGGAAGCATTCTCTTCCGGGCAAAGCAGGCCAAGCAAGGCTCCCCAGTACACCAGCTGGTGCAGGATGTGTCCACCAGGTGGAATTCGACCTTCCTGATGCTCGAGCAGGTGCTCGAGCAGAAAGCTGTCTTGCATCAGGTTCAACTGGCGACAGACAGTGGGGTACCTCCAAGGTACAATGAGATGCAATGGGAGATCCTGGTGCACACAGTCTTTGTTTTAAGACCGTTCCTGGCCGTGATGGAAATTGTGAGCTTGTCCACGACCACCATCAGCCAGGTCACCCCTTTGGTGCAGTCTCCTCAGGAGGCTGGAGGAGATTCTCCAGGGGTGGGATTGTGGCCCTCAGGGCTGGAAGCTGGCCGATGAGGTGGTTGACCTGGTGCGGCAGCTGAAGGCAGGGATGAAGGCACGTTTCAACGAGATCCTGGGGCGGGCAGCATATGTGTTGGCAACCATGCTGGATTCCAGGGTCGAGGGCAGCATGGCATGCCAGACACCGCTCTATGGGCACTGGAAGGGTGAGCTAGTGGAGAGGGTCCGGCAGGCAGAGTGGGCTCTGGAAAGCATGCGGTAGCAATAGCAGCAGCAGGACACCCCAGGGGATGGTGGGAGTGGAAGCAGCCACCCCTTTCAGCTGGTGGGGTCTATCCCCACTGCAGGCTGAGCAGCAGCAGCACCCCTATTGCCAGCAGAAGCAGAAGCTCTGATGTGCAGGCCACTCTGGGGAGCATGGGATCACGCACACTAGGGCAAGCAGCGTGACTGAGGGCAGTGGTGCCCAGGCAGAGTAACCAGAGGGAGTACGACGATGCCTCAGGAGCAGTGGAGACCTATGTGGAGGAGGATCCATGCATTGATCTCAGCAGCGATCCGTTGGCCTACTGGGCCGGCAAGACCAATGCGTGACCGGCCCTGTCTAGAGTGGCCAAGAGTCTCTTGTCCTACCCACCAACCAGTGTCCCCAGCGAGCGGGTGTTCTCCATGGCAGGGGACATTTGCTCTCCTCACTGCCTGAGACTGGGGGCCAGGTTGATGGACCAGTTGCTGTTCCTGAAGGTTAATCTTCCACTGCTGGGATTCCCCGAGCTGCCCCTGGGCATGGATTGATGGTGCAGTGGCATACACCATTCCATACCAGGGGCAGTCTTGGGACAGGGCTCCTCCTCAATCTGGGTTGCTGCTGCTGTGCTAAGGTGCTGTCCCTCCATCCCAATGCCCAGCGCCCGCCCTGCCTCTCTCTCTCCCTCTCTCTCATACTAGATGGCCTGAGCCGGCTTATCAATTCAATCAAGTTTATTAGCCTAGCCATGGGCCATTGCTTTAAACAAACAAACAACATGAACATACATCAAAATCGTAAAACCATAAAAAAAGACTATAAAATTAGGTGGGATTCATAAATGAAAGGTAATACAACTTCTTAGTCTTATTGCAACATGATCGGGATAAAACATTATTTAAGTAATATAACAAGTTAAGTCAGCTCATAGAGCCTAACATGAGGGATCTGCATGGGACATCAACAGGCATAACTTCTTCTAGTATCGAAGCATCTTTGGAGGGAAAACCCAGCTTTCCCCTTCGGGCATGTTTGTCCAAACCAGGGCTAGGCACTATTGGGCATTGGGACTGAACCGGATAAGAAATAGACAAAGAAGCATTTGAAGATGAATCTACAAATGTCCGAGGAAGTAAGAAGCCTACAGTTTGAGTCCCAGGTAGTTCCTGTGAAGTTGACACCACAACAAGAGACTTACCAGGGCTATCCTGGGCATAGTCCCTAGGAAAAGAGTGAGCCAATTCAGATGAGGGCCTACGAGGGCTATCCTGAGCTTGAACCCTAGGGCAAGAATAAGCCAATTTGGTAGGAGACTTACAAAGGCTACAAGGACTAGCCTGCGCCTGTGCCCTAGGGGAAGGATGATCCAATTTAGGTGGAGACAGATCCACAATAACTGTTGACCTACCTGCCTGAGGCAAGGTGCTGAAGTAACAAATGCTTCACCCTGAGTCGGGGCTTCAGATGAATTAGCATCTGAGATGACTGGTGAAATGCCTGGCTGCCTCCGAGAAAGCTGAATCCGATCAATACGCATTTGCCAACTAGAGCCAATTTAGGTAATGGGGGAGTATATGATGCTCCCTCCGGCTCCTTATCTACCCCAAATTTTATTGTCCCAGGATCCCAAGAGGACTATGTCCCTTGTAGTACTTCACAGGTTGAGGAGTTGGAGCCCCATCCCTTATGTGGGGAGACCTTTGAACATTTCTATGGGCCCCAAGTCCAACGTGAGAATTAGTGCCACTGAATTCCAGGTGGCTCAGGCTCAGGCCTATGGTTGCCCCCAGAAGGTAGTAGGGGATTTGTCAGAAATAGTGGCACAACTGGAGGGGCTTGATACCAAACTGCTGGATATCCAGCAGCAGTTGGCTAGGGTCTTAGATCATTTGTCCAATTTTAGAGGGAACACTATTAGTGTGGACTTGCAAAGTACAGCTTCAAACCATAATCCAGGTCATTTGTATGCTTCAGAAAAGATCAGCTTTTCAGTAATTAAGTCTAAAGAGGATTGTCAATTAATGGCTCTATCCAATGCTTTGGTTTTTATTGTTTATCCCCTATATGGTTCATTTCCCCCTTGGAATTCAAAATTTTGGATCGCTCACCACATTTCTCGGATACTGTGTAGAACCTTCTTGCCCTCACAAATCACTCATTTTTATTTTTTGCCAGATAGGGATGGCGTGTTACGGGTTATCATTTATTTCCGTGCATCAGTTACAGTGGATAGGTTATTGCGCAATGTTTGCTTTTTTAGTCCTTGCGGGGTTTATATGGATAAAGTTTTTCTTAGGACAGGGATTGTCCCACTGTTATCGCAAGTTCCGTTGACCAGTGTGGCTAAAAGTAAAAGCCGGCTTATCTGACTGACTGACCTCATGATGCAGGGTGGCATTGCGAAAGTGTAACCCTGCCAGCCAGTCTCTGGCTAAATGATCTCGGCCCACCTATCTGACTGGCTCTCTCTCTCTCTCACACTGCAGAGTCTTTGCCAGCCTATCTGAATGCCCTACTAAGGTCCCATCCTGCCTTCCCTACTGCCTCTTATGCCATGCTGCCTGTCTGCCTGCCCTGTGGGAAAAGCTCGAACCCTGTCTCAGGCCGTTTTTAGACGAGCGCGGCGGCGCCCGCGCTTGTTTCCAAAAAAGCCGGCAGCCCATTCCACACGAGACGCTGCCGCCGAATACGCGCATGTGCGGCCCGACGCGCATCCATTTCCGGCCGCGTCTGACCAGCCTCGATCGCCGACCCGGTCAGTTCGCGCACGGAAATGGATGCGCGTCGGCCGCGCATGCGCGTATTCGGCGGCAGCGTCTCGTGTAGAACGGGCTGCCGGCTTTTTAAAGAAACAAGCGCGGGCGCCGCCGCGCTCGTCTGAAAACGGCCTCAGTCTGCCTGCATCTCATGCCACGCTGCCTGTCTGCCTGCCCAGGTTACAAAGCTCGAACCCTGCTATACTTCAGTGTGCCTGTCTCTCATGCCATGCTACCTATCTGCCCGCCCGCCTGCCCAGGTGGCCAAGATCAAACCCTGCCTCAGTTTGCCTTCCCATTCTCATGCCAAAGTGCTTGTCTGCCCATCCTGTGGACAAAGCTGTAGCCCTGCCCTGGCCTGCCTGTCTCTCATGCCAAGGTGTCTGTCTGCCTGCCCTGGCTACCCTGGATGATGTGCTCCACTGGCCTGGTAATCCCGCTTCTGCTGTCTGCTGGTCCATGGGTGCTCTGCCCTGGCAAATCCAAATGTGCCCACGCAATCCCGCTGCTGCCATCTGCTGCTGTATGGGAGCTCTTCCCTGGCAAATTCTACCATCCTGGCTCCATGAGTACTGCACACAGGCAAATCCTGCTTCTGCCATTTCTGCTGTGCCATGGGTTCTGAGCCCAGTAAATCCAATGTCTGCTGCTGCTGCCAATTCCGCCTATGCTGTCTGTGCCAAGGGTTCTGCTTCCTGGCAATCCTATGTCTGCTGCTGCCTATGCTGTCTGTGTCAAGGGTTCTGGGCCCAGGCAGTCCCATGTCTGCTGCTGCTGCCAATGCCACTAATACTGTCTGTGCCATGGGTTCTGTCCCTGGCAATCCAATGTCTGCTGCTGCTGCCAATGCTGCTTATGCTGTCTGTGCCACGAGTTCTGTGCCCTGACAATCCAATGTCTGCTGCTGCTGCTGCTGCTGCTGCTGCTGCTGTTGCTGCCAATGCCGCTTATCCTGTCAGTGCCAAGGGTTCTGTGCCCTGGCAATCCCATGTCTGCTGCTAACGCCAATGCCGCCTCTGCTGTCTGTGCCACGGGTTCTGTGCCCCAGCAATCCAATGTACGTTGCTGCTGCTGCCACCTATGCTGTCTGTGCCAAAAGTTCTGCTGCCAGGCAATCCAATGTCTGCTGCTGCCATCAATTCTGCCTATGCTGTCTGTACCACGGGTTCTGTGCCCGGGAAATCCAATGTCTTCTGCTGATGCCAATGCCACCTATGCTGTCTGTGCCAAAGGTTCTGTGCCCTTGCAATTTAATGTCTGCTGCTGCTGCCAATGCCACCTATGCTGTGTGTGCCAAAAATTCTGCTGCCAGGCAATCCAATGTCTTCTGCTAACACCAATGCTGCCTCTGGTGTCTGTGCCACGGGTTCTTTCCCCGGACAATCTAATGTCTGCTGCTATTGCTGCTGGTAATGCATGTCAGCCATTTGCTCCTCAATCTTAAAGACAGCCATAGCTTGGATGAGTGCGCTGGCGGCCAGGGGCTGGGTGAACATGAGATTCACCACCAGACAAGAGTTGCCCAATTTGCAGTAGAGCTTCTTTAGTTTGGTTGAGTACGACCCAAGGCTGCAACACCTGGCCAAGTAGTGGTACCAGCCACCGAGCCCTGGCCGGGTCTCTGCCACTGCTCCACCAATGCCAGTTAGCCTGCAATGTCCGGCTGAGCAGGGGTGCCAAGCGCAGTTACTGTGCCCTGGCAATCCAATGTCTCCTGCTGCTGCTAGTACTGCACATCAGCCATTTGATCCTCAATCATGTAGCCGGCCATAGCTCAGATGAGAGCGCCGGCGGCCAGGGGCTGGGTGAACAATGGGGTGGAATGGAAGATCCTGGATCACATGGTCTTCATGCTGAGACTGTTCCTGGCCATGACTGGCGCTCGCCTATCTCTTGAGACCAACTGACCCATGTTCAATGGCTGTTCACATGGAACCCTTCTCCACTTCGGCTTTCAAAGTTCTCCAGCCACTCCAGTCCCAGGACCCACCATCAGGGTCCTGGGGCCTGCATTCAAGGCAGGGAGGGCTGTCATTCCACTTCATCCAGAAGCTGCCACTCTAGTCCCAGGACCCATTATCAGGGTTCTGGGACTTTCATTCCTCTCACACGGAGCTGTCATTCTACTGCTTCAGGAAACACAGCCACTCCAGCCCCAGGACCTACCATCAGTGTTCTGGGGCCTACATTCCAGGCAGGGAGGGATGTCCATCCACATCATCTAGAAGCTGCCACTCTAGTCCCAGGACCCAACATCAGGGTTCTGGGGCCGTCATTCCGCTCACAGGAAACTGTCATCATACTGTATCAAGAAGCAGCAACTCCAGCCCCAGGACCTACCGTTAGGGTTCTGGGGCCTATGTTCCAGGCATGGAGGGCTGTCCATCCACATCATCCAGAAACTACTACTCTAGTCCCAGGACCCACCCTCAGGGTTCTGGGGTTGTCATTCCACTCACAGGGAACTGTCATCATACTGTATCAAAAGCAGCAACTCCAGCCCCAGAACCTACCGTTAGGGTTCTGTGACCTATGTTACAGGCAGGGAGGGCTATCCATCCACATCATTGAGAAGCTGCCACTCTAGTCCCAGGACCCACCTTCAGGGTTTTGGGGCCGTCATTCTGCTCATGGGAAGCTGTCATTCCATTGCATCAAGAAACAGCCAGCCACTACAGCCCCATGACCCACTGTCAAGGTTCTGGGGTATACATTCCAGGCAGGGAGGGATGTCCATCCACATCATCCGGAAGTTGCCACTCCTGTCCCAGGACCCACCATCAGGGTTCTGGGGCTGTCATTCTTCTTATGGGGAGTTGTCATTCCACCGCTTCAATAATTAGCCTCCATCAGCATTCTGGGAATGACATTACAGGCAGGGAGGGCTGTCCATCCATGTCATATTGAAGCTGCCACTCTAGTCCCAGGACCCACTCTCAGGGTTCTGGGGCCGTCATTCCACTTATGGGGAGTTGTCATTCCACTGCTTCAAGAATCAGCCACTGAAGTCCCAGGACCTACCATCAGGGTTCTGGGGCCTGTGTTACAGGCAGGGAGGGCTGTCCATCTATGTCATCTAGAAGCTGCTACTCTAGTCCCGGGACCCACCATCAGGGTTTTGGGGCCGTCATTCTGCTCATGGGGGTACCCCTGCCCAGAAAGGTACCCCCGGAAGACCGAAAAGATTGCTCTGAGGCACGGAAGGTGAGGCAGTCTCTGGGGTATGAGGGGCCGAGACCATGCAGGGCTTTATAAGTCAACACTAACACCTTGAATCTGACTCGGTACATTATAGGCAGCCAGTGCAGACTGCAGAGCACAGGTGTCATATGCTCTCGCCGACCCATCCCTGTAAGGAGACGGGCCACCACATTTTACACTAGCTTCAGCCACCCTCTGAACAAGTATCAAGGGAAGCCCCACGTAGAGCACGTTGCAGTAGTATAGCCTCGAGGTGATGAAGGCGTGGGTGAGGGTGGCCAAGTCGGGCCTGGAAATGTACGGACACAGCCTCCGCACCAGATACAACTGGTGAAAGGCGGCTTTAGCCACTACCTCCACCTGTTGATCCAGGCAGAGGTCCACGTCCAAAAGCACTCCCAGACTCCGAAACTGCTGGGCTACGGGAGGATGGACACCCCCCCAAAAGGGGAGCCAGAAACTCCCTTGTCCTGCCCACCACCATCACCTCCATCTTGTCAGGATTGAGCTTCAGTCTGCTCTGCCTCATCCAATCGACCACGGCCTCCAAACATTGGGAAAGTAATGAGACAGCAGGACCTGGGTCAGCTGAAAATGAGAGGTACAGCTGAGTATCATCAGCATATTGGTGACAATGCACCCCAAACCCTCTCGCGATCTCCCCCAAGGGCTGCATATATACATTTATTTATTTATTTATTTAATTTTTACCCCGCCCCTCCTGAACACAGCTCGGGGCGGCTTCCAACAATAAAATACAATTTAAAACAATCCAAACACTTAAAATACCATATAAACATTAAAATGGCATATAAACATGGCCTGGGATATAAATTGCTTGGGATAGGAGAATAAAACTCAACTACCCACCCACCTCCCCAAAGGCCCAGGCGAACAACCAGGTCTTGCATTTCCGCCGAAATACTAATAGGCTTGAGGCCAGGTGGGCCTCCCCCGGAAGGGAGTTCCAGAGATGTGGCCCAGCCACCGAGAATGCCCTCTCCATTGTGGCCCCACGCTTAACGCGGGGGACCTCCAAAAAGGCACCCCCGGCAGACCGAAGGAGCCGCTCCGGGGCGCGGAGGGCGAGGCAGTCCCTGAGGTATGAAGGGCTGAGGCCATGCAGGGCTTTGTAAATCAATACCAACACCTTGAAGCTGGCTCGATACGCTATCGGCAACCAGTGCAGAGCCTGGAGCACCGGTGTTATGTGCTCCCGGTGGCCCGTCCCCGAAAGGAGATGGGTCACCGCATTCTGCACTAGCTTCAGCCTCCGAACCAAACACAAGGGAAGCCCCACATAGAGTGTTGCAATAGTCCAGCCTCAAGGTGACGAAGGCATGGATGAGGGAGGACAGGTCCAGGCCGGAGACGAACGGACACAGCCTCCGCACCAGATATAACTGGCAAAAGGCAGAGACAGGATTGAACCCTGTAGAACCGCAGGTCAAGGCCCGGGGGCAAGATGTTTCATCTCCCAGAAACACCCGCTGGCTTCTCCCCGAGAGGAATGAGCAGAACCATCCAAGGACAGTCCCGTCCAGACCCCCCAGGTCTCACAGCCATCTCAACAGCAGCTCATGATCCACTGTATCAAAAGTGGCCGAGAGATATAGCAGGATCAGGAATGTTGAGCATCCTGCATCCATCTCCCAGAGGAGATCATCCACCAAGACCACCAACGCCATCTCAGTACCATAGCCAGGACGGAACCCAGACTGAAAAGGATCAAGGAAACAAATGTTGTCCAGATGCACCTGGAGCTGTATTACCAATGCCCATTCAATAATCTTCCCTAAAAAGGGAAGATTAGAGACAGGTCGGTAGCTGGCGAGTGCATCCAAATCCAAAGATGGCTACTTCATCAGGGGGCGCACCACAGCCTGCTTAAGACTGGGTGACCCCCTCCCCTGCCGAAGGGACATGTTAACCACCATCCCCAAAGTCTCCCTGGAGTCTTTCACCAACCAGGACGGGCATGGATCTAGTTTTCAACTGGTGGCTCTAACAGACCCCAGAACATCCATCACATCGGCTGCCATCAGTTCCTGAAACTCATCCCAAGAAGGTAAACCAGACGGTGCCTCCATAACATCACACTCCTCATCCACTACCTCCAACCCGGCATCGAAGTTACTCTGGATCTGAGCGATCTTGTCTGCAAAGTAGATGGCAAACTCTTCATAGCAGGCCTGGGACAAGTCCCCGTTCAGGTGGAGGGAGGCCGGACTGACCAGTCCCCGCACCACCCGGAACAGCTCAGCTGGACGTGACTTTGGGCCCTATGGAGAAGTCGGTCAGATTCAGAGTTAGTTCAACGCCAGCATCGCTCTAGTCTCCTGACTCTCTGTTTCATACACTGCAGCCCCCCAGTAAACCTAGGGGCCCTGCGGTGGCAAGACGGAGGCAGGGGATGTCTCGGAGCCACCCTGTCAATGGCCTCCTCCATCAAGATGTTCCAATACTGAACCAGCTCATCGACAGAGTGACTGTCAGGGTTTAAGGTTAACTCGCTCAGAGCCTCCTGGAACCACTGCGGTTCCATCAGCCTCCGAGGGCGGACCACCCTAACTGGTCCAATCCCCTTCTGGTGGTGGTGTGCTGAGAGGCTGGTCTGTAGGAGATAATGATCCATCCATGACAAGGGCATGACCCTCACATCCCCCACTAACGGATCACCTGCCTCAAGGCCAGAGCAGAAAACCAGGTCGATGGGTCAGGCAGTTGACCACCTGGGACAAGTCCATGGCTACTATTAGGACCGGTTACACAGTCTGATGAAGTGGGGGCTGTCGGCAGCACAAGTCAGTTACCAGCCATCTGGGCAACAATGCGCCTACACATAGTGTCCTGATTCTCTGCAGTTATTTACCGGAATGCCCCACCCTGGACATGTTGGTACAGGGGCACAGAACCCTCTCGCTTCACCAGTGGGAGGTAGTCAAGGGCAGCTCCCTCAGTCTCGCAGATATTGTGCAGACTAAATGTGTTTCCATCTGCAGTCATGGCAGGCAAACTAAAAGGTATTCCCTGGGAGGAGAGGCTTTGTCCGGACTGTAGTAAGATAGCACCCGGAGCAGTTGTGTTTCATCAAGATACGCTGCATGGAGTGTCTCATTAGCTCCCTGCTAGAGGCAGTTGTAGCCTTGGTGATCTGTCATCGCTAACTCTGGAATGCTCCCACCTGGTGCATGGGTCAGGAATTCACAGGGCCTAGCATCCGTCCCACTATCAGCTGTGTACTGGCGCAGCTCGGCTTGCGCTGCACAGCTCCTAGCGCATCATTCATTCACTGCCATAGGACCACAGTGCAAACCACTGAGCAGCCCTTGGAACGGTCATGGCAGGGTGCGGAATAGGCCCCGGGGCTGGCAGTAGTGCAAGGAAGGAGTGGTCGCCATGTGCCAACATGTTGTTGGGAATGCTGTGGCAGAGCTGCAATGTCCAGCTGCTGATGAGCGACCCCCTGTCAGTGACGGATGAATTCAGTCTCCTGTCATGGTACATTCGGGGGTCTGGCTTTCCGGAGGTGTGCCAGGAAGCTCGGCTTCACCCTCCTTCAACAACCTCTTTGGGGGCACCCAGCCGCTATCATTGTGCCATGGACCGCACAGGAGATCACAGCTGTTTGCCTGGTGGCTGGACATCTGGAGTATGGACTGGCCCTCCAGTCTGGGGGTGCCCATGTTGCTACTGACTACACCTCCATCCTGCTGCGTGCCCATGGAGTATCCCATCTGTGATCGGACTGCCAAGCCCTTCTTGGGGAGTTGGGCCTGCTACCCACCGATATTGGTGGACCACTGCTGACCGGAACCCCTACCACATGTGAAATAGGCACCCTGCAATTGGTGATGAACCTATCAGATGTCAAGGCTGCAGCTGCCACAGGGAACCACCTCCTGCCCTGTTTCATGGTGGATGCACATATGCATTCCTGGGGATTCCACAGGGGCCTATTTGCCTTGGAGGGTGTTCTCCCGGGGCAGCTGTTTAAGGGGCACCCTCCGGCCTCTCCATGAGCTGGGCATCCTGAGTTCCATGAGCTCCATCGCATTGCCGTTGCCATGCCTGTGACGTGGCCTGCCTCCTACTGGGACCCACTGCTCTGGCCCACAGTATTGTGTGACCTGCTGGCAGGCTGCCCCGTCGGCCGGACCCCATCGCTGCTTCTGTACACTCCAGCCCCCACATTCCTATAGCATTACCAAGTGGCTCCATCTCTCTTGGAGTGGCTGCAATGGTGCCACAGTTTGCTGGTTGTGGGGAACAGACACGAGCCTGTGATCACCCATTCGCCGGCCTGTGTTTGCCCATACCCCCCTTTCACCCCATTAGTAATAAAGACCTTGCCTGTGACTGTACCTCCTTGAGTGCATTACTGTCTGTGTGCCACACCAGTTGCCCCTCCCATGGCAGCCCTTTCCTTGTGTGTTGGTTAGTGTGATGGGAGTCACTGGGGTTCCTGATCAGGATCACTGGGGCTGTCAGGTGGCATACTGTGGTGCGTGCTGCATTCCCCTGTTGGCTCCATGATGGATTGTGGGTTCATCCTGGTGGGTGGTGTGGGCCCACCACATCCTGTTGAGAGCCCTATTCAGGGGCGGATTGGCCATTGAATGCACGGGGAGGATTTCCGGTGGGCCGGGGCGGTCAGGCTGTCTTTTTTAAAATTATTCTTAACAAACAAACCAAAAAAATTATTGGTCCTGACCCCTGTAGGGTTGGGTTGTGTTGGAGGGGAGGGGGAGGGCTTACCTGACTCTCCCTCCTAGTAGCGCTGCAGCAGCAGCGGGGACAGCGATCGGGCTGGGAGATAAGGCTGTTTGTTTACAAACAGCTCCTGCCCATGTGCTGATCAGAAGGTTGCTACCTTGTAAAGAAGGTTCTTCGAGATGGCTT
>QEPC01012560.1:2052384-2117484 GCA_003113815.1 Sphenodon punctatus | reverse complement strand
AGATCAAGTTCACAACAAGTGGCCCTCACAGACGCCAGGACACCCACCACATCAGCCGGCGTCACTTCCTGAAACTCTCCCCAGAAAGCTGGACCAGACGGAACCTCCGCTCCCCCCCCCGTGCTCTTCCTCTACTGCCATCAATCCAGCGTCAAAGTCGGTCTGAATATGAGCAATCTTGTCTGCAAAGTAGTTGACAAACTCCTCACAGCGGGCCTGGGACAAGTCCCCATCAAGGCGGAGGGAAGCCGGACTAACCAGCCCCCGCACCACCCGAAACGGCTCCGCCGGGCACGACTTTGCAGATGCTATGAGGACGGCAAGGAACTCCTTCCTCGCCGTCCTCACAGCCTCAACATAGGACCGCAAATGGGCCCTATGGAGAAGACGGTCGGAGTCAGATTGAGTCCGACGCCAGCGTCGCTCTAGCCTCCTGCCTACACGCTTCATACACCACAGTCCCTCAGTAAACCAAGGGGTCCTGCGGTGATGAGACCAAGGCAGAAGGCGTCTCGGAGCCACCTTGTCAGTGGCCTTCTCCAGCAAGTTGTTCCAATGCTGAACCAGCTCATCCACAGAGTGGCCGTCCAAGTCCACATTTATATGCGCATGTCTGTCTTCACCCACTGTGGAACACCATATGGGAGCACAACACATTGCAACTTGCAATGGGCATGCATGTAGACATGCACATATACATTGAGGGACTTGCAATGCTGGGCATTCATCTGGAATTACAAGCCTGGGATCTGTAACTGCGACTTCTTTGGAATCAGTGGAATTCCTCCTGATTAATACCTATAGGAGATGAGAATCCAATTCCTTGAGGTAGATTTTAAACTTATTTTATAGACCCAATTTCCATCTTCGTCCATCTGGTAAATTATTCTTCAATTGGGAGTATTTCTGAGTGGAGCTATTATTTAGGGCATGTGAGAAGAGAATGCCCCGCCACGCTCACTGCGGCGGGGATTTGGTGGCACCCCTCCCTCCTAAGAACAAAGGAGGCGAGGAGGTCGGGGAGGCCACCGGGCGGGAAGGAAGCCATGGTTGCCTCGGCAACAAGGTAGAAGGCGCCCGGGACTCTCGCGAGAGCCACGATGCCCGGGCGCCATTTTGAGATTCCCTGCTCCACGCCTCATTTGGCTGGGGGCGAGCAGGGAAGAAGACGTGCACCCACCCACCCATAAAAATGATAGCACTCCGAGTCACTACTGGTCGCGACTTAGCACCAGAAAGGAATTTTCCCTGAGCCAAATTGGCAAAGGCGAGGGGTTTTTCGCCTTTCCCGGAGTGATTTGCTGATTAGTATATAGGGGTAAGGATGCGTCTTCGCGGGTGGTAGGCTGAATCGTCACACTCTTGTGGTAGGCTAAGTTCAGGCCAATGGTTAAACATTGTAGTTGATAGCATAGTATTGAATATAAACATCTCTTTAAGGGATGGGCATAGGCCATGCATAGGTGCTCAGCGCGGCCCACTGTACGGTCAGCCCAAGGGTGAGAGGCGAGCGGCCGGACCCACTGGGAGGACCATGTACCAAACAGTAGGTTACGGTGCCTTCACCCTTGTTGTTGTTTAAACCCCGCCCTCAGGGGCAAAAAAGTGGCAGATACGAACAACCCACTCCGGCCCGGGGAAACCCGGTGGTCGGGGTAGGGGGTAAGTTGACAAAGTTGGGGAAGTTAGGGCACAGGAGGATTCTCTCGGGCTTAACCCGAAGAGATTAAAGAAGGTCGACAGGTAGACTGGTTAGTTCCATGTGTGAGAAGGGAACCTCCTGTGGAATGGGTAACAGTTAGAAATAGGAGATAGATAGGACCCCAGTTAAAAGGGGGAAGTGGGAGGGTTACCCCTTCCCCCCTTTTTTGGTTTAATAAAGAGTGCGGCCGTTTAAACCCATGCAAGGTGTCCTCGTCTTCTTTGGGGGGTGCGTCGACGATGCGGTGTTCTATTTGCATTCTCAGGAAAGGGGCTGTTGTTGTTTCTAATGGAGGGAAGTAGAAGAAAACCTGACAGCTTGTGCCGTTTGTGCCTTAATTTGTAATCATTAGATACAAGCATAACATGTGCTTCAGATTTCAGATCCTCGAGCAGCAATCAGTGCTGCTTTCTTTTGCAACTTGCTGTGTCAAGGCAGAGTGAGCACATGATTATACGCAAACATTTGAAAACATTTGCAGGGATGCTCGAGGTAATTTTATTCTGTTATTGTTTGCTGATTTGACAGGGATTTGTGGTGGAGAGTTTTTTCTTCTAGCAAGACATTTAAAGATTTGGAGCATTGCTGTATCCCTGCAGCACAATGTAGGATACATCTGTGCATAACAAGCTATTATGGTGCAGGCACACAGCTGGATCCAGGTAAGTACAGACCCTGCAACCATACAGGGCTGCACAGAGCCCCCCAATTCATGAGATCCAGGAATAAACTTGAAAAGACGACATAAGCGTAAGAAACAGTGTCATACTATACAGGTTCTTTCCTGCACGCTAGGAGAAGGGCAGGCAGTTACTGACTGACTAGCTGCTATTCTAAAGCTACCAACATGGGAGTTTCCATTGAGGACAACCTCTTCAGTGATTGTGTGTAGGGGCTGGGTTCATGGCCCAGATCCAAGAATGGGAAAGGGACCAAATAAAAAATGGATATGGATTAGATTTGGTCCATGAGCCACAGGTTCCCCACCTCTGGCTGCACCCCTGCTGTGGTGTTTAGCTTTTACAGTTTGGACACAACCTGAGACATGTCCTGCAGACCCATGAAGGGGAGCAAGGCACAGTGACCCTAACAGAAAGGATGTTGATGTTCACTCCCCTGTACCAGCTCACATGGCACAGGGAGCCATGATGAGATAAGGGGTGTTTTTAAACAAGCAAGGCTTTAGGGGGGGTCCGTGGTCTCTGAGTGGCACGGCTGTGGAGCACCCATGCACATGGAGTGGAGAGGGGTTCAAACGGGCGGCTCTCTGGGTGAGCACCGTGACCATGCAGGCAGCTTCCACGCGCTTGGATCAACTCTGCAAACAATTCATACGAGTGGCTGTTTCCCTTCTCCCCCACCTGGCAGCACCCTTCACAACTTTCTGACCTGTGCCATGACACCCAGCCCATGGGGGCTGTAGCATATGGGGCTGTAGCAGCCAGTAACCCCTTCCTGCCCAAGATTGCAGGAGCTGGTGCAGCAGCTGGCAGTCCCAGCCAACAACACAAGTGCATGTGTTGTATTTCTCTCATCTGTCCTTTAGGAGCTCCTGGTAGGGTTGTAGGTGGGACTGGGGGTGGGGGTGGGCAGGGAAGCAGTGGGGCTGCAGCCCTGCTTGCTGGTGTGGGTGGGCACTAAGGGAGAGGATGCATGACAGGGGATGCCTGGTCGCCTGTCCCCTTGCACTGTTTTGCCTTCCCCCACATGAGGAACTCCAGATGTTCTGCAGAGCTCTGTGAGTGGCTGCTGCATGGGTCACGGGAGCATGCCTCCCCACGCATCACCTTCACATGAGCGTTTGGATGCGTGGTCGGTGGAAGACCATGCGTGAACATCTCTCTTTTAAAAACACCTGTCAAGGCCTCTGTGGGTGTTTTCAGACAAGTGCCTCCCCACCTAGTACCCACAGTGCTTGTGTGCAAACCATTGGTTAACCAGTGAATACTGGGTGGGTAATGCGCTTGTCTGAAAACACCCTACTTTGCTGATACATCCCTTACCTTCCTGCATGCTGAGTGAGTGGAAAGGCCTGAGATAAGTGGTGCCTCTATTTCAGCCCTGCAACATGCTGGCCAAGAGAGCTGGGTCCAGGACTTAATTTGTGCCAGGGGTCAGCCCCAGCATCACTTTTCATGCCAAGGCTCATCCCTGGCACCAACATCTTTTTATGTTATTGTTATTGTTATTGTTTTTGTTTATTTATTTATTTTACAACTTAAGCACTGCCCATGCCTGAGAAAATATCCTGTGCCTCGCTGAGAACTGGCACTAGGCACTTCCCTACCAGAAGCAGGGGGAACCAGGAAACTAATTGCAACTCTCTAGGCTGTCATTCTTTGTTTCCTCCTGGGACAGTGCAGTTAATTACTGTTCAGTAATGGGATTTGTGGGAAAGCAATTTAGCCCCTTGATGTCTTGCCTGAGGACAAAGAGTGAGTTATAAAGCTCTTTTCTAACAGTCCAAAACAACTCTTGGCACCACAAAAATCACAAGCCTCTCTTCATAAAATGGTGCCATTTTCCTTGTGGGCCACTGTCCCTTTAAGAGCAAGTAGCACCAGCCTGGAGACTATGCTGGTGAGGCTGCAGGTGCTGATTAAAGGAAGGACAGTGCCTAGGCAGGAGCAATGGGGCGAGGGTGTGGCCCAGCAGTCAGTCTAAGCAAGTATAAAGCAGAGCCAGGCTCCTGAGAGAGAACTGAAAGGAGGACAAAGCTGTGTGGTAGCTCTGTGCCTGAGCCAGAAGGAATTGGGTTGCAGAGGAGTATGTCTGCCCCAGAAAACAGTGACTGTGAGTTCTGAGTTGGATTATTCCTGCCTCAGAGACTTTGGGTTGAGACAGAGGGGTTGTTACCTGGCTGGAGAACTGTGTATAAAAAGACTTTGGGTGTTTTCAGATGTTATGGGGCCGCTTGGCCCCGTACCAAAAACAACCAAATCATCCCCCACCGGGATGACCCCGTCACGCCCTAACAGACATGCCGGGGGATCCCGGCGGGGAATCTGGGAGGGGGCAGGGCCGCGCGGCGCAAGGTGCAGCCGCACGGCCCCGCCCCTCCATGCTCCCCGCCGCCCACCCTCTGGGGAGACAGGCGGGCGGGCGGCGGGGCCAATACGGCCACAGCGTCTGGCAGAAATCGCCATGGCCCGGGATCCTGCCGGTGATCCCAGGCCGTGGCACCCGACCAGACGTGATATTTTTTTTGTCCCCACTGGGGATCATTTTCACAACGCTTCCAGGGAAAGTCCCCCAGGGAGCCCGGGAAGCATGGTTGAAAATGACCCCATGTGAGTATTGACCATGGCGAACATCTGGAGGCTGTCAAACAGACGTTTGAGGCAGAGTGACCACAGGTGGGTATTCACCGTGGTTCACTGTGATCTCGTAACGTCTGAAATCACCCTGTGAGTATAGAGCCTATATATGGGATTGTATGTTGAATAAACGAGTAACACCAATTCTAGAGTGTAAAACTGCATGCTGGACTGCTGGGGCTGAATCCCCAAGGAAAGTAGCTGGCTAGGGACTTAGTCCTGTGAGTGCTCACATCCTGAGGCAGCCCACTCTGCTATACTCACTCCCCATAACCAATGGTCATTGTCAGATTAGTGTTTAATCAACAATTTGGATGAAGGAATGGAGAGAGATGATTCTTATCAAATTTGCTGATGACACAAAGCTAGGAGGGAGTGTCAAACACACTAAAGGTTAGCATCAGAATTCAAAGTGATTGTGATAAACTGGAAAGTTGGGCTGAAAACAACACGATGAAATTCAATAAAGACACATTCAAATTATTACTCCTAGGAGAGAACAATTAAAAGTAGAAATGCAAAATGAGAGATGACTGACTGGGCAGCAGTACTTCTGAAAAGGCTCTGGTGATAACAGATTATGAGTCAACACTGAGATGCAGCAGCTAGAAAGACAAATGCTATTTTGGATTGCATCAATAGAAGCATTGTCTGTAAGACAAGGGAAGTGATAGTTTATCTATCTATTTATTTATTTATTTTATTTATTTATCTTAAACTTTATATGCCGCCCCCTCCTGCATCATGCATCTCGGGATGGCTCACAACATTTAAAAACATTAAAATACACAATAATAATTACAATTTTAAAAGCCGATATAAAACCCCATCCCCTCCTACCCTAACCCAACCCACCCACCCCATCTCCCTCGGGAAAGGCCTGGCGGAACAGCCAGGTCTTACATTGTCTGCGGAAAGAGGGGAGGCTGTCAGCTAGGCAGATCTACGATGGGAGGGAGTTCCACAGCTGTGGCACAGCCACAGAGAATGCCCTCCTCATAGTGGATATAGGGAAACCCGGGGGACCTCGAGGAGAGCACCCCCAGCCGACCGCAGGGGTCATTCCAGGACCCGGAGGGTGAGGCGGTCCTGCAGATAGGTGGGGTTCAAGCCGTTTAGGGCTTTAAAGTTCAGCACCAACACCTTGAATTGGGCCCAGAAGCCTACCGGCAGCCAGTGCAGAGAGCAAAGCACCGGTGTAATATGCTCACGTCGGCCCATCCCCGTCAAGAGATGGGCTGCCGTATTCTGCACCAGCTGCAGCTTCTGAACCAGCACCAAGGGTAGCCCCACATAAAGCATGTTGCAGTAATCCAGTCTGGAGGTAATAAAAGCATGGATGACTGTGACCAGACCTGAGTCTGAGACATACGGCCTAAGCCAACGTACCAGATGTAACTGGCAAAATGTTCCCTTCGCCACAGCCGCCACCTGGGCATCCAGGCGGAGCTGTGGGTCCAGGAGCACCTCCAGACTTCGGACCTGAGAAACCAGGGGAGGGAGGACCCCATCAATGATGGGGACCACCACTCCCTCGGCCCTCCCCACAACCATCAGCTCCGTCTTGTCAGGATTTAGCCTCAGGTAGCTCGTCCTCATCCAGTCCCCCACAGCGGACAAACACCGGGTAAGCACTGAGACTGCCGGGCCTGAGTTGGAGGGAAATGAGAGATATAGCTGGGTGTCCTCAGCATATTGATGACTTCTCATTCCATACTCCCTAACAACCTCTTCCAGAGGCTGCGTGTACACATGTACTGCACGTAGTTCCTCTCTACTCAGCCCTGGTCAGGCCTCTACTCAGCCCTGGTCTGAAGAACTGCATCCAGCTTTAGGTGCTTCACTTCCAGAAGGATACTGACAAGTTAAAGAGAGTTCATAGGAGAGCAACAAGAATGATAAAGGGGATGGTGGAAAGACCTATGAGGAGATAATTAAAGAACTGGGAATGTTTATTCTAGAAAAAAGAAGAGTAAGCAGGGTCATGATTATAGATTTAAAATATGTCTGGATTATTTACCCGTTCTCAAAATAACAGAACTAGGGGACATACTATGGAATAAATTGACAGTATAGTCAAAACAAAATTTTTTAAAAATAGTTTTTTTTCCACTCAACATACAATTAACCAGTGGAACTCACTGCCAAAAATGTTGTAAAGGCCAATAACACAATGGAGTGCAAAAAAGATAAGTTCTTAGATGATAGGTACATAAGCAGCAATTATGCAAACTGATCAGGGGTTGAGTCCTTCTGTCAGGGGCTGGAAGTGGATTGCAGTAGTGCATAGCAAAATGAAGGGAATCCCTCCTTTATGACCAGTTGTGTGCTTCCCTAAAGCAACTGAAATTGCCACTGTCAATGACAGATGCTGGCCTAGATGGACTACTGGTCTGATCCAGTATGGCACTTCTTAAGTTCTTCTCTCTCAGGGTTGGTGTAGATAATGTGGATCCTGATTAATGACAAGTTTCTGGAACCCTTAGCGTTCCATCAGCAATACAATTCGATTTCTAACTGGGTAGTGTTGCCATGTCAGTCCCAAATTTAAGAGAAGAAGACAAAGTATTTTAGAAGGTATCTTTTATCGGAATAATTTAATTAATTAATTAATTAATTATATAAAAGCTTATATTCCACCCCTCCTACCAAGGCAGCTCAGGGTGGCTAACAATTCAAAACATATAATATAAAAACAATAATATAAATACAATATATCTGAAAAATACATTAACACCATACTAATACAAATTGGAGGAAGTCAAAGACAAATATATACAAAACCCCAACCACCTTAACCCTCATCCCCCCCTCCCACCACCCATCTCCCTTACCAAAAGTCTGGCAGAACAGACAGGTCTTGCATTGTCATTGAAAGGAGAAGTCCAGGACCACTCAGGCCTCTACCGGGAGGGAGTTCCACAACCTAGGTGCAGCCACTGAGAACGCCCTCTCCATGGTTGCCCCTGGATACCTGGAGGACTTCAAGAAAGGTGCTCCTGGTTGACCGTAGGGGCCGATTCAGAGCCGAGGGAGTGAGGCAGTCCCACAGGTATAGGCCGTATAGGGCTTTATAGGTAAGCACCAACAACTTGAATTGGCCCTACCGAATCGGCTTCTGACTTCTGTTGATCAGGGGGTATGCAAGATTTCAGGCCACAAAGGGCCCTTCCTCAGACACCTAAAAGTCAGAACTGGATGGAGTAACCCTGCCTAGTATGTAGGCATAGGCCCTGGGGGTCCCATCAGGTCTCACTCCTGCTGCAGGGTTCCAGCAGTGCACCTGACACCTATGGAGGGAATAATAGGGCATATTGGAATTTACAGTAAGATTTGGAAGATTGTTGATGTAAGTTCTTTTTTACTAGAGACAGATTTCTAGTGTTTTGATCATATTTCGCTTCTCTTGTTTGCTGCTGCTGCTTCTTATTTAAAAACCCATCAATATCTGTTTGCTGGAATGAATGATTCAAGCCATGCATGTTGGGAAGTACCTTGCATGTGTGTTAAGTCCAGTGATAAGTACTGCTAGGAGCTGATTGTGACAGCATTCCTCCTTGCACCCAAGGCCTTCAATAGATGGGTCAGCAAAGGGAAAATAAGGACATGTTGTAATAGGTTTTTGTAATGTCTGTGTGAGCTTAATGCTGACTTTGATTAAGAGCTGTTTGAGTTATCTCACTAGGGAGGTTTGTTAGGCTTTTCAAAAACCTGACTGTACATTTAATGGTAGGAGTGTGCAGGAAAAACTAACTCAAATAAGCAAAGGGCATGGGCACTGGCAGGGAGGGAAGGAAGACATCTCCCTACCACTCCCGTTAACCCATTTGTCTCTCCATGCTATTCAAGGCTTCCCTGTGGTCCAGTCCACAGCGGGTGCAGTCACATCAGAAAGGCCTTGACCATGCCCCCTTTCAGAACTGATCACAAGAAGCACACCAGGAAGGGGTGGGGTATCGGCAGCCCTGAACCAGCACCTCACAGGAGCACAGGGCTTCTTCACCACAGAAAGCCTTTTTCGTGACCATCACAGCCATGGCAGAGTCCTTCAAAAACAATCTATGCCACAATCAGTCAACATCAACGCAAGTCGAGCACCACCTGTGCTCCAACTGCCTACCCTCCTGCTTCAGCCTCCTCAGGCCTTCCGTATATCAGGGGGACCTGTGCTGCCGCAGTGGCGAGCCTGGGTGAAACTGTGTCGATGGCCATGGTCAGAATGTCATTCCACTATATTGGATGAGTCAGGCACCAGATACCAACGAAAGACCACAGTGACTTTACAGATCACCGCCACTCCACCCCTCCCCTACCTAGGCTGATGCTGCACCAAGTACCTGGCTGGCATTATCTAGAACAAAATAGGCCCAGATTCCTCATCCAGCCAGGTATCTGTAATGTATATGAGGTCAGCAGCTTCATCCTAAATAAGGTCAAAGATG
The DNA here is from genome assembly GCA_003113815.1 of Sphenodon punctatus. Classification (NCBI taxonomy): domain Eukaryota; kingdom Metazoa; phylum Chordata; class Lepidosauria; order Sphenodontia; family Sphenodontidae; genus Sphenodon; species Sphenodon punctatus. The sequence goes on along the minus strand of QEPC01012560.1, from coordinate 2,108,023 downwards.
GATTTGCCACTGACCTCGCATTAAGCAGCAACAGCTTCAGCTCAGGGACCCCACTGGCCTCAACTCCCAAATATCTTGAGGCAGAAAGAGAGCTGGATAGGGGAACAGACACAAGGTACCTCTCCTGATGTCCCTGATAGTGTTTGTTTCCCTCCCTGCCATACCTCCCCATGCCCAGCACAACCCCAGTTGATTCAAAAGCTGCCCCACTCTCTACCTCCCTCGAAGAGGCTTCCCTCTCCGGCTCCTGTTAACTATTCCCCAACCCCCAAACATAATAACTCTCAAAGGGCAAACAGATCTCTAGGGGGAAGGGTGGCTGGAGATCATGCCCTGAGCCCGACATTCCCGGAGACAGAACAACAGCGAAGGCCAGTGGGGAAACCCACCCCCATACCTCATCATACCTCCACCCTCCTCCCTTGTGCGCATACCCCTCTCTTACAGGAAGGCCATGGCACTCCCTCTCCCCTCCTCCCCTGTGCCCATACTCCCCCTCACAGGTGGGCCATGACACTCCTTCCCCCCCACCCCCCTAGCCCGTACCACCCCCTCTCACCAGGGGGCCAAGACACTCCCTCCCACACTCTTCCCACATACTCACCCCCCTCCAACCCTCCCACCTCCTCCTCACAGGTCCATACCCCCCTTCCTCTCACAGGAGGGTTGACACCCTCCCGCCTTCTTCCCACAGGCCCATACTCCCTTCTCACAGGGGGATTGAGACACTCCCTTATCCTCTGACTCACCATACTTCTCCTCACACCCCACCCCACCCTACCCTACAAAAATACTTAAAACCAATTAAAACCAATTTAAAAACAAACCCACCATAACTTTTCACCCCCACCCCCGGCCCACAAACAGCACAACAACGGCTGCCACCTTTAGCGCCAGCCTTCAGCAGCCACCTGCAGGGACCTGTGGCTTCATGTGCTCGAGGGTGGGGGTGGGGCAGACCCAGGTGTTACAGGAACAATCCTCCCCCCTCAGCAACCCACCTTCACTGAGGATTAACAGCAACATTGCATGATGACTACATTTATAGCATTTATTTTACATTTATTTTACATGTTATGCATTTTAGTATTTTTATTTATTTTACATTTATTAATTTATTTGTTTATTTTACATTTTGCAGCAGTACTTTCAGGGATTGGGGAACAGCCCCTCTATGGTAGGGTGAGACTGCTGTGGGTGAGACTGCTTTTAGAAGTACGCGGCAACACGCTGCATAAATATCCCGTGTGTGGGATTTAGACATGACATTTTCGCGATTTAAAGCCAGTCATGCATTCTTTTAAAGCTGCAAATTAAATACCTCATTCTTGAGGTATTTAATTCACAGCTTTAAAAGAATGCACGACTGGCTTTAACATGCAAAACGTTGCGTCTAAATCACACACATGGGATAGATATGCAGCGTGTTTGCCTCACATGTCTAAAAGCGGCCTAAGTCTTAGCATTGATCAGGCCCATAGCTAGCCAGAAGCCTGCCATTAGCCATCGGAGGAGCAGGTTGGGGTAATAAGCCCAGGAAAAGACAATATAGGGTCTTGACCAAAAGCTGGCTGTAGAAGAGCAGGATCCCCCAGTTGTTGGGGAGAAGCAAGATTTAGAGCTGCCTCTAGAGTTGCCACCTCCCTCTGTGAGGGAGCCTGGAGGGGGCGAGACCATGGGACTAGCACACCCCTTTCTGATGTAAACCTCCCTTTGCAGAGCATTGTGACATGAAGGCACTCCATAGGGCAGGGTCACATTGGGAATGTGACAGGAAAGTCCCTATGGCCAGGGACCCATGTTCACTGCAAAATGCAGTGAACATATATCCCTGCCTGTGGCCCACCCCCTTTTGATGTAGCTTACACCGGAGCAGCCTCCAGAGTGGCAGTGGAGTTCTTCTGCCACTCCTGATGCTCCCTGCTGGACACATCCTATGCTTCACCCCCCTGCTGGCCATGCACTGGAGAGAGCCCCAAAAGAAGCACCTGCCCCGTGAGCCGAGAGTCTCTCTCAGGAGCAGTAGTACCCTCCAGTAGCAGAAGCTCACCTCAGTGCTTTCCCAGGCAGGAAGGGAAGAGGCGGAGAGCTTGCCCAGGGATCTGACATTCTATAGGGTCACCTTGGAGCTGGCTGCCGCATAGGCTTAATTAAACACCCAGTCTAGTGAAGGACAGTAAGCCTAGAAAGGTTGACAACCTGAAAATGTGTGAGATTTTTAGACTGCACACTCTTCCATCAAGAAAACAGCACTGGGTAACGGAATTGCCATGGACTGTAGTATGAGGACCTGCTCCTGCAGCAGCCTGGTGCGTATTGAATTTCTTTTTACACTCTACCCCCAGCTATACACACATCCCAGGAGCTGTCCCCCAGCAGTGTGATCTCCTCCTGTCTCTCCATCTCCCTTTCACTTCTTTCTCCCCATGCACAGATACTGCTTTCTGCCTGCCTGGGGATCTCACTGGGCAAATGACAGTGCTGAACTGCTGCTCTGCCCCACTTTGTCATCTCTCCCCTCCCAAAATTAGACACAAGGAAGGCAGCACCCAGGAGAAGGAAGGAGTAAAAGTGAGAGCAGCAGCAACCACAGCAAGGGGAGGGACGCCAGTGAATCAGAGTGGACTCGGGAGCTTAAGTGTCCCCCACCCCTTCCCCATTTGCTGCCACTGCTTCTGCTGCTCCCCCAGTGGAACCACAGCCTGACAGTGGCAGGAGAGGGACGCAGAGCCAGGAGAGGGGAACAGACAACCCCTACCTTTGCTTGGAAAAGGGAGGGGAGGATAAGGAGTGTTAGAGGGTGGGGTTTCTGAGTACCAGGATGTGGCCACCTGCCAGTATAATTTATTTATTCATTGATTTATATTTAAATCTTTATCCCACCCTATTCCAAGTGCTCAGCGCACACTACAGTACCTTATATATATATATATTTTTTAAAAGTACATATAAATAAAATCAAGTTAAAATCCCCTGCCCCAAACTCTATCCCTGCCTGCCAAATGCCTTGCCAAATAAAAAAGTCTTACATTGCCTCCAGAAGAGGAACAGACTTGGGCTTAGATGAACCTCAAAGGAGAGGGAGTTCCATAATTGTGGACAGCTACTGAGAACATCTCTCTACAATTACACCATTAATCTACTGGAGTTTTTTGAGGGAGTAAATAAGCATGTGGATAAGGGTGAGCCAGTTGATATAGTGTATCTGGATTTTCCGAAGGCATTTGGTAAGGTCCCTCATGAGAGACTCTTGAGGAAACTAAGTAGTCATGGGATAAGAGGCTGTGTCCTATCATGGATCGGTAACTGGTTAAAGGCTAGGAAACAAAGGGTAGGACTAAATGGTCAGTTTTCACAATGGAGAGAAGTAAATAGCGGAGTGCCCCAGGGCTCTGTACTTGGACTGGTGCTGTTTAATATCATCATCAATGATTTAGAAAAAGAAGTAGAGTGAGGTGATCAAATGTGCAATGACACAAAGTTATTCAAGGCAGTTAAAACACAAGCAGACTGTGAGGAACTGCAAGAGGATCTTGTGACACTAGGTGATTGGACATCTAAATGGCAGATGAAATTTAATGTGGACAAGTGCAAAATTATGCACATAGGGAATAATAATCCAAACTGAGCACACAATGCTGGGTTCTAAATTAGGAGTAACCACTCAGGAAAAGGACCTTGGAGTCACTGTGAACAATACGTTGAAATCCTCAGCTCAGTGTGCAGCAGCCAAAAAACAAACAAACCCAGAATCCCCTCCCCCCCTCCGCTTTAGCAGCACTGGGAGGGGCAGAGGGTTTTGTCTTGCCCCAATAAGAGGGAAAAGCAGGCACTCATGGACCGCATAGTTACTGAGTGCTCAGGAGACAGGAGTCTTGTTCTGAGTGGTTGCAGCCCTCGGCACTACCCAGGTGCACTGCTAAGCCTGACAATGGGTGTTTTTACACACACATTTCTCTTGCATGTTTGCTGTTACATCCCGAACTTTCTGTGTGTCTAAATCACTCACCCAGATCTTAAACATCCAGCTCTTTGAATTTCTGCATAGAATTTCTCCCAGAACTTTCATGTGTAAAAAGTTCTCCTGGTAAACTGCTTTGTTTCAGGCAGCTGTGGTCACTTGGTTTCCATGGCAGCCTTTCACGTTCACAGCTGTGGCTACTTTAGGCTGCCTCAGGGCAGTCTTTGTGTGACGAATGCATCCAGGAACTGCCCCAGGGAAATGTGTGTATGAAGAATGCATTCAAACCTTACTTGTGGACTTGTAAACACAGAAGATTGAAAGACCAGCACTTTAAGGTGTGTGTAAAAATGCCCAATGAGTGGCTCCCCAGAGACAGTGCCAGCAGGCCCCTGCAGGCAGCACAGCCTCAGCCAGTGAGGCGACTGGTGTGAGGCCAGCACAGCTCCTTTCCTGCTTCCTGTATTCAGGTCGCGCAGTCAGCCAGCACCCAGCCTCCTTGCATTAGGGGTGTGCGAACACTTAGCGGTTCGGTGTTCAGCCCATTCGAGGCTTGGCTGAACCAGAAAAAGTTCGTTTCAGTCATTCTGGGTGGGAGAGGACCCGGTTTTCCCTCCCCCCTCCAGGCTGCACATGTGGAAGGTGTGCCGGGGAGCACTTCCCCCCCTCCCCCCGCTCAGCCTTGGATTTATTTATTTTTAAACACACACACACACACCAGGATTGCCCACGGCCCTACCTGGTGTTGTTGGGGCTCCAGCCCCGGGTCCAGCAACAGGCAGGTCCAGTAGTGGGTCCAGCAGTGGTGGAGCTCTGGAGCACTTCAGGCCACTACTAGGCCTTCCGGGTCAAACTGGAAGGCCTAGTAGTGGCCTGAAGTGCTCTGGAGCACCGTTCCTGCCAGACCTGCACCTGCTACTGCGGCCGCTGCCAGACCCAGAGCCAGAGCCAGACCTACCTAGGGGGGGGGGCGAGACTCTCACCCCGGGTCTGGTGGCAGCCGCAGAAGTGGCCGCAGGTCCGGTGGGGTCAGCACTCCGGAGCGCTTAAGGCTGCTACTAGACCTTCCGCTTTCACCAAAAAGGCCTAGTAGCGGCCTGAAGCGCTCTGGAGCTCTGCCGCCGGCAGACCCACTTCCCGACCCACCTGCCGCTGGACCCGGGGCCAGAGCCCTGGCACCACCAAGTAGGGCCATGGGCGATCCCAGGGGGTTAAAAAAAACAATCCCAGGCTGGGCGGGGGGAGGTGCTCCCTGGCGCCCCTTCCAGCCGTGCAGTCTGGAGGGGGGAGGGAAAACCGTGTTCCCCCCCACCCAAACCAAGTTCAGAACCCAAACTCGGTTCAGTCAGTTCAGTTGGGGATCAGTTCAGATTTGGATTGTTCACGAATGGGCCAAACACCCCGAGTTCAAACTGAACCCCAATCTCCCGAACCGCGTTTGCACATCCCTACCTTGTATAGGCATTGGGACCAGTGATGGCCATTCCCCTAGCTCTTATTACTCTTCCTCAAGGCACCTGAGGAGAGCAAAGGATAATTATTCCCCAAAGGGAGACAGTTCCCCAGAAGCATCAGAGGCCAAGAGGGGCAAGGTGGCCACCAGGGCACAGATAGAGTAATGGGGTCCACCCCCCCGGGGTGCTCCCCTGCCCCCACTACTGTTAGCCTGCCCTGTGGGCCAGGTGGCCATGATGAGACCAAGGGAGGCTGGGCCAGCCCTTAGCCTGGCAGAATTCTGCCCCCAAGGGATGGCATCACAGCCAAAGAATAGAGATAGTAGTGCAGAGGTGGGCAGCAAATTGGGCAGCACTCAGATTAAATTACAGTTCCTGAGGCCTGTTGTTGCAGGGTTTTATAATTCTGGGCAAACCCTGTAGTGTATAGCAAAGACCTGGTGCATCATGTAGGATGGGGTGGGGGTGCCAAATTTGGCAACACCACCCCACCCCCATGAGGACATTTAGGAAACAGGATGGCACCTCCTAATGTTGATGAGGTAAAATGCATCCCTCCCTGATGCACTAAATTCACATTACTCAAGCTGGGTTAGCTACCTAGGCACCCAGATGTGGTTAAAAGTGACCCTTTTTTTTAATCCTCCAAGAGAATTAGATCAAACCCCCAAATTAAAGGGAGTCTATTTATATTAAATAAAGAAGTGTTGACACTTGTAAAGATTAATTACAACATGCAAGGGACGTTCCAATAGGATCAGACCATGGACAGACCTCATTAATACTGGTTAGACTGAATTAATAATAATCCTTATTTTTATATAGCGCTCCCCTGCCATATAACAATTTAACACAACTTTTATCCTCACAAATACCCTGTAAGGTAGGTTAGACTGAGAGAGTATTGTGAGTGGCCCTAGGCTGCACAGTGAATTTCTGGCTAGGGTGAGACTGGATCCGGGATCTCCTCCCCATCACCCCCCAGTATAAGTGCTGTCCAGTTGGCCATTGCACCATACTGGCTCTCTTAGTATTAAAATTAGTAGTAACTGAGCAATCCTCCTGGGGACTTGGTGTGTCCCAGGCCATGAAGAAATAATGCTACCTTTAGTAGCTATAGGGATTAATAATGTTTTCATTATTATTAACTATATTATTATGATATATTATATACTCCAAGAAATGTATCCGGTGTTTACAACCATTAAGAAGATTGCATGCCATTTTGCTTCACACACAGCTACCTTACCTCAGGCTATTCAAATGAATTAAGTTTGTTTTTGCAGGCATGCCCTAGTCTATTCGCTTTGCAAGTCATGCAAGCAAAATTGTCCCTGAGGTAGAAATCATGGACTCCAGATACCGTATGTTCTAATAGAAGCTGAAGCTAAGGTGGGCTACATGCTCAAGTAGCTTGGAACTTGGGGTTATGACCACCTCAACCTGAACTGGTTCCTTAGATGCCAGAGCGGATGGCCCATGCATTGCATTCGCCAAGGTGGGCAGTATATGACTTAGGTTGTAGGCCAAAAAGGGTAATTTATCCCCGCAAAAGAAATGCGCTAGAGAAACAAACTTAATTGGACCTTAGTTAGTTAGTTAGTTCATAAAACAAAATAATACAAAAATTACCAAAAAAATAAAACAGGATTCCATAGCTTCACATTAACAAATATGATTGGATTTCAACATAATTACTATAACGCACCAATTTGCCAAAAACAAGAACCCAACTTCCATAATGGAAATATGTTTTGCAAAAATTCCACAGATCATTCGTTTAGCACAACAACCAACATCTTATGCTAGCAAGTAGTTAATTGATACCAGCCTATTTGAGGGCTCTTAATTTAGATTTAATCTCAGTCCTTCATTTAGATGCTAACCAAATAAAGGTTGCTAATGCTACCAAATTTGCCTTATCTGTTAGGATAAGATGTTTATAGCACTGGGCTATGTTCGATCGGTATACAGTCTCTAAGAACGGAAAGACTCAGGTTGCACGCAGTTTACCATAGTAAGGGCACCATAATACAAAATGTTCCGCAGTTTCAACTTCCGCCCCAAGCCTTTTGACATTTCGGCGGAACTGTAAGACCTGGCTGTTTGCCCAGGCCTTTGGGAGGGAGGGTGGGGGGGTGACTTTTAATCCCCCACCTATGTATTTATTTATTACTGTCCTTTGCCCTGTTTTATTGATGTATTTTATATTTGTATTTTAATTGATTTTAATTGTTTTTACTGTTGTTAGCCGCCCCGAGCTGCTTTGCAGGAGGGGGCGGGATAGAAATCTATAAAATAAATAAAAAAATAAATAAATATTGGGTCTTCTTATACCTGCCCTCAAGAACAGCAGTCTGAATTTGCTGGAATCGGAAGAGTGAGTAGGAACGTTGTAACCTCCAATCTAGAATTACATCCAGATAAGGTTCAAAAGAACAGTTGATCTTGACTTGGCCCAACTATGGGGCTACCTTCCATTGTTGCAAGACACTCAGGTCATTTTGATAAGCAATATCCCTGACCCTGGTCAGAATCTCCCTGCAAATGGTCACCAAACTGTTGCCCAGGAAGTGGTTAAATTAAAAGTCCATTATTTTGAGCAGTACATCCAGATAAGTTAGCCAGGGATACATCCGTGGACCAGGGTGGAGGAGCTCCTCCCTAAGGCATTGAAGTGAAAGCTCCAATTCACACTAGGCTAGAACTCTAAGCCAATATCTTATATAGTTCTTCTGGACATAGACAGCTATAGACTCAATACCTGTCTCAGACGTTAGAACAGCACCAGGGACAGACTTTCCTACTTGCAACACACGGCGCAAGAAGAGGTTTTGGATCCTCTCTAGAACGTCTATGTTGGGATATGGAATTATTTCCAAACAAAAGGCCACTGATGCGGGTACCTTTGCACGGTAAACCCTCAAAAAAATGGACAACTGGACTCCCCTGGATACAATTATTGCCCTATTTAGGGCTCGCACAGTACTCAGGGCTTTAGCTGCTCTAGTTTTCAGGTGCATGCTCCAAGTACCCATATTGGTAAGGGTCATGCCCAAATATGTAAAGGATTTTACCACATCAAACTGCCCCGCGCTTGTTGATCAATGGGATTTCCTAAGTTTCTTCCCCAGCACCATAATCTTCGATTTTGCGGCATTAATTTCAAGGCCATTCGTTTTACAATAAGAATGAAATTGATCAATTGCTCGCCTAAGGCCTATTTCTGTCTGGGAACAGAGAACCAAATCATCCACAAATTGCAGAAAAGGTAAGTGTTTAAGCCCTATCTTGGGAGGATGAAATTTATCTGATGCTAAACAAACAGCTAAATCAAAGAGGTATAAATTAAAAAGTAGTGGAGCCAGGACACAACCCTGGCGCACGCCTCTTCTTCTAAAAATTGAGTTGCTCTGGCTATGTCCCAGTCTCACCTTAATCACTGCCTCATTCCCAGAATGCAGTTGAAGTATCGGGTTTAATATCATATCGCTAATCCCCCATACCTTGAGCTTGGCCCACAGCCTGGACCTGCAAACCGTATCAAAAGCCTTGGCCAGATCTATAAAGGCCAAATAAAGCTGCCCTTTTTTAATCTTACAATATTTGAACATTAAATGTTGCAAAATGAAGCAGCAGTCCAAAGTAGACTTTCCCTTATGGAAGCCGAATTGTTCCTGCGGGATTATTTTCACTTCCTCAGTCCACCTTTGAAGGTAGCTAAACAAGATTTTGACATAAAGCTTTCCAACTGTGGAAAGCAAGCTTATGGGTCTGTAACAGGCGGGATCATTTTGGCTACCTTTTTTAAAAATTGGGGATATCCAAATCCGTAGCCAAAATCAGGGAACTATATGACCTTTGCTAATCGCAGAGAATAACTTGGGCAAAATCTGGGTCCACCAATAGGGAAAGGCTTGTAAAATTTCAGCAGTGATATAATCAGGACCTAGTGCTTTATTCTGATTCAAGGCCCCAATACACTCTAAAATTTGACTTTCTGAAAATTCTACCACACACTGGCCAATATCTTGGCACCCCTCCTTGGCCCTTACATCATCTACACTAATCTGCCGTGCTGAATATAACTCAACAAAAAACTCTTCCCACAAGGAGTTGGAAATGGGAGAAACAATAAATTTACTCCTGGGCCTAATTATTCGATTTAAGGAGGCCCAAAAGCCAGAAGAATTGCCGGTCGAAAGATCCATCTCCATCTTTGCCCAAATTTTGCCAAAATACTCAGCCCTCTTCAGGTATTTTCAGACGTTACGAGATCACAGTGAACCACAGTGAATACGCACCTGTGGTTAAAGTGTCTCGCACGTCTGTTTGGCGGCTGCCAGATGTTCACCACGGTCAATCCGCACATGGGGTCAATTTGAACCACGCTTCCCGGGCTAGCCGGGGGAATGTGTGGTCAAAAAGATCCCCAGCGGGGACCAAAAAAAGGTAACACGGCCCGGGATCCCCGGCGGGATCCCTGGCCACGGCACATCCGGGCCAACGCGGCGGCCACAGTGGCCCCGCCGCCCGCCCGTCTCCCTGGAGGGCGGGAGGCAGGGTGCGTGGAGGGGGCAGGGCCGTGCGGCTGCACATTGTGCCCCGCGGCCCCGCCCCCTCCCAGATTCCCCGCTGGGATCCCCCCGGCATGTCTGATATGGCGTGACGGGGTGACCCCGGTGGGGAATGAAAGGGTTGTTTTCGGTACGGGGCCAAGCGGCCCCGTAACGTCTGAAAATACCCTTCTTTAATAACTGAGAGTAATTGGCTTTTAATTGTTGAAATTTCTCCAAGAGAAAAATTAGAATGATCCCTTGACCATTCCCTTTTTTTATAAATGGAAATTACTATGCTTTTAAGCCAACACTTTGGAACACACCCTGTCGGAATAATATGGGAGAACGGTGGGGCCAAAAATTCAGCCCACCAATCAGAATGGTCCTTGAGCATGTCTGCCGTGACACACTCCTCCCCAGGAGTTTTCCCTCCTTTTAATTGGGAGATTAGTTCCTTAATTTCCAGAGGGTAACCAGGGGCCATTCTTGGAATCTGTCAGCCGAACAAACAGATATTTCACTACCCATGGTGTTATTTGCTGAGAAAAGGGATCTAAACTGTTGTTCCCAAACTTCTGGGTGTAGCTCAGGGATGTTATTTTTCCCCTTCCCAGTATAAATACTCTTGAGTAGTCTCCAGAAGAGCCTAGGGTCTTTATTAATTGTTTCCTGCAAAAGCTGAGTCCGTATTACCTTTTGATGGGCCACCTTCCTGGTATTCAATAAAGTTCTATAGTACCTTCTGGCCTCAATGACAGCTTCCCTATTTTCCCTAGTAGGGGATGCTTTGCGTATACTCACTAGCTTCCGGCATTTAGCTCTTAATAAGCGACAATCCTTATTAAACCAAATGAGGCAAGACTCTCCTTTTGGCAAGATCTTTTTATTTTCAATAAGCAGGGGATAGAGTAAATCATTAAATTTCTCATAGGTCACTATTAAATCTGCACCTTCTAACCCTATTTCTTTAACTATATCCATTACTGGCTGTGACTCTACTAATGCTGAGAAAGCATCATCCAAATTTTTTGACCATTTCTTGTATGTCCTATGAGTTCCCACAACAATTGAATACACATTTTCCATTTTACTACCCTCATCATGCACCAATGAATCATCAAAAGAAAGTGCCAGTGGGAGATGGTCTGATATATAATTAGAGATTACCTGAAGTTTGTGCAGATTGTACAACAAAGTTGTAGAAGCAAATAGGTAATCAATGACACTAGCACTCCAACAAGAAAAATGGGTAAAATTCCCCTCACGATCTCCAGCCAAGAGACCATTCATTCAATACTACCAGATTCAATTCATCGATGATATTTATTTATTTATTTATTTCCTTATATTTATATGCCACCCCCCATGCCTACGGCATCTTGGGGCGGCTTTCAACATAATATAAAACAATTTTTTAACATAAAAAGTCTACAACATCTTAATTAAAACAAATTTAAAACACCTCCCACAGAAATTAACCCACGCCCCCACCCTCCCCTCCAAAGTCTTACAAATACATTGAAAGGCCAACAGGCCTGGGGCCAGGCGAGCCTCCTCCGGGAGGGAGTCCACAACTGCGGCCCGGCCACCGAGAATGCCCTCTCCATTGTGGCCCCCCGTCTTACATGGGGGACCTCCAGAAAGGCGCCCCCGGTGGACCAAAGGAATCGCTCTGAGGCATGGAGGGCAAGGCGGTCCTCGAGATATGAGAGCTTTGTAAATCAATACTTTGCAGGGCTTTGTAAATCAATACTAACACCTTGAATCTGGCTCGGTACGCTATAGGCAGCCAGTGCAGAGCGTGGAGCACCTGTGTTATGTGCTCATGCCACCCCGTACCCGTCAGGAGACGGGCCGCCGCATTCTGCACTAGCTGCAGCCTCCGAACCAGAAACAAGGGAAACCCCACGTTTAGCACCAGAGGAGCTCTTGGACTAATAATTTCATCACATGATGTCTGGTTCAAGTTAAAGGGAAAAGCAGGTATAACATCAGAAGTGTCGTGATGAGCTTCTTTGCTAGGATTACCCAATCTGACATTAAGGTCACCACTCACTAATACCTTTGCTTGAGGAAATTTCCTCATGGCTGCCATGGTTTGTCTTTCAAATGTTGACCAGATTTCATTATTGTAGTAACAAGAAGTGGGTGGAGGGACATACAGATTAACTAGCAAGAGCTCAAAGCCACTTTTAAGCACACAATAACATATTACAAAATATGCCAAAAATGAGCTAACAAGCAAGAAACTTGTAGCTATTGAATTTTTCAATAGTATGGGCAAACCACCACTCGATCTTCCTTTTGTTTGCAATGACATAGCATTTATGCAAATTGGGTGTAGCCATAACAACAGAAGTCTGTCTCCATCCAAGTTTCTTGTAACATGATAATATCAAAATCATCTAGAAGCGTAATAAAGTCTGGGTCAGATACTCGTTGGGTCCATCCTGCGATAATTCAGCTTAGTAAATTCATCATCCAAGGACCCAAAGGCATTTGTCACTTTGATTCTCTCCCTTCCTCAAGACATGAGTTCTTGTGTGAGTCCTCAGCCCTGCTCCTATGCTGCGGGCAGTGTAATTCTGGCTGAGGACTACATTTCTCTAATCTAACAAGATCTGGATTCAATTTCCCTGGAAGGCCTATATTGGATCCATCCTCTATTAATCTATAGTCAGGACAGGAGCATTTAATGATTTTATTTCCTGAATAGCTTCAACTGAGAGTATTTGTATCTGGGTGGTCTCACTGGTAAGAAAGGACATTTGGGGTTTTTTTAGATCGTTCATCTCCTCCCATGTTACAATCTGTGTTACCCAAGAGGTCTATTTCCTTCTACCAAATAATCTCTGGATGTAAAGGCTCAAGGGGGATACTCCTTCTATGGGAACCCTCTATGTGGGACAATAATAAAGGAAGCTTGGACTCAATATTGGTTTCTCTACATCTCCCCAGAGGCCCTTTATTATGGATACTTCCTTGTATTATTCATAGAGCCCAATTTCTCCAATAAGGAATCCAGGCAACCCAAATACTCACATTGGACGGCAGTCAGATTCTGAGCAAGGGGTTCCTCCACCCTACCCCCTAACCCTCTCAGACCCTGGATATTTGACACGGGCTGTAAGTCAACCTCCATATGGCCATCATTAATAGGATTGATTATAGTGTGACCAATTTCACTCCTGGGTATACTCGGCAAAGGGGCATTTCCCTTCCTTTTAGTTTTAATTCCCAACTGACTTTCTGTAGTATTTTGTCTGGGACAAGCCCCCGACTTAACAGCCTTTTCCAGGTGGGGGGCTGGGATATCTCTATTATAAGCATGGAGAATCTCTTGTCCCTCTTTATAAACCCTAGAGATGTAGATGGCCTTAGTGGCCAGATACTTCTCATGTAGGAAAATCTGTTTGGTCAATTCTCCTGAATCAAATGTTACATTTAATATCCAACATCCCTTTATAAAACTTAAATGATCAATAGTCAGAATATTATGGTTTGTTATAGGGAGGTAAAGCAGAAACCTCAATTGCTCCGCTACATCCAGTGGGGTGTTACAGAAGGGTAAGTTTCCTGATGGAAGTGGAGAGATTGAAAAAAACAATAGAACATGGGAGTAATCTAGATCTCTTAAACTCCATTAATTGTTTATCCTTGTGTATCAGTCCCACCTTCCTAGTATCAGGATCAGCCTCTACCTCACATATTGAAATCAAAGCGCCGTTCTGCTCTGTTACTAATATTATGTGATTTTCCATGGGGAGTTACTTTTGGTAGCCTTGCCGGGCTGAATTGTGATCCTGCATTGTAGCCATCAGATTTTCCATCTTACCACTCAGACGTTTGAGCTGTGCAAATATAAAACGCACCATCTGAGCGGTGAGGAACATATGTTCTTCAAGACGATCAAGGCAAGTTCCATCTTCTAGCTGGTTTAGAGTTGTCACAGGCACTCAAAGTGGGCCGGTCTGTTTGGGAGACGAATGATTTACCATACACAAATCAAACCCATCAGTCCTGCTCATATCTGTTAGGGGATAAAAGCGATTTGAAGTGGATACAGTGACCACTGGAGTATCGTCCCCAGAGTGTCTAGCTGAGCAAGGTCGCAAGAAGCTCTCAATCTTTCTCTGTTTTACTTGTTTAGATGGCGATGGCGAAATAGAAGCAGCATCTACCCGAACTCACTTCATTATCACTGTCTGTAAGGATATATCCCTGTAAACCAGAGCAAAAGAAACCACACACAATTGAGAGCTTACTATATCCTGAAGTAGCAGGCTCTGGTCTGGTACAGAGTCCTGGGCCCACGTTCCTAGATGCTCCTAGGGGCGCTCCAAAGGGCACACACCCTTGTGTGCACGCCCTCGGCGCATGCCCTTGGTGCGTGCCTACAGCATGGCCATAGGTACGCAGGCCCTTTTCTGCCCCCACAGGGCTCTAGCTCCGCCCCCAGGCTCGCACTCCCATGGCCAACAGGTGTTTCTCTGCCACCTCAAGTCCACGACACCAGCTCATGCTGCAAATCTCACAGCTCCTCAGCGGCCATAGGTACACAGGCTCCTTTTCTGCCCCCACAGAGCTCTGGCTCTGCCCCTAGGCTCGCACTCCCATGGCCAACAGGTGTGTCTCTGCTGCCTCAAGTCCCCGACACCAGCTGACGCTGCAAATCTCACTGCTCCTCAGTGGCCTTAGGTATGCAGGCTCCTTTTCTGCCCCCACAGTGCTCTGGCTGTGCCTCCAGGCTCGCACTCCCGCGGCCAACAGGTGTGTCTCTGCCACCTCAAGTCCTCGACACCAGCTCATGCCGCAAAACTCACTTGAACCTTTGACTACTGGGTTGAGTGGTAGGGCTCCTCCCCACACTGCTCCCAAGCTCTCACCCCACTGCTTACCAGAAGCTGTACTGGCGATTGCACCTAGTGGTGACAGGTTTTCATTATCCAGATTATAAAATAATAATAAGCCAAGGGGAAGCTAGACACCTCAAACCTTGCACTTAAAATTCTAAATCCCACTAGGTCGATAGCAGTGGTAGTCATAGGACAGTTTGCAGGATGACTCAATATCAGCATAATAGGGTAGATTAGCTGGAAACCATTCATTTGGTATTACCAACAGAGGCCAATTATCGTTGGATGCTCCTTCACACACGATCCTGCTTAATCCTTGTCTCCTAATAAAAATCTGGACATGCAAGGCCAGTATCATGGCACTGAATAGGCAAGTCTTAGATTTAATTGTGGGTTCATTGGCAATCTTGGCAGAGTTCATTCCTTTGATTTGTCAGTGGCACCGATCTTGCAGAAGGCTACATCGATGGTTAAAGAGCAATTGATTTGCTTCAGTTTCATCTGGAAGAGGAGAGACACAAAGGCTGAATGCACCTATAGGAATTTTGTCTCAAGCCTGGGGGTGCAAGGTGTCCCTTTACCATCCTTGGTTACAGATAACTGCAATTATCCTATAGGTGTGTCATGTTGAGGCCACCTGTTTGAAGCATCTTAGAATTTAATTTGTAGGCGAGGGGGTCACGTGGGCATGCAATTGCATAGGACGTGAGTAACTGGAGCTCCGTCTCACCCGCACCAAAACAGCAGCCAAAAACACCTTTACTGTCAGCCTGAATCCACAAAAACATCACCCCCATGCTGGGGAATGGGAAGGAGCAAAAAAAAAGGTGTCGGGTGGAGCAAATACCACCTTTTATCCTCTGCGGAGATCAAAGGCTTACACACACACACACACACACACACACACACACACGCACCCAATGCTGCAGAGGAGAAAATGGATGACACCATCTCAGGCCGCTTTTAGACGAGCGGCGGTCCGTTTCGCATCGGCGGCGCGCATATTTTGAAACTTCCGCCTGGTCTAATTAGACGAGATGGAAGTGGCTTAATATGCGCATATTATGGGGGAGGCGCATTTTTTAAGTGCGCGAATTAAATATCTCGATTATGAGGTATTTAATTCGCGAATTAAATTAAATACCTCGATTAAATACCTCGATTATGAGGTATTTAATTTGCTCACTTAAAAAATGCACCTCCGCCGTAATATGCGCATATTAAGCCACTTCCGTCTTGTCTAATTAGACCAGGCGGAAGTTTCAAAATATGCGCGCCACCGACGTGAAACAGACCACCGCTCATCTAAAAGCGGCCTCAGATTCTGAGAACCTTTCTCAGGAGAAGCCGTTGCAAAACCTTGGTATGTTTAAAGCTAGTCAAGGGCATCTCAGGCACAATGAGGGTATTTTAAAAATAAACTTCTCTATGGAAAAACCTAAATAAAAAGTTTGACAAGGTAAATAAAAGAGTGGAAGCTCTTGAAAAAAGGGTCAGTGACCAGAAGGACAAGGGGGGAGGGGGAGCAAGAGAGAAGAGAAGATTGGGCAGCTTGAGAGTGCTGTGAGCCAACTAAACAACAAGATTAAAGATCTTGAAAATCGCTTTTGCCACAATAACCTCCAGTTTGTTGGAGTCCCTGAGGGTCTTGAAAAAGAGGGAGCTCAAAATTTGATCTTAACAGTGCTTAGAAATGTTTTTCCTGAATCAGTAGGTCTACACAACATTGAAATTGAGAGAGCTCACCGAGACTTAAGGCCTCGCCCTGGGGAATATGACCCTCCAAGAGCTATTATTATAAAATGTCTACGCTTCCAGAACAAGGAAGCTGTTTTAAGTGCAGCAAGAGCTCATTCTGAAATGACATTTGAGAGCAAAAAAATTTCTATATTCCCGGATTTGTCAGCAGAGACAATGCGACACAGGAGAAAATGGCAGGATTATTTACAGAAATTCAGGAGAGTGGGGCTCCCAGCCCAGATCCAGTACCCGGCGCGCTTCTCATTTGTTGACAAGGGGAAAAGAATGTACTTCACTGATGAAAGAGGCTTAGAGGCCTATCTGGAGAAACATCTGAGCAGCATCTTTAGCCCTGGCAGTGACTCAGGAGGACCCCACCCTAAACATTTCTGATTCGGTATCTTGAGGACAAAAACAGTTCTTTTTAGGGTCTGTTACCCTGGATTTGTTGAGACAGGATAAAAAGGTTCCTTTTATATTAAGACAAATATTGGCTGCCAGATATACTGGGACTTCAAACAAAAATTAGACAAAAGCAGGCTGGTGTGATATTAGGATGGAGAAACTGGGTTCAAAAAATCACGTCTTTCCATAGGTTTGGTAATCACCCCCAGAGGAGCTAAGCTCCTTGGCTATACTGTTAAGTTATGGTTTTGGTTTGTGGTTTGGATCCGTAGTTGGTTCTGGTTCTGTAAGGCTGGTAAACAGGAAAGATTTATTATGTATGGAAGGACGGTAACTACACAATCATTTATGGGTATTTTCAGACGTTACATGATCAGAGTCAACCACAGTGAATCCCCACATGGTGATCGTGATCACGGAATGTCTGTTGGGGGGAACAGAAGTTCCGCCCCAGATGTTCACCCCCGTGAATCACCGGGGGGGAATCATATTCACCACGCGAACGGCGGTCCCAGCGGGACCGGCGCTGTTTGCATGGTGAATGTGATTCCCCCCCATGTTGAAGGGGACTGTAACGTCTGTCCCCAGACCATGGCCCAGAATCCGCGGTGGGATTACGGGCCATGGTCAATGCGGGCGGTCGCTGCAGCTGCATTGGCCGCAATGCCCGCCCGTCTTCTGTAGGGTGGGAGGCCGGGGCAGCATGGGGGGGGCTATGTGGCTGCATGTTGCGCCATGCAGCCCCACCCCCCCCGGATTCCCCACCGGGATCGGCCACAGCATCTGTTGGCCCATTACACTGTGGCCCCGGCAGGGAATCAAAGGGGTGATTCCATGCCGGGGCCAATCGGCCCTGTCACATCTGAAAATACCCTATATTATTAAGTGCTCTTATGAATGACAGAAGTGTGAAAAACAGGGCTCAGGTTTAGATATAAGACTTGCTGGTTCAGAATTGGATATGATAGTTACCTACCCAACATGACTAACTTGAAGGTTCTATCCTTCAACACCTGTGGGCTATTAAGCGTAAGAGGGTCTGGAACTTTCTCTCATCCCAGGCCTATTAAGCGTAAGAGGGTCTGGAACTTTATCTCATCCCAGGCCCCACAAATCTTCATAATTCAAGAATCCCACCTGGTTAAGAGAGATAACTATAGATTTGCTCACCCTAAATATCAACTCTTTTTCTCCAATAACCTGGGGGGGGAAAAGCAGGGTTAATAGTGGGCATAGGAACATCCCTCAATTTTAAAACTCAACAGATTGTAAAAGGTCAGGATGAGAGATACCTCATGGTATCGGGGCAGATTGACAAAGACATTTTTTCTTTTATAGGTCTGTATGCACCTAACAAAAACCCCGCAACATTTACAATAAACTCACTGGAAAAATTAGCAAGGGAAGCGAAGGGTAAATTCATAGTGGGTGCAGATTTAAACACTCCTTTGTCTTCTCTTGACACCTCTAAGGGATTACAACTCACTAAGAGGCAAAAGAAAATTGGGGCAGTCATGGCCAAGAGGAGTATGGTGGAAGCTTGGTGTTTTATGCATCCCACAGGGCAGGATTTTATGTTTTTTCCCTCTGTACATGACTCTTCATCAAAAATTGACCACTTATTAATTAGTAAGGAGTTAGCGCCCTTACGTGTCCATAGTTATATCCAGATGATTGCATTCTCAGATCACAATCCCTTAGTTTTAGAACTCTCAAGCTTAACACACACAAAAAAAGACTAGGCAGGGATGGTATGTTAAAAAAATTTATTTCAGTTCTCAGAGGATAACAGAAAAAATACAGGAAGAGTTTAATGACAACATTAAATTAAATGATAACTCTGAGGTCTCTTCATTGTCGGGCTGGGAGGCTGCTAAAGCAGTTTTAAGAGGTCACTCCATTTCTCTGGGGGTGCACTTAAGGAAAGAGAAACAACAGACACTTAGTGACCTATTATTATTAGTAGTAGTAGTATTATTAATATTATTATTATTATTATAAACATTTATATAGTGCCAGTAGTGTGACCTGGTGCTGTACAGAACATAGAAATAGACATGGCCCCTGCCTGTGTCTTACAATCTAAAAGACAAGGAGGGGGAGACAGGGAGAGGGGACAGTGGGAGAGACAGGGGAGAAGACAAACAAACATTCAGGCGGATGCGAAGTCTCAGGTGCGTGTGCTTGGCTTGGTTACAATCAGGTTGGTTGCAGCAGTCTGCAGAGGAGGGCAGACAGTAAGTATATGGGGAACGACTAGCAGGCATTGGGAAAGGCGGCGAGGAAAAAGTGGGTCTTGAGGAGGGATTTGAAGGAGCGGAGGGAGGGGGCAAGGCGGATGTGGGTAGGGAGGGAGTTCCAGGCATGGGGGGCAGCGAGGGAGAAGGGTCGAAGGCGGTTAGGTGAGCAGGAGAAACGAGGGAGAGTGAGGGAGGGGACAGAGGAAGAGCGGAGAGCGCGTGCAGGAGTGCGTAGGGAGATTAGGTCCGAGAGGTAAGGGGGAGCTTGGTTGTGGAGTGTTTTGAACGTGAATACCAGGAGTTTAAACAGGATACGTTCAGGAAGGGGGAGCCAGTGAAGAGAGAAGAGGAGAGGCTGCACATGGTCGAAGCGACGGGCAGAGTGAATGACCTTGGCAGCAGAGTTTTGGATTGCGATAAGGGGGGACAGGTGAGAGCGAGGGAGGCCAGCAAGGAGGAGGTTGCAGTAATCGAGGCGAGAGATAACCATGGCATGAACAAGGGTTTTGGCCGAGGAGGTAGAGAGAAAGGGGCGGATCCGAGCAATGTTATGGAGGGCGAATCGGCAGGATTTGGCAACAGAGTCAATGTAAGGTTTAAAAGAGAGGTGCGTGTCAAAGATGAAGCCCAAGCTACGGGCTTGGAGAACAGGATGGATGGTGACTCCATCGATGCAGATGGGCAGGTTAGAGGGAGAGGAAGAGGAGGGAGGAAAAATGAGGAGTTCGGTCTTGGCCATGTTGAGCTTGAGTTGAAGCTGGGACATCCAGGCGGATATATCAGAGGCGTGAGCGGACAGAAGAGGAGAGAGGCATGAGCGGACAGAAGAGGAGAGAGAGGGGGTAGAAAGATAGAGTTGGGTGTCATCAGCGTAGAGATCGTATTGGAATCCCTGGGAGGCAATAATTTTGCCAAGGGACAGGGTGTAAATAGAGAAGAGGAGAGGGCCAAGGACAGAGCCTTGGGGGACCCCAACCAAAAGGGGGAGGAAGAAGGAGCTCAACTCGGGGAGCGAGACTTTAAAGGAGCGGTCAGAGAGGTAGGAGGAGAACCAGTCAAGGACAGAGCCGCAGAAGCCCAAAGTGTAAAGCGAGTCCAATAGGAGCGAGTGGTTGACAGCATCAAAGGCAGTAGAGAGGTCAAGGAGGACAAGAATGGAGTAGAGGCGCTTAGATTTAGCAACAAGTAGATCATTGGTGATCTTGGCCAGGGCAGTTTTGGTAGAGTGGAGGGGGCGGAAGCCGGATTGGAGAGGGTCCAGGGAGGAGTTGGCAGAGAGGAGGTCCAGGCAGTGGGAGTAGATGACACGTTCCAGAAGCTTTGAGGCAAAGGAAAGGAGGGAGACTGGTTGATAACTAGAAGGGTCAGATGGGTCCAGGGGCTTTTTGAGGATGGGGGAGAACTTCTTTGTCTTCCATTCAATGGGTATGAAACCAGGCAAGTTTATACCCTCTCCTCAGGTTTACTATTTATGCAAATTTTAAAAAGGATTGGATAAAGGGTCCTGGTGGTATAAGGAATTAACTTATAAATGTATGTCTGACTAACATTTTTGTAGTCCAGCCAGTGTACATGAAATTTAACAGGGCTGCATCCCACATCTTTAGGGTCATCTCTCCCACATCTTGGAAAGATGTGATAAAGGGTCCCAATTTTATAAGCCTGCGCAACATATGCAGAGAATGAGCCTATGCCAGAGAGTCTCTTACATGTCACTGTGGTATAAGATCTGTTTGCGATGTCAATTGACAAACATAAATGTAAAAAAAAATATCCACATTCAGTGCTATGACCACCCCAACTTCTCATCCCACTTGTTACTGGGAAGTTGGAAGCATCTGTTTAGGAAAGAGCCAATAGAGATTCTCTTATGTCCTCTGTCACAGTGCTGCAGGATGTGATTGTGATGATAACTGGCCAGCCTCAATGTGTAAACTATGGGCTCTTTTAGACGAGCGGCACGCGATCGCGCATTGCGATCGCGCATACTTTGAAACGGCCGCCTTTATTAATTACAGGAGACGGAAGCAGAGTATTATGCGCCTATTATGGCGGTGGCGCATTTTTAAAGTCCACGAATTAAATACCTCATGATCGAGGTATTTAATTTGCGGACTTTAAAAATGCGCCACCACCATAACAGGCGCATAATACCCTGCTTCATAAAGGCGGCCGTTTCAAAGTATGCGCGATCGCGATCGTGCGCCGCTCGTCTAATAGCAACCTATGTCTCCTGGTTGCTGGTATTCTATCCCCAAAGTCCCAGTTATGTCCCTTCTACGCCCACCTCAAGGCCGTCCCCTATGCTCGCCTCGAAGCTGCCACCAATTTGTCCTGTAAAGCTGGAAGCATGCAGTAATTGGCCAGTGAATGTGTCTGTAAGTCTGTTGGGTTTCTCCCCATACTCTCTCCTACAACCACCCTCCCCCTGCCATGCCAAATATCTGTCTCTGACTGGCACTGCATGTGCTACTATTTATCTGAATAATGGTCTTCAAGGGGACTTTAATTCCTTATAAAATTGGGGCCCTTTATCAAATTGTCCTGTTGTTTGTCAGAGATGATAGGGAAGCTGTACGATACATTCCTGACAAATGTTGTTAAACAGGCTGGAATATAAAAATCTTACAGCTGGAAATGAATTTTCATGTTAATGGCTTATAACATCAGGACTCTTTATCCAATCTTTCTGAAATTTATCAGGATTGGTAATCTTGGGGAGCAACATAGCTTTCCCAGGTTGCATGAAAATTGGATGGAAGATAAAAACGTTGTAGTCAGAAATGTTTATGCAGTTTTTTGTAAAATCACAACATTCAATTGCTTATAAAAAAGGTTCCCTTTATCCAATCTCTTTGACATTTGTTACAAATAGCACCCTCCATTGGGGGTACAATCTCCCCATGTTTCATCAGAATTGAATAATAAACAAAAAGGTAGAGTCAGAAATGTTTTTGTTTTTCCCATTATTTAGAAAACAAACATTCATTTTCATTTTTGTTTTCATTATTATTATTTGTCTTTTTCAATATTATATCAAAAAAAGAAAATGAAAATTTTCATTTTCATTATCATAATAACGAAAGCCCCTATTATGATCATTCTTGATTAAAATAGCTTTTAATAGCAGCTCAACTTTTTCATTTCCTGCTGAACATTTCCAGGTGGAAAACATCTGGTTGCATAAGATGTATGCTGTACTCCCTCAGCTTCCACCAGTTTCAGTACAAGGCTCATATTAGGCGGGAATAGCCTAACGAGTGAAGAGAGACCTTGACTGCTCATCTGAAAAGGCAGCCATGCACTATAATTAGGGCAGCTGCTTTAGGAAACTGATCTTGGGGGACTTACTAGAATTATATCTCGCAGAAAACAACATCACAAGGCTGGGATTTAAAAGAAAACACTCTATGGGCTGTCTACTTTTCAACACTCCCAAAATAAAATAATTCCTTTGGGGGGCTAATACAGAACAAACAGTGGAGACACTGGATTTGGTAAGAGCAGAGCAATGACCTTTGGAAGCATGAGCCTGATTCTTGTCTTTTTCACATGGGATAGCTGTTGCTCCACTGATTTCAGTGGGGCAATTGCTAATGTAAGAGCTGTTCCAAATCCCATTGAAATGTATGGGTAGAGGTGAAGTGACTAGTCATTTTTTATTATTTACATTTAGATAGTCATCTGAATATTCAAATAACAATCCACTCAAAAAACTAAATTTGTTTATTCAAGTCTTCAGATTTCTTTTGGATACTCCGATTTTTCTGGTTCTATTGGTCATTTTGGCTTGGATATTCAGTTACTTACAGAATATCTAAAATGAAATGATCAAGAGAACCAGAAATCAGCGGTTGAATCAGTGTTGCATATTCTACTTGACTGGAGTCTTTACAAGGATATCCGCTTGAAGTTCCTTGAGCCTATAATAGCTAATGTAGAGCCTTGTTCCCATCTACAAGTTATACTGTTGTTGGGTGATTCTGTTCTGGAAATATTGTCTCAAGTGGTGAAATTTTGTGCTGCTGCAATTATTAGAAGGAGATTGGGGGGGGGGGGGGAGTTAAACTATTTATTTATTTATTTGACATATTTCTAACCCACCCATCCTGCCACAGGCAGCTCTGGGCAGTGCACATTAAATATTAAAAGCATTCAAACAACTTTAAAATAAACAACAAAGGGAGGAATAAAAATCCCTAACCACCCCCCACCCTAACCCATTCCCCCCATCCTACCCCTTGAAAGCCAGGCAGAACAGCCATGTCTTACAACAGCATCAAAATGAGGGGAGATTCAGGGCCAAACGGGTCTCCACTGGCAGGGAGTTCCACAGCCATGGGGCAGCCACCAAGAAGGCCCTCTCCATTGTTGTCCCATGGCAGACTCGGGGGACCTCCAGGAGAGCAGCCTCCGATGACTACAGGGTTCAATCCAGAACCCGGGGGGTGAGGCGGTCCTGCAAATATGTTGGCCTGAAGCCATGTAGGGCTTTATAGGTGAGCATAAATACCTTGAATCGGGCCTGGAAGAATACAGGCAGCAAGTGCAGAGACTGAAGCACTGGTGTAATATGTTCCTGGCGGCCCAATCCCACCAGGAGATGGGCTGCCGTGTTCTGAACCAGCTGCAATTTCCGTACCATCACCAAGGGTAGCCCCACGTAGACCGTGTTACAGTAGTGAAGCCTAGAGGTGACCAAGACATGGATGATGGTGGCCAGGTCAGAGTCCGAAACATACGGCCAAAGCCGACACACAAGATGTAATTGGTGGAAGGCACTCCTTGCCACAGTCTCCACCTGAGCATCCAGGCAGAGTTGCAAGTCAAGAAGCACCCCCAGACTCCGTACCTGGGGAGCCAGTGGAGGACAGACCCGATCAATGATTGGGGTTGTTACCCCCGCTCCCTTACCCACCATCATCACCTCCATCTTGTCGGGATTCAGTTTCAGTCAGTTTACCCTCATCCAATCCCCCACAGCCACAAG
The DNA here is from genome assembly GCA_003113815.1 of Sphenodon punctatus. Classification (NCBI taxonomy): domain Eukaryota; kingdom Metazoa; phylum Chordata; class Lepidosauria; order Sphenodontia; family Sphenodontidae; genus Sphenodon; species Sphenodon punctatus. Next base: position 2,083,818 of record QEPC01012560.1, on the reverse strand, counting down.
GTACCCATTAAGCACCGAGGCTGCCAGGACTGGGTCTGATGAAAAAGAGGTAGAGCTGGGTGTCATCAGCATACTGATGACACCGCACACCAAACCTCCTGACCACCTCGCCAAGCGGATGCATATACACGTTGAACAGGAGAGAGGCCAAAACAGAACCCTGCAGGACTTTGCACAAGAGGTCGTGGTGTGATGAAAAATAATCACCAAGTACCACTCACTGAGTTCATCTGCCCAGGAAGGAGCGGAACCAGTCAAAAACCATACCACCCACCTCTGCACGGTTGCACAGGCATTTCACCAACATCTCATGATCAACGGTATCAATTGCCACTGACAGATCTAATAGAATCAACAGGGTCAAACGGCCCTGATCTAATTCTCAGAAAAGATTGCCAACCAACGCCACAAGCGCAGTCTCGGTGACATATCCCGGGAGAAACCCCAACTGTGAGAGATCAAGAAAACTGACATGATCCAGATGCTCCTGCAACTGCCAGGCCGCCACCTGCTCAATAACCTTCCCTAAAAAGGGAAGGTTAAAGACCGACCGATAACTGGCAAGGAAGTCAACGTCAAGTGGTGGTTTCTTGAGCAGGGGTCGCACTACCACCTCTTTAAGGCAGCCTGGTACACTGCCCTCCATAAGGGAGGCATTGACCACCCCCACCAGCAACAACCCCATCGTCTCCCAGCAGGTCTTAACCAGCCAGGATGGGAAAGGGTCCAGTTCACAACAGGTGACCCTGACAGCCCCAAGAACATCCTCTGCATCATCAGGGGTCACCAACTGAAACTGATCCCACAAACAAGGACAAAGAAGGACCTCCATAACCTCCAATTACCCTACTGCAGAAAATGAAGGATCAAAACCATAGTGAATCCGAGCTATTTTATCCTCAAAATAATTCCACAAACAAGTCACAGTGGCCACTAGATGACTCCACTCCAAGGTGGAGGGAGGCCAGACTGACAAACCCCCGCACCACCTGAAAGAGCTCCACTGGATTGGATGCAGTGGACGCTATAAGGGCAGCAAAAAACTTTTTCTTTGCTGTCCGCATAGCAATGGCATAGGCTCGTAAACTTGTTCTGTGCCGCAATCTGTCGGCTTCAGCGCATGAATGACATCACAGTCGCTCCAACCATCTTTCCTCCAGCTTCAGCACCCGCAGTCCCTCCAAAAACCAGGGAGGCCTGCAGTTCTGCCACCTGGGAAGCGGCTGCCTCAGAACTATCCAATCAATGGCCTCCATCAGCAAGACGTTCCACAGCTCAATGAGGCCATCGATGGCACAGCTATCCAGATCAGAGGGTATATCTCGCAAAGCCTCCCAGAATCACTCCAGTTCCATCTGTCTACAAGGGTGGACCATTCTAATAGATTCCACATCCCTCCGGGGGGGAAACGTGCTCCAGGAGATGGGCCTGCAGGAAATAATGGTCTGTCCATGACAAGGGCACTTTCAGACTCCAGGGGTGGAGCCAGGGAAAGAGGAGGAGAAAAGGGGCAGTTGGTAGTGGAATCAGATGACTCCAGAGGTGGAGTCAGGGAAAGGAGAGGAGTGGCAGGTAGGGCAGAGGGGGGATGGGGTGTAGGGAATCTGGGATGTCCCTTAGTACAAAACGGGGAAAACTCTCAGTCGCTCTACGATACCAAGGAGATAGGGTGTTCAGCATGGATACCAGCACTGCTGGTCTAAGAATGCCTACGGCTCATCATTGAGGTCAAGGGACAGGGAATCAGAAGTAGGGACCAGGGACCCAAGGGTAGGGGATGGGGAAACGAGGCCCAAGGAGAAAGGGCCTTGGTTATAAGCCAAGGTGAGGGGAGTCAAGTCGAGGGGAATGAGGGCAAGGAGCAAGGGGACCCTGAAGCAAGGGGAGGAGTGAGGGAACCCGGAAGCAAGGGCATACACTGGAGGCACAGGGAGTGAGGGAAACCCTAGGAGCAAGGAGGGGGGCAAGGGAAACCCTGAGGACGAGGGATGGAGCGAGGGAAACCTGAAGCAAGGGGAGGAGCGAGGGAAACCTGAAGCAAGGGAGTACACTGGAGGCACAGGGAGCGAGGGAAACCCTAGGAGTGAGGAGGGGGGGCAAGGGAAACCCTGGGAGCGAGGGAGAAGAAATAAGAGAACAACTAGAATGCAGAGACACCAGGCTACACAGAAACGATAGGAAGGAACAGGGAGATAAAGACAGCAGACAATAGGAATCTAATAGGACATTGAGGGAACAACAGGGAGACAAACTAACATGAAGACAAGGCAGGGTGTGAGAGAGAAACAAACAACCTCTACCCTGGGGTGGGGAAACAAGGGAAGAGGGAACTCCTCCCTTCAAACTCAACATGGCTAAAACTGAACTCCTTATCTTCCCCCCTCATCCTTCCTCTCCTTGCTCACTATCAATAACTATTGATGGAGTCACCATCCTGCCTGTCCCCCAAGCCCGTAGCCTAGGCTTCATCTTTGACTCACCCCTTTCTTTTAAACCCTACATTGACTCTGTTGCTAAATCCTGTCGCTTCTCCCTCCATAACATTGCTAAGATTCGCCCTTTTCTCTCTGTCTCGTCTGCCAAAACTCTTGTTCATGCTCTGGTCATCTCTCGCCTCGATTACTGTAACCTCCTTCTCACTGGCCTTCCCCGGTCTCACCTTTCTCCCCTCATCTCTGTCCAAAACTCTGCTGCCAGGGTCATCTACCTCGCCAGTCGCTTCGACCATGTGCAGCCCCTCCTCTCTTCGCTTCACTGGCTTCCCCTTCCTGAACGAATCCTGCACAAGCTCCTAGTCTTCACCTATAAAGCTCTTCACAACCTTGCTCCCCCCTACCTCTCTGCACTTATCGCCCTCCATACTCCAGCCCGTGCACTTCGCTCCTCCTCTGTCCCTTCTCTCACCCTTCCACGCCTTCCCTGCTCCCCTAAGCGCCTTCGTCCCTTCTCACTTGCTGCCCCCCATGCCTGGAACTCCCTCCCTGTCCACATCCGCCTTGCCCCCTCCCTTCATACCTTCAAATCTCTCCTTAAAACTCACCTCTTTCGCTCTGCTCTGTCTGACTCTTTATCCTGCTGAGCCACTATTCCTATACCTACGATCGGTTTACCCTTATCCTTGCAACATGGACCTGCCTGCTGTCATTCTCATCGTAACCAAGCCAAGTACGTGCACTTGAGACCTCGCATCTTCATGAATGTTAGACCCCTTGTCTTTCCCTCTGTTCCCCTTCCTAAGTCTCTCCCCCAGCTCCTGTCTCTCAGATTGTAAGCCCTAGGGGCAGGAACCGTGTCTATTTTATTACTTTGTAAAGTGCCAGGTACACTGCTGGCGCTATATAAATGTTTGTTAATAATAATAATAATAATAACTAGGCAGAATCACACCAACCCACAAAGAACACACACCATTCCAAAGGGAGGGGAAGGAGCCTCACACACCCAGCACACAAAGGGGGGAAACGGTCCCCAGAAACTTACCACCACCAAACACTACTCACAACAAAGACAAAGGGTAACAAGGTGCATCTAGAAGAGAAAGAACAAAGTGAGTGGGCCAAGCACAAGTCCAAGAGGAAGCGACTTGAAGCTCCACACCTACCACTGCTCTCAGCAGTCCTAAATACTCCACAGAGCCAATCAGATCATGACAGGTGTGGCCATGCCCAGCATCAGGTGTGTGTGGTAAGCAAGGCAAGAGAGAGAGGGAAGATGCCATGAACAGGGAGAGAGCCGGCCCCTGCAGCACATTGCCAATAGTGCAGGCTGCAGAGAGGACCTCCTAGAAGCCCCAAGGCTAGGAGTTCAAGTTCTGACCGTGACAGGCACAGCTGATATCTCCCCCACTAGTGGACCCCCACCTCAAGGCAGGTGCAAAACACAAAGTCTAAGGTATGTCCCCCTTGGTGTGTCGGGTCGCTGACCCTCTGGGACAGGCCCATGGTTGCCATGGCGACCATGAACTCATGCTCCGCAACCTCCAAGAATGGCATCAGTGTGCATGTTAAAGTACACATTGTTGAAGTCCACAGTATGGATGTTTATCGCAACACTAGTCCCAACACCAGATCCGCTAGAGTATTCAGGGAGGCCGCTGTACAGGTGGGCGCATGGTATACAAGCAGCACTCCCAAACTGTCCCCTGTCACATCAAACACCAGATGGAGACCCTCAACCCCCATTATGGATTGCACCGGATATCTCCGAACAGCCCAACCCTGGTAAAAATCATGGCTACACCACCCCCTCTCCCCCATCCTTCTGACGGTGCTGCACGGAATACCCGGCTGGAACAAGGTCAGCCAAAATAGGCCCGACTCCATGTCCAGCCAGGTTTCCGTGAAACACAAAAGTTTGGCCGCATGCTCCAGGATCAATTCCTGAACCGTTGTTGCTTTATTTGCTACCAACCTCACATTCACCACCATCAACACATGGTCAGGGTCCCTCTGATCCAGAACCACCTGCCCCATTGCTAGAGAGGTGGTGGGGGAACAGATCTTAAGCACTTGTCCCACTGCCCAGCTCAAATATACCCCCCATACAGACCATACCTCCCAAGCCCCATCACGACCCCAATGACTGTGTCCCCACCCCACCCAGCCCCAGCTCCCCTCTGGTTGTCCCACCCCAATCGAGGGGAGGATTACCCCCCATGCACCCATTCCCAAACTGAAATGTCATCCTCTCCCTAATCCAATTCCCATCTATATTCCCCATCCCCTTACCACCCCGCTATGAAATAAAGAAACCCCCACCCCCCCCCCCCCCCCCCTTTAAAACAAGTATCCCCCTATACAAAGACCTCCCCACAATTCACTGCCAACAAACAGAACCCACCCAGGCCCCCACCGAGGACCACACCCAACGGTCCTCTAAAGGAATGCCACTGAGGAACCCCTACTGTGGCCGATGTCCTGTCCCTGGAAGCCACAGTGAAGATGGTGGTCCAGCCCCCTCTCCTTCTGCCATCGGGAGGGGGGTAGAGTCCCTGAAGCCTGACTCCCAGCCCCAACAATGGGCGAACAAGAAAGCAGAGCCACGGACAGTGCTATGGGGGCGGGGGGAAGGAGGTGAGCCCAACTGGCTAAGCCCCCTCCAGTGTAACAGTTGTGGTGGTGCCCCACCCACAGAAGTCACAGGGAAGATAGTAGTCCTCCACCAGGAGGGGGGTGGAGTCCCTGTAGCCTGGCTCCCAACCCCCTCTGGTGTAACAGCTGCAGTGGTGCCGACAGGCATGCCACTGAAGAACCCCTGCTGGGGCCAGCACTCCTTCCACAGAAGCCACAGGGAAGATGATAGTCCTACCCCATCTCCCTCTGCCACCGGGAGGGGTGTGGAGTCCCTGTAGCCTGGCCCCAGCCCCGACAATGGGCAAGCGAGCGGAGCCGTGCACAATGCTGCTGGGGGGGAAGGGGAGGAGGCGCTCCCTGGATTCCACAATTGAGTGACTGCCTCCACCACCTCCGCCCACTAATGCCCCACCAACAGCTCTTCGCCTTTTGGTGGTACCCTCTTTATGAAGTTATCCAGTTGTAGCTCCAGCAACCATTTTCCTCACATTAATTTAACTTAATTTTAACTTTTGAATTTATGTTTAAATTTATTTTATTTATGACAACATTGTATTATAGTTTTAAAAATTTATTTTTCTTGTATGTTTTGGCATTTTTTTCATATGTGCTGGCTTATGCCTATAACATTAAAGTTCATGATGATGATGATGATTGATAAGAACCAGAAAAAATAACCCAAAATGAAATAAATATCCAAAATGGGGTAAAAAAGCAAAAACAAATAGTGCTTCAATTCAAATGCCTGTCTGCCATGGGGGACTGGATGCAGGTCGGCCAACTAAAGATGAATCCAGATGAGACTGAGGTGGTGATGGGTGGATGGTCTTGTGGCCTGGGTGACATAGGGACCTCTGTTATTTATGGGGTTCAGCATCCCTTAGTCATTCAAGCTCACAGCCTTGGTCTGTTCTTGGATCCTCTGCTGTGCCTGGACTTCCAGGTTACAGTGGTGGCTGGTGAGAAGGCTGAAACCTTTTTTTATCAGATTCATATCTGGCCACCATCATCCATGCCTTTGTAGCCTCGATGATAGACTACTGCAGTGAACTCTATGTGGGGCTCCCCTCAATGACTGTTTCAGTTGACAGAAGGTGCAGTTGGTGCAGAATGCAGTAGCCTGCTTCTGTCAGGGGCAGGTTGCCAGGAGCACTTTACATCAGTGCTCCAGAGTCTGCACTGGCTGCCAATAACTTTCTGGGCACAATTCAAGGTGCTGGTTTTCACCTATAAAGCCCTAAATGGCTTGGACTCCAATTATCTGAAAGACCGCCTCTTCCCTCATGTTCTGTCGCAGCCTCTGAGGTCAGCAGACAGTGCCCTCTTGCAGGTACCATCTGCCAGCTAGGTTTCCACAACAGGGGCACGCAGAGAGGCATTCTTGATTACTACCCCACAATTATGGAACTCTCTCCCCCTGGAGATTCATCTAAATCAGTACCTGTTCATCTTCTGGAAATGATGGAAGACCTTTTTGTTTGGCCAAACATTTGGCAGGCCGGGATAGGACTGGGTGGGATTGGGGCTGTGCTAGGGGTGAGGGGATGTTTTAGATTTTTTTAATACATTGTAAGCCACCCTGAGCTTTAATAGGAAGGGTGGGGTACAAATGTAAATAAATAAATAAATAAATAAATAAAAATTAATGGAATCACTGGATGCAGAATATGCCATAGATATTTCTTTCAGCTCTACGTGTCTTTCCATGTGACTCCCCTTGTCCTTGGATCAGCCTCTTCCCAGCAGTGTGAGTGAAAGGAGGAGGATGCCCAGGGTTTCTGATTCAGAGCCTCTGATTCATGGCTTGTGAATCATCATGGCAGCCAAATGAATATGCATTTGGCTTTTCATTTTGCAAAGAGCAAACATGATCTCCTGACGTTTGTTCCATTTGGCTTTTAATAGCACAAAGCTCAAGAGAAGGCATTAACATTTCTCACTGCTGATTCCTAGAGAACTTTGACAGGATGTGACATGCATCTGGTTGGCATGGCTCAATGGACTTTTATACTGATGGTTTAATTCAAATATAGTTGCTAAATCCAAGCAGGAGCATGTAAGGAGGGAGAAGAATTTCAAGATAAAACAGAGCAGTACATTCCAAAGGTCAAAACCATTGGGGAGCCTTCTATCTCACCAATTTCTGAGGTGACCCCCAAAATTGAGATGCCTCTTTCTTGTATTTTCAAAACCAGTTCATTTTTTACAGAATTGTTGATTTCAAATCTTAGCAGATGAACACATATGAAAAGGTTTCTTTTAAGAATAAATACAATGCTTAACTCAAATTTTAAAAAGTTTGATATATCAGAACTTTAACTTAAGGAGACGTTAGAGAAATTGGTCTGTCTTTGGTACTGTAGAGACCTGTCCAGTCTTAAAAACAAACTAACAATATTTAAAATTCTGCGAAGAATTTCAGACCAGTAGAAATGAGTGGTTTTTGTGTGTGTGTGTGTGGGGGGTCATTCTTAGCACACAGTTACAAGAATTTGAATATAACAAAGAAGTGTTGTGATCTTGCTGGGAAGGTGGGGGAAAGCTTCACTGCTGATAAAAACAGAATCCTGAACAGCCGGAAGAGCATTCTGACATATTCTCACTTCTATCAATCAATACTAGGTGCCATTTTGAACTGTCTGGGTACACTTCCTTCTGGTAGAGAATAAAGGAAATTTTCACAGTGATAGTGAGCATCTTGGGTATGCTTTCCACTATTGTATGACCTGCCAATCTTCACAAAGTAAAGTGAAGTCATTACTTTTAGAGCATCCTTCTGAAGAGCAGAGAATGTCACATATTTCCCCTCAGCTACCTGGTGGTTTTCTCTGCCAGGGGGCTTCATAGTTTTCTAAGGATTTAGTCACACGAGCTACAGTGGGCCCGATCCCTGCATGCCCCATGGTGGACAATTGTTGCCACCACACTTTGGGGCTAGCACAGAGAGCAGGGCAGACAGTCAGCCCACCCCAGGCGAAGGCAGGCGAGTGGGTTCCTGTGGTACTTCCTGTCATGTCCGCGGGTGGACCAAGGCACTGGCCAGATGAGCAGATGCCTGGCTCTGCCTTACCCATCCTTCCTTCCCTGCATTGCCCAGAATCCCACCCCCTGCTATGATGTGGCCACCAGGGAAAGTCTTAGGATTTGTGGGGCCCAGAGTGAAGATAAAATGTGTGGGCACTGGTGACCCCTCCTCCCTGGGGGACAACCTTTGTGGTGCCCTGAAGGTGGTCATGCTTGGGGCCCTACTGAGAGGGAGTGGTGCTCCCACAACCTGTCCTGGTGAAAACAGAGGCCACTGTGGGGCCCTCAGAAAGAGCGGGACCCAGGGCAGCTGCCCCAGATCATCCTGTGCGAAGGCCAGCCCTGGTGGCTGCATGGGACTGGAGATAATACCTGCCACTCGAAACCCTGGAGCAGAGCACACCATGTGGCAGGGCAGGCTGGAAGTTGTTCCACAAGTAGTGGCACTACACTTTGGGTAAGGCTGTTTCACCCTGCATCCTCAGCCAACAGTCAACTACCCACCCCGTGGTGGGGGGCACATCTGGCAGCTACCGGGCACACAGTGCATTACATTGCATGGCACTGGTGACTGAAGTGTGAGAAGGCTGCTCAAACTGCGGTAGGTGTATTGTATGGCTGTCCCCTATGTGGTCAGAGTTCTTCTGCAGTCTCACAACTGGTTTAAAACCCATTTCTTTTCTAATTTTTTTTACATCTGTACCAGAACCACTTCATATGGATTAACCTATGGATTAAATAAGCCATTTCCGGAGTCATGATGATTCAGGGGTGACAGCGAGTGGCCAAAGAGTGATAAAAAATAGGTGTACAAAGAGTGCCCCATCAGGCTTATTTACTATTCCAATTGTGATTTTTTATTATTATTATTATTATTATTATTATTATTATTATTATTAGCTTTTATATAGCGCCAGCGATGTACCTGATGCCTTACAGAGAATAAGATAGACACGGTCCCTGCCTGAGAGCTTACAATCTTAAGACATGAGTGTTATTGTAGTTAATTCTGCTAAGGTCACTACACTAATTTAAAGACCGAGTGGGACTAAATGCTAATTTTCTGTCAAAAGCCTTGGCACAGCCAATGAGAAGTTCATGATTTCACTAGTTTGTTGCTTAGAAAACAAATTTAAATAATCTGAGCTTCCATCAGGTAATCAGGAGTTGTCCCAATTGTGCACACAGGGGAAGGCTGTGATTGGTCTGTGTACTGTAGAACAAGACTGTAAGAGGAAGAGCCTCGTAATCCTCACTGATACCATTTTGTTGTGCATTTGTTCCATACAAAACAAAGGAAATGTGTAGAGACCCTAAAACTGGGTTCAGATAGCTGGGTTTACTGGGCAATACACTAGGGTGAAATTAAATGGACAATAGCCCACAAGACTCTCATATTTGGTCTGGACAGCCCCCACTCATGGGGTTTTGTGCAGAAAACCCAACACACAGGCAGGAGCCACACTCCTCCCACCAACACCCCTCACAACCATAGGAAATTCTGGGTCCAGGAAGTTCACCCTGCTGTTTGCTTCCTGATATCACCCCCGCCCCATCCCCCCACCCCCCACCCCTACTGGAGTGCCATTTTTGAGTGCTCTAAAGTGAAATTAAACAATAGAAGACTAATGTGCTCGCTACTTCAAGCGCTGGGACCACTCTAGGTGCTTTGTCCACATGGACAATGGACTAATAGATGGGGAGGTGGACACGTGGGTGAATATTTGCCCAGATTGACCCACACGGTAGGCCCACAATGCCCCAGGACTCTGCTGTGAGTGGAGGCTTCATGGTATATGACAGCATGCATTTCACAGCCACCTAATAAATGGGCATCAAACATGGGTGATTCAGGCATGGTGCACACCCAAGGTCATCAGGGGCATTGCCCCTCCTGTGCCCCTCCTGCAATTTACCTCAGTCTCAGACAGTGTCTGTGTCCAGTCATGCCAGACCGAACCAGTTTCTGACGCTCAGCAGGTCAAAAAAGTCTTGTTGGGCTCCCCCAGCTGCAGCAATCAAATCAATTTCAGGGTGGGAGGGGGGTACGCCAGGAAACTGTGCATGCATGTGTCTTATATGACTGTGCATGCGCAAATTGTGGCACCCGCAGTGCATAGCCAGGCCCAGCATTGCAGGCTAGCTGCAATCAAGTGGGGATGGGGGTGGGGCCTGGCTGAGAAAAGCAAGGTGTCCCATAAGGGATGAAAATAGCTAGAACACGCTTTGGGTGGCTGGGAGACCCATCCAAGTGCACTGTATGGGAAACAAAAGTTCCCATTAGGATCCACTGGGGGACAGGTTTTTATAGAGCCCTATGGGCTCACTTTTAAAAGGCACCTGGGAGCTAATTGTAGGAGCCCAGGTGAGATGTGCAGTTGTGCTGCAAAAAGGAGGTTGGATCCTTAATAAGAGAAGCAGGCACTCAGGCAGGGACCAGCGCGCATGCTCAGTCAGTGAGCACAAGGGGTGTTTTTATTGCTCTGTGTGCACTGCTGAGATGTGGCCATTTTGTGGGGAGACTGTGTCCTGGCTGGTTGGGACTAACTCTCTGCTGTGCCTACTGCTGAGACTTGATTGACTCCTTGGTCCAGGCTTGGTTCCAAGGGACTCGTTTGTCTTGCTGCTGCTCAGCAAGTGAATGGTGCACCAGCCTGCTGCCTTATTTGATGTGGTGGTGAGTAAACTGCTTAGGGGGAGGTGGAACACTGGGGAAAATGGAGCTGGACTTGGGGGGAGTGGGGGGGAGGTAGACTGGGAGACTGACAGCAGGTGGGGAATGGGGCTGGGGGGAGTGGGGGATCTCGGGGAGGCTGGCTGGGGAATGGGGCTGGGGGAGGGGGTGGACTGGGAGACACTGGGAAATGGGGCTGAGGGAGAGTGGGGGGACAAGTGGAACTCCTTCCTAATGCTTTTGTGGTGTGCTGAGGAGAATATGGTTGACTTAAGATATGGAGTGATTTCAGTCGTCATGCACTCCCAGGTCACCACAGTGGATTCCCAACCATGGCGAGCCAGCGAACCCCCTCCCGTGGTCCAGAACAGCCCCGAGCAGACGTGATGGGAGCAGTACCACGGCAAGGAAATGGACAGCTGGACCATGACCTGGGGCAGTGCACCAGATGTTAAGCTGATTCCAGACCGTGGTTAGAACACCCAGAAGCCACCGTGGTGGGACAGGAGGCAGCCATGGCTGACTGAGGGCAAATGAAGCCCAAAGCACCCAAAGGCAATGCCCACACAAGGGAAACAGGAAGTGAGCGGGAGGAGGGAGAAGAGGAGCAGAGGCGGCACGCGCAACAGGAACAGGGAAGCCAAGGACCCAGCAGGACACAAAGCACACACAGATGGTCGGGTGCAAATACACCCGAATGGGAACAGAAGGAAGGGGGGAGCACACTGGGGCACACAGGGAAACAACAACACAGGACAGGGAATGGACAGACACCCAGTAGGGGACATGCACACAGCCAGGAGCAGAGGTATGGGGAGGAGGGGGACATCACCCCAGGAAGGTCAACACACACAGTACCATGGACATTGGGGGGGAGCCACAGGCCACAGGAGGGGAGGGGACTGGCCTAGGATGAGGCCGAGACACAGGGAAAGGCACCCAGAACCCCACTGACATCACAGGTGGCATGGGCCACCCAACAGAAACACAGGCAGCCCAAGTCACAGGCATCCCCACGGGGACAGAGCAGGGTAACTGGGGGAGGGCAACCAAACAGAGGAAGGCACTGGCGCGGTCCAAGGCAGGTCCATACGGCAAGGATTCCCCCACACTAATGCAGAAGCATGGGTGGGGATGGATGCCAGATGGATCCTGTGGGCAGCATGTGCACCGCCCCCCCTCGGAGGAAGCTTGGAGGCACTGTCCAGGGGCCCCAAGAGCCACACAGTCATGGAGACACCCGGGGTGGGGGGGCGGGTACAGACACAGGTGACTGGGTGGCCATGCAAGGGAGGACCACACCATGAGGAGATCTGGGAGAGGTCACAGACAGCAGGAACCAGCCAAGGGTGGGGCGGGCACGGCGAGGAACACCACGGACAGCGAAGAACAGGAGGTGCCCATGGAGGGGGCACAGTGACACAGATGAGCGGAATGGAGGCAACTGACCCAACCAGAACAGCTGCAAGGCTGGAATGGCAAGGAGCGTGTGGACAGTGCTCCAAGTCAGCAGGGAGGTGCAGGGAGCACACAGTGGGGCTGTCATCCATGACACCGAAGACACAGGGGACTTCACATCCAGCTGCACAGAGTCACGAAGGGGGCTGGGATGGGTTGGCCCACCAGATGCACATAGTGGGGCCACTGAAGCATGCCCCAGGAGTAGCCCAAGCATGCCATGTGGTGGGCAACAAGGTAGTAGACCTCAAATTGATCCGGGCCAGTGAACCCTACCTGGACATCAGCACAGGTCCACACAGCTGCCAGTGCCACCAGCTCTGGTCCAGTGGGCTCCGACAAGGAATAGTCAGCAGCAGGGGGCCAAGGCAGGTGCCCAATCTCCAATAGGTGGTAATATGCCACCGCACGCAACCCCTGGTAGCCACGGGCCCCATGGATGCAACAGAAGAAGGAAACAGCCAGAGCACGGCCCCCCTCCTCCAGACAGGTAGTGAACCCAGTCAGGCCACAGAACAAGAGGGTGGACACGGTCTCCGCCATGGACCATGCCACATACAAGCACCTCATCTCCAGAACGCACCCATCAGGAAAGGGATGGAGCCCCAGCGCCTCCGCATGGAGCTGGCACGTGCTACTTCTCGCCTCGTAGCCGAAGTAGCAAAGGCCGGAGCTCAGATTCACTTATGCACCAGAGAGGGTATCTGGGCAGCACAGGAGAAGTTGCATGGCCGGGGAATGCCACAGGTCATATAGGGCCATGGTCTCCTGGAAAGTCCAGCTATGGGGGGTGTCAGGCGATCCGGGGTGCAGGAGCCCAGGGGCAGCACTGCCAGTCATGATCCAGTGGGCAGAGGGTCTGAGCATCAAGGAAATTTTATTATTTATTTATTTATTTATTTACATTTCTATGCCACCCCCCTCATGCCCATGGCATCTCGGGGCGGCTAACAATGCAGTAAAACAATAAAATATATTAAAACCGATATCAGTTTTAAAATAATTTTAAAAAACCCCAACCCTAACCCTACCCTCCAATTCCCCCACATTCCCCACCCCACCAATCTCCCCCATTTACCCCTCCCACCCCTCCTCCCTTCCAAAGGCCTGAGTGAACAGTCAAGTCTTGCATGGCTGCTGAAAGGTGAGCAGACCCGAGGCCAGGCGGGCTTCCTTCGGAAGGGAGTTCCACAACTGTGGCCTGACCACCGAGAATGTGCTCTCCATGGTTGCCCCCCGCCTTACATGGGGGATCCCCAGATAGGCACCCCCGGTGGATCAGAGGGTTTGTCCTGAGTCATGGAAGGTGAGGCGGTCCCTGAGATAAGAGGGGCCAAGACTGTATAGGGCTTTGTATACCAATACTAACACCTTGAACTTGGCTCGGTATGCTATAGGCAGCCAGTGCAAAGAACGGAACACTGGTGTAATGTGCTCACGGTGACCCGTCCCCGTAAAGAGACGGGTCGCTGCATTCTGCACCAGCTGCAGCCTCCGAACCAATATCAAAGGAAGCCCCACGTAGAGTGCGTTGCAGTAGTCGAGCCTCGAGGTAACAAAGGCATGAATGAGAGTGGCCAGTTTAGGTCTGGAGATGTATGGGTTCAGCCTCCGCACCAGATACAGCTGGCGGAAGACGGCTTTAGGCACCGCCTCCCCCTGCCGATACAGGTGGAGTTCCACATCCAAAATCACCCCCAGACTCTGAACCTGCTGGGCAACCAGAGGGCAGACCCCCTCAATAGGAGGAGCCGACACCTCCTTCGCCCTCCCCACTTACCATCACCTCTGTCTTGTCTGGGTTCAGCTTCAGTCTGCTCTGCCTCATCCAATCCGCCATGGCCTCCAGACACTGGGAAAGTATCGAGACTGCATGACCTGGGTCCTTTGAAAAAGAGAGTTACAGCTGTGTGTCATCAGCATATTGGTGACAACACACCCCTCACCCCCTCACGATCTCCCCCAGGGGCTGCATATACACATTAAATAACAGTGGAGACAGAATTGAACCCTGCGGAACACCACAGGTCAAGCCCAGGGGCATGATGTTTCAGCTCCCAGCACCACCCGCTGGCTTCTATCTGAGAGGAATGAGCGGAACCATCCAAGAACAGTCCCGTCCAGACCCCCTAGATCTCGCAGCCATCTCAACAGCAGCCCATGGTCCATGGTATCAAAAGCGGCTGAGAGATCTAGCAGGACCAGAAATGTCAACCATCCTGCGACCATCTCCTGGTAGAGATCGTCAGCCAAAGCCACCAACGCTGTCTCAGTACCATAGCCGGGGTGGAACCCATATTGAAAAGGGTCAAGGAAACCGATGCTATCAAGATGCCGCTGGAGCTGCAGTGCCATCACCCATTCAATAACCTTCCCTAAAAAGGGAAGGTTAGAGACAGGGTGGTAGCTGGCGAGCGCATCCACGTCTAAAGATGGCTTCTTCATCAGGGGATGCACCACAGCTTGCTTAAGGCTGGGCACCAATCTACCCTGCTGAAGGGACGCATTGATAACCCTCGCCAGCACCATCCCTAGCGTCTCCCTGGAGGCTTTCACTAACCAGGACGGGCACGGATCGAGTTGACAACTGGTGGTCCTAACAGACCCCAGGACATCCGCCTCATAGGCTTCCTGAAACTCAACCCAAGAAGATGGACCAGACAGGGCCTCCGCAACCTCATGCTCCTCACTTACTGACTTCAATCCGGTGTCAAAGTCGCTCTGGTTCTGAGCAATCTTGTCTGTGAAGTAGGTGACAGATTGCACACAGCGGGCCTGGGACAGGTCCGCATCCAGGCAGAGGGAGGCGGGACTAACCAGCCCACGAAACACCCAAAATAGCTCTTCCGGGCGTGACTTCTCAGATGCTATGAAGGCAGCAAGGAATTCCTTCTTTGATGTTCTCACAGCCTCAACATAGGACCTCAAATGGGTCCTATGGAGAAGATGGTCAGATTCAGAGTGAGTCCGACGCCAGCGTCACTCTAGTCTCCTACCTGCCTGCTTCATACCCCGCTGCCCTGTTGTAAACCACGGGGCCCTGCAGTGATGAAGCGGAGGCAAGGGATGTTTCAGAGCCACCCTGTCGATAGCCATCTCCATCAAGGTGTTCCAAAAGGAGGAGTCCTGAAGCAGGGTATAGGTGGGCCCTGCTTCAGGCAGAATTCATGGACTCCTCCCACACTGCCAGGAACATAAAGGCAGCCCTGAACGCTGTGTAGAGGAGTGGGTCACACCAGGAGCACCGTTCACCCCGGGGTGTGTGGTGACTGATAATACATCCAATATAGTGAGGGCTCTACACGATGCAAAATGTATCAGCATCCCTTGTGCTGCACACAACCTCCACCTGGTGGGGGGGAAAAGGAGATTGGGGCAGGCACCCTTAGCTCCCTGATAGAGCGGGGGAGGAAGCTGGTAGCCTTTTTCAACAAGAGCATGAAGGGCAGCGAAATCCTCCAGGCCAAGCAGGCTGAGCAAGGCTCCCCAGGGCATCTGCTGGTGCAGGATGTGTCCACAAGGTGGAATTCCACCTTCCTGATGCTTGAGCAGCTTGTGGAGCAGAAAGCCACCTTGCATCAGGTGGAATTGGACATGGACAGTGGGACACCTCCAGGCTTCAATGGGCCAGAATGGGAGATCCTGGCACTGACGGTCCTAGTTCTATGACCCTTCCATGAGGTGACAGAGACATCCACAGCAATGATAAGCTAGGGTTCTCTGGTCCAGAGTCTCCATGGGAGTCTGGAGGAGATCATGCTGCAGGGGCAGGACTGTGGCCCTAGGGGCAAGAAACTGGGGGCTGAGGTGGTTGGGCTGGTGCAGAAACTTAATACAGGCCTGACGGCGAGGTTTAGCAAGCTTCTGCAGTGCGGGGAATATGTTGTGGGAACAATGCTGGACCCCAGGGTCAAGGGCAGCATGGCACACAAGTCATCCCTCTATGACCTCTGGAAGGATGATCTTGTGGGGAGGGTCCGGAAGGCAGAGCGGGCTCTTTGGAGTGCGCGGCAGCAGCAGCAACAGGATGCCGCAGGGGTTGGTGGGAGTGGGAGCAGCAACTCTCAGCCAGTGGCAACTCTCAGCCAGTGGGGTCTATCCCTGCCCCCAGCGTGAGCAATAGCAGCAGCACCAGCTACAGCAGGATTAGCAGCAGGAGCACCCCTACTGTCAGCACCTCCTCCTCTGCATGGACCACAAAAGGAAAGGGACTGACAGCGTGACTGAGGGAAGTGGGGGCGGTGGTGCCCAGGGACAGCTATGAGAGGGAGTATGATGGCGCCTCAGCAGCAGTTAATACATACCTGGATGAGGAGCCATGCATCGATCCCAGCAGCGATCCCTTGGCCTACTGGGCCAGCAAGACCAACATGTGGCCGGCCCTGTCTGAAGTGGCCAGTGGATTATTGTCATGCCCACCAACCAGTGTCCCCAGCGAGTGGGTGTTCTCTGTTGCGGGGGACATTTGCTCCCCGCACCGCCTGAGACTGGGGGCCAAGTTGGAGGAGCAGTTGATCTTCTTTAAGGTCAACCTTCCACTGCTGGGATTCCCTGAACTACCCCTGGACAAGGAGTGATGGTGCAGTGGCACACGCCATCCCATGCCAGGGGAAGTCTTGGGAAGGGGCCCCTCATCAATAAGGGTTGCTGCTGCTGAGCTGAGGTGCTGTCTCTCCCTCCCACTGCTTCAGTGGTACCCTACCTGCCCCCCCCCCTCTCTCTCTCTCTCTCTCTCTCTCTCTCTCTCTCTCTCTCATACTACATGGTCTCGGCCGACCTATCTGACTGACTGCATGCTGCAGTGTGGCATTGGGAAACTGTAAGCCTGCAAGCTTGCCTCTGGCTAGTGGCTAGACGATCTCAGCCCGCCTATCTGTCTGGCTTTCTATCACGTATGCTGCACAGTCTTCGCCAGCCTATCTGAGTGCCCTGCCAACTTGGTGCCAAGGTCCCAGCCTGCCTTCCCTACTGCCTCTCATACCATGCTGCCTGCCTGCCCGCCCGCCTGTCCAGATTGCAAAGCTTGAACCATGCCTCAGTCTGCCTGCCTTCTGCTCATGCCACGCTGCCTACCCACCCACCCACCTGCCCAGTTGGTCTAGATAAAATCCTGTCTCAGTCTGCCTGCCTTCTGCCCATGCCACGCTTCCTGCCCGCCCGCCTGCTCACCTGCCCAGGTGGTCTAGATCAAAGCCTGCCTCAGTCTGCCTGTCTTCTGATCATTCCACACTGCCTGCCCACCCGCCTGTCCACCTGCCCAGGTGGTCTAGATCAAAGCCTGCCTCAGTCTGCCTGCCTTCTGCTCATGCCATGCTGCCTGCCCACCTGCCCAGGTTGCAAAGCTTGAACACTGCCTCAGTCTGCCTGCTTTCTGCTGATGCCATGCTGCCTGCCCACCCACCCAGGTTGCAAAGCTTGAACCCTGCCTCAGTCTGCATGCCTCTCATGCCACGCTGCCTGTCTGCCTACCCTGGCAACCCTGGGTGATGTGCACCACTGGTCTGGTAATCCTGCTGCTGCTGTCTGCTGGTCCGTGGGTGCTCCGCCCTGGCCAATCCAAATGTGCCCACGCAATTCTGCTGCTGATGTCTGATGCTGTATGGGAGCTATTCCCTTGCAAATCCAACCATCCTGGCTCCATGGGTGCTGTGTACAGGCAAATCCTGCTGCTGCTGTCTCTTCTGTTCCATGGATTCTGTGCCCTGTCAATCAAAGGTCCGCTGCTGCTACTGCCAATGCTGCCTCTGCTGTCTGTGCCATGGGTTCTGTGCCCTGGCAATCCAATGTCTGCCGCTGCTTCCAACGCTGCCTCTGCTGTCTGTGCCATGGGTTCTGTGCCCCAGCAATCCAATGTCTGGTGCTGCTACTGCCAATGCTACCTCTGCTCTCTGTGCCCGAGCAATCCAATGTCTGCTGCTGCTACTGCCAATGCTGCCTCTGCTCTCTGTGCCCGAGCAATCCAATGTCTGCTGCTGCTACTGCCAATGCTGCCTCTGCTCTCTGTGCCCGAGCAATCCAATGTCTGCTGCTGTTTCCAATGCTGCCTCTGTTCTCGGTGCCTGAGAAATCCAATGTCTGCTGCTGCTGCTGCCAATGCCACCCATGCCAATCAGAACTCATGTTGCACAACTGGGTTTTGGCCACCACCATTTTGGAAATTCCCCGCTAAAGAGCTTGGAGTCTGGCAGCCATATCCCCAGAATGAACTCCCCAATTTGAGAACCACTGGCCAATTTGATTTGTGGCAGATCAGGGAAGAGAACCCAGGCCTCCAGAGTCCCAGACCAGTGCTCTAACGTCTGCACCACCTTTTATTGTGCATCATACAGCATCTAGAGAGAAAAAGCATCTCTCTCTGGATACAGCATCTAGTACACAGACGTAGACTTTGCTCACAGCCTCTAGGTGCGACTGCAATATAAAACAATCACTAAATTCTATTCTGGGTGGGGAGGAGGAGACAGAACAAAAGGAAGTCCTTTGTGAATACATTACTGCAGGCAATTTCATTATCAAGTCCTTCTAAATCATGTCATGCATGTCTCAGTCCTTTACAAACACTGCACTAGATCCAGGTCTACCAAAAGAAATTTGGGGACCTGGGGATCTCAGGCCCTTACCCTTCCAATATGCATCAGAACCTAACATTAGGCAATCAACAGGGAAATTGGGGGTGGGGGGCTGGGATGAGATGGTTTTATAAACCCAGGAAAATTCTCAGTGGCATCCTAAAAGGGGAACAGGTAATTTTCAAAGGCTAAAGCAGATCCTGGGGAGGTAACTGCCCAGCTACTGCTGCACTTTCAATGCTCAGACTTTCAGCAGCTACAGATGTGTTGACCACCCTTGGCCCCACTTCTCTGTGGCACAGGGACAGGGAGCAACAGAGAAGCAAGCCACAGCAGTGGCCAGAAGACTGATTTGAGAAGGGCGTGGCAGACTGAGCACTTATTGTGCAAATCAAGAAGTTTACCCTGCCCTGATCCTCAACTAGAAGTCAGTAAAGTTTCACTGGGTTTACACCAGCTGAGGACCTGCCTCATTAAGTCCCACAGAGTCTTGCAGAGAGATAGGAAAGCATTTTAGTGCCCAAGGTCACACTGTAAAGAGGCTGAATGCACAAGAGCACTGCTAGCCATGTGCCCCAAACCCAGTACCCCCCATTCGTTCCTATATACAGGTTCTTTCTTCTGTGAGCTCCAATAACTGTAGCCCTCTGGGTTAGAACTGGGAAAGATGAAATGCAGACTATTCCAAACCAGGAATTAGAACTGGGCTCTCTTGACTCCTGTCCCACAACTGAGCAATGCTGCACACTCAAAGGCTGCTGAAAGCATATGTCCTGCTCGGCTGCCCTTGTTAGATGTTAGAACTTGCAATAAATGACAGAATAGATGATGATGAAGATGGAAAAAATACCACTTTCAGCCAGAATTTCAAGATAGCTATTAACGCCAAGGATCACTGCTGTTTCAGCCCTCAAAAATACCTGGGGGACACAAAGTGGTAAGCTCAAAACTGCATGCACAAAGCAGTTCTGAATACTTTCAAACTTCTCTAGAAAGGAAAGCCCCCAGATAGCCACAGCATACAACAGTTGCGTAATTACTTTAGCCTTAAAAAGGCACAGGGCCGGGCCTGCTAGTTTCCCTCCATGGGAATAAAAAAACCTCACAATGGTACTAGTAGTTTTCCGGGTCTGCGATCTGGCTACTTCAAAATGGGATGTCCGGTGGCAAGATGAAGAGAAAACCACCCCAAGATATTTTTAAGATCGTAATTGTTCTTCGATGCAGACCCACTTGGGTCATTGATAGCAATACTGTATCGTCCGCGTAAAGAAGAATGGGTAGTCTCCTGGCACCCAGCTTCAGAGCATGCATGCTCTTTTCTAACATAAAGGGAATCAGGTCATTAACGTAAAGATTGAACAGTGCAGGGACTAGTATACAGCCCTGTCGAATTCCTCTGCAAAGTGGGATGTCATTAGAAAGGGGAGCATTCCTAGCAGGATGCAATTGCAAAAAATTATCCTGATGAAGTTTAACTATCAAAAATAGCAAGCAGCCATCAATAGAGGACTCCCTTAGTTTCAACCAGGGGTATTCCATGTCTATGGTATCAAATGCTGCTTTAAGATCTAGGAAACAGCAAAACAGTGAGGCAGCACAAAAAGCACCATAAATTTGGGACTCCTGGGGGCAGAAGGCAGAGGTGGAAAAGACAGAATGGTGCTTGGCTATCTCTTAGGACCCACTGACACACGTTCAACTGATGTTCGCATAAGGAGCAATGCATCTTGCTGAGGAAGAGTTTCTCATAGAGATCGCTTGGGGTAGTGTCTGTGATGAAGTTTCCACTCAAGCAAAACTCAGCCAGCTCTGACAGAATGGTGCTTTCCTATCTCTTAGGACCCACAGACATGTTCAACCATCATGGGTCTGGGGCCATCATTCCTCGCACAGAGGCGATGTCATTCCACCGCATCAAGAAACAGCCACTCCATCCCCTGGACCCATCGTCAGGGTCCTGGGGCCAGGTTACAGGCAGGGAGGGCTGTGACCAAGATCCAGAAGCTGACACTTGAGCCCCAGGACCCACCGTCATGGGTCTGGGGTCATCATTCCTCACACAGAGAACCAATTTTCATCAACTACATCAAGAAGCAGCCACTCCATCCCCAGGACACACCATCAGGGGGTCCAAGCACATGCCCTGCTGGGCAGTCCTTGTTTAGCTCCAACTGTCAAGCACAGTTAAGCCTCTCAGGCTGCTTCCTGGGGAATTGAACTACTCCACAACAAAACTCCACTCCCAAATCCCCTGGATAAGCAACCCCAAGTCTTTTGTCACATAAGGAGGAATGCATCTTGCTGTGGAAGATTTTCTCCTGGAGAACCCTTGGGGTATTGTGACGAAGTTTTCAATCAAGTACTGCGAGGAAGAGAAACTCAGCCAGCTCTTCCTCCAGGTACGTGATGTATCTTTCATTATCTGTGAGGGTCTTGAATACAGAATGGTGGTTGCCTATCTATTAGGATCAACTGACACATGTTCAACGATGTTCACATGGTACCCTTCTCCACTTCAGCCTTCAAAGTTCTCCAGCCCCAGGACCCACCATCAGGGTTCTGGGGCCTACGTTACTGGCAGGGAGGGCTGTGGCCAGTATCAACACGCTGCCACTCTTCTAGCCCTAGGACCCACCGTGATGGGTCTGGGGCCGTCTTTCCGCTCACAGGGTACTGTCAATCCTGCTGCTGCTGTCTGCTGTGCCATGGTTACTGTGCCCTGGCAATCCAATATCTGCCGCTGCTGCCAATGCTGCCTATGCTGTCTGTGCCAGGGGTTTTGGCCCAGCAACCCACTGTCTGCTGCTGCTGCTGGTATTACATGTCAGCCATTTGCTCCTCAATCTTGTAGACTGTAATAGCTCAGATGAGTGCACCGGCAGGCAGGGGCTGGGTGAACATTACAATGGGGCAGAATGGGAGATCCTGTACCTGACTACCTTTCAATCGGCTGTGGAAAACAGGCTATTGGTGATCGCCCGTCTCTTCGCAACAACACTCGCCTATCTCTTAGGATCGATTGTTCGTGTTCGCACATCCCTACAGATGACATTCCGAATCATCTCCACTTTGCAGATTTGACTGATGGCACATATCCGGTTGTGCAACGTGCATTTCATGCTGAGTTCCTTGAGGATTTCTGCAGTGATGATGTACTCAGTTTGCTTGTCTTCTGACGATTTGGAGCTCGCCCGAGATGATCTCAATCCTAAAAGAATCTTAAACTTCTCCTACAGTCCAGGATCCTTGTTCTGTGACTTTGCCATGGTTACCAAAAAGGTGCCAGGGTACTTACTTCCACCCTCTCCAGCCAGAAGGCACCTGCCCTTGCCCAGCCCCCTTACCTCATTGTTCTCCGCTTGGGAGATCAAGACCCCCTTGTTCACCTTTCCTCCAGGCCTCTGGCTTTGCTCCTATTCGAAGGATTGGCTTGACATCACATCTTAAGAGGTGGAACCCGACGAGGGGAGGGGTGGGAGTCTAGGGGCCTCTAAGCCCTGCGGGGTCTCTTGGCCCTGGGGCGTTTGCCTTTCCCCACATCCCTAGAGTGGTCTTTGTAGGGACAGGATTTCTTCTTCTGGGGAGGAGATCTCTTCCTTTTTATTTGGGAGAGAATCTCCCTGTGAACCTCCATATGGGTGTCCTGGGCCGGGGTAGGGAGAATCGAAGGGCTTACTGTTGCAGCATCTGCTTCTGTCTCCGCGTCCGCTGCTGCTGCAACTATTCTCCTTGTAATGGCCATTTTGGCTCCCACTCTCTCCCTGACGCTGCCCCTTGCTGTCACAAGGTCTTTAAGGGGAGGGCGAATGTCCCGCCATCACTCTTTCACTTTCCCGCCTTTGCTGCTACTTTGGAACGCGGCCCGTAGAGGGAGCTTTCCCACCTTCGCCACTTCTCTGGAACATGGCCTGGGGGGGAGATATGGGAGTTATCCTGCCGCTGCTCACTGGGCTATGAGCCACAGGGTGCAGGGAGGGCCATGGCCCTGGAGCCAGTAGAGTGTTGGGGGACGAGAATGCCACCATGGCTGGAGGCCGGGTGGAAGTGGCTGTAGTGGTGGTGGAGGCTCCCAGCCCCTGATAGTGCCCGCTCCTGAGCTGGTGGATGCATCACTGTCAGGCTCTGGCCACGACCAACATGGCATGCTCCCAGCTCCAACGTGGTTAGGGTCTATGGAGACCTATAGTGA
Source organism: Sphenodon punctatus (assembly GCA_003113815.1). Lineage (NCBI taxonomy): Eukaryota > Metazoa > Chordata > Lepidosauria > Sphenodontia > Sphenodontidae > Sphenodon > Sphenodon punctatus. The sequence goes on along the minus strand of QEPC01012560.1, from coordinate 2,060,829 downwards.
GCTCCCCTCAGGAGGCTGCTAGACCCACTCCTCGGGGTCTCCACACCAGATGGGGAAGGGGACACCCGGGAAGTCCTTCCCACCCCCTCTCCAGAGGGTGGTGAGCAGGGATTAGTGATCTAATCCAGCAGGGTTAGGGTCTGAGGAGACCTATAGCGATCTTGGGGCTGCTAGGCCTGCTCTTTGGGGTCCCCGCACCAGGTGAGGAAGGGCACACCTGGGAAGTCCTTCCCACCCCCTCTCCATAGGGGGGTGAATAGGGATTAGAAATCTAATCCAGCGGGAATAGGGTCTAAGGAGACATATAGAAAGCTCCCCTCAGGGTGCTGCTAGGCCAGCTCTTCGGGGTCCCTATGCCAGATGGGGAAAGGAACACCCAGGAAGTCCTCCCCACCCCTCTCCAGAGGGGGGTGAACAGGGAGGGGAATTCCTCCCCCCCGACACCTAGGGGAAATTTCTACTTTCCTTTGTAATTCCTTACATCATTCTCAGCCTGGACCTTAATGCTCTTGAACTTTAAGGTGCTGATGGCTCCCATGCATGGGGCCATCAATAAAGTATGTCACGCAAGGCATGCAGATTAGCAAAGTCATGCCAATGGGTGACAATCGGGGGTGAGGGGGATTAGTCACATGACATTAAACCCATATGTTTGTGTCTTTGTCACAGTTATTTAGTATGTGAGTATTTAGGTAGGTGACTAGGTGTGGGTGGGGAGTTTTACTTGCTTTCCTGTCACCCCTCAGTCTCTAGACCTCCTACCATTTGCTTTCATTCTGATCATGGAGATGGCCCCCAGGCCTTGGCCTATATGCTATCCATGCCAAGGGTTCTGTACCATGATCACCAATGTCTGCTTCTTCCAGTGCCAATGTCCCCCAGGCCAGGCCTCTATGCTGTCTGTGCCATGATGCCATGGCATCAAGAAACAGCTGCTGCTGCCAGGCATATATTCTGTCTGTACCAAGGGTTCTGTACCCCAGATTGCCGCCAAGCTCAAAGCCTGCCTCAGCCCACCTTCCTGCCTCTCATGCCAAGGTGCCTGTCTTCCCTCCCAGGTTGTTGCCGAGAGAGAGAGAGAAAAAAGAGAGAGAGAGAGAGAGAGAGAGAGAAAGTCCACCCACTACTTGAAGGAGAGACAAACGGGGGTGCTGCTTGGGCCAGAGCCCCCCACACTAAAGTACCCTCCCTCTCTCTCTGTGGCATACAGAGAGTGCTAGGGGATGCTGCTAGTGCTAGGGGACCCTGCCTGGCTGGCACATGCCAATCCTGCCCTCCGAGGGGTGCTAGGGGATGCTATGGATTGCAACTAGAAATCCCCTGGAAGTGGCTGGCACGTGGAAAGCCTGCCCTTATTTGGGGGTGCGTAGGGAAGTAAAAAAAAAGTGAACAAACCTGCCAGCACCTTCTGAGGCCGCCGCTTGCTCTACTTGCTCCTCCTCCTCTGAGGAGCCGGGCACCACCACCAGAAGTGTAGTATGGGCAGCAACCTCCTCCTCCTCCTCCAGCAGCAAGTTGACCCCCAGCCAGGTAATAAGCACCGCAGATTTCTTCTTCTTTTTAAAAAAAATCACACACACACTAGCCAAAACACAGTCAGTCACCCAAAACACTCACCAACACTCACCAACCACCACAACAACAGCACACCCAAACACAGCCAAAACACACAAACCAAACAACCACCCAGCCAAGCACACACTCACTCACCACACAGCTCCGCATGCACTCGAATTTCCTGTTTCTGGCGTGATCACGCGCTCTTGTGATACTTTTACAAATGCCGAACTGAGCATGACCAAAGCAAATGCCAAACCCGAGCCTGACGACCGGACCGAAGTCCTGAACCGAACGCAAGAACCGAACCAAACACAAGAACAGAACAGAACAGCCGAACCCGAACCGCAACCTGTTCACACATCCCTACTCCATGCACATCATGTACGTGGGTGCCCTGCAGTCATATTACTCAGAAGTCATGGACCCCGCCCCCCCCTCTGCCGTTCTTGTTTAAAACATCCCATAAGGAACAAGCTCCTATTCCCTGCCAATGCCAAGTTGCAGCAATAGTGTCCAGGGCTGAAAAAAGTACCTGGAAAAACACAGTAATCCTGTCAAATCTATAGAACCCAAACAAAAAATGGTGGTTTAAGTAATAACCGATACATGTTTGCACGCCATTTGGTATCCATTTTGGTTATTCTGCTTTGGGATTTTTTGCTTTTTCATTTGTTTAATTTGGTTATTTCAGAATTTCAGTTATATTATTTTGCTAATTTTTGCACTATTGTGCATGTGCAATTGCCAAAAATGATGCATTTGAAATGCCAAAATAACCAAAGAGGAAAACTGGAGACCTGAAGGAACTGAAACATAATATCCCCCAAAATCAGATCTGCAAGTACCCATTTCAGTTGTGATCATTGTTCAAAGGAATACCTGAAAATGTCAACACTTCTGCATAATAAACTCATTCATTTCCACTCCAGTAATGTCCCTGTCAGAGCTCCAAGATGTAGGTGGACCTGTAGGGGTAGAAAAGGGCCTGAAGTTGTTGCAGAATGCAGTGGCCCACCTTCTCTCAGGGACGGGTCGCTGGGAGCACATTACACCAGTGCTCCAGAGTCTGCACTGGCTGCCAATCGATTTCCAGGCACAATTCAAGGTGCTAGTTTTAACCAATAAAGCCCTAAACAGCCTGGGACCCAAATATCTGAAAGACTGCCTCCTCCCTCATGTCCCCCTGTGGCCCATTAGGTCAGTCATGGGGCTCTCTTGCAGGTGTCATCCAGGGCCGGACTTAGGAATGTTGTGCCCCTAGGCCCTTCTCAGGCTGCTGCCTACAAGCCAAGCCCTGCCCCCAAACCCCACCCCAAACTAAGTCCAACCCCCACACTGCATGTTCATGGGTGGGGGAGCCCAGTTTGAACACTGCAACGCATCTGCCCACAGTGAGTGGGGGTGCATGTGCACACCCACCTAACACGCATCCCCACTCATCCCCCACTTGTCCCCATGCACGAAGCAACCGGGAAAAACGGCAGTTGTTCGGTGGGTACGGATGAGTGGGGGTGAGTGGGGATGCGTGTGCGGCCATGTGCATGCCCCACCCATGCACTGGCATGCCCACGGACCCCCCACCCAGTGGAGCAGTGTAAAAACGGCCTGTGAGGAAACATTCAAGGAAGAACAGAAGGTTGCTGCTTTGTAAACAAGTTCCTTCAAGATGTGTTCCAAAAAATTCTCACAACACCCACCCTTCCAGCCCTGCATGGAATTTTCTTATATTCCTAGCAAGGATTGGAAGAAACTGTCATTCTGAGGGGGAGAGTGCTTTTTATACTAGATAGGGATGGGCGAACAGGTCGCAGTTCGGTTGTTCAGTTGTTCAGTTGTTTCGTTCGGTCATTCGGTTCGGTCGGTGAGTTCGGGTTCGGTCGTTCGGGTCATTCGTTGAGTTCGTGTTTGGCCGTTCAGTTCGGTAGAGTTCGGTTCGGCCATTCAAAATTGTATTGCGTGGTCCCGTGATCACGTCGGAAGTCAGAAACTGGAAATCTGAGTGCGTGAGGAGCTTGTGTGGTGAGAGAGTGTGTGTGGTGTGGCTGGCTGGCTGTTTGGGTTTGTTTAGTGTGCTGGTTGGTGAGTATTGGTGGGTGTTTGGCTGGAGTGCTTGTTTTATTCAAAAAAAAAATTAAGAAGATTGAGAGTTGGCCTGTGCTGATCAGTTGCTCGGGGGCAAATGTGGTGCTCCCGGAGTTGGCGTCAGATTTGGAGGCAGAGGTTGCTGCTGCTGTGGTCGCTGCAGCACCTACAGTGGTGGAGGAGGAGCAAGAGCTGGACACAGGAGGTGCTGCCACTCCTGCCAGGTTTGTAAACTTTTTTTTTACTTTGAGGACAAGAAGAATACTATCCCTTAGTGCGAGCTCACTGGCGTACAGGTGGGTGTGTGGGTGGTGGGCTGGGCAGTCAGGCACAAACTGTGGGCATCAGCGGGTGACAGGGCAGCGGATGTCTGCCACTGAGAGAGAGGGTACTGTAGTGTGGGGGGCTCTTCCAGAAGTCAGGCATGAGCACGAGCACCCCCACCAAACATGTACCAGCCATCTCTAGCAAGGGTCTCCACTCTCCAGTTGCCATCCCTACCTAGCACCCCCAAATATGGGCAGGATTTGCACGTGCCAGCCATGGTCTTTCCAGTTGCCATCCCTAGCGCCCCAGGGAGGGCAGAATTTGCACGTGCCAGCCAAGGTCTCTCCATTGCCATCCCTCCACAGCACCCCAAGTAGGGCAGGATTTGCATGTGCCAGGCAGGGTCACCATCTCAGGTTACCATCCCTAGCACCCCAAGGAGGGAGGACTAGAGGCATCATCATATATGCATGATATTACTTAGGTGTTCTTTATGTGTTCCTGTTTCAGAGAGGGTGAGGAATCGGATGCCACTCCCAGTGCTGGTTCCAGGCCAAGGAGGACACTGAGGTGGAGGTCACCAGAGCCACCCCCAGACATTCAGCAGACAAGGTCCGATGTCTGGTGGTTTTATGAGAATGGTGATGGAATCGCAACAACAGGGAATGGATTGCCCTATGACCTGTTAGGATCCTGTTAGGATCGGAAGTCCCCTGCAGAGAGAGATTGACCACCCAGTCCACCCACTTGTGGAGACAGAATGCAGACAGGGCTTGACACAGACCATTGGTCTGATGCAGTATGACTCTTCTTATGTTCCTATCTTTTTATGCTCTTTAGACCTGCGGCAAACCATTCAGGAGGCAGAGAGAACAACATTGGGGCTGATCACCCATATTGAAAGTCTCCTATGGCCGGACGATGACACAGCAGGAGGACTCTGGCATGGCCATGGAACTGGAGCATCAGTGCCAGAAGAAGGGGGGAAGGCAACCTGAAAGGGACATGATCAAACCCTTTGCCCCCCTCCAGCCCTGATGTGGAGTCCCCCGGGCCCTAGGCGTCTGCAGCAGCAAAGACCTTTTGAGACGAAGTGGAGAGGCCTGGCTGCTAGATGATGACGGGTGTATGCACCATGGAGAACCACCTGGTGGAAGTTCAAGGCTCTCAAGGTGGAGAAAAAGCAGGTGGAGGCGGACTCCCCGTACGTCTCCGCCGAGATGGAGAGGCTGGAACTCTACCACCAGGAGGTCTCTAGGTGGCATGCAGTCATGGAAAGGGCTGTGGAGTTCACCCTGGCCCATGGCTATGAAATGGCAGAGCACAGGGTGACCGCCCCTCAGTCCTGTGCTCCCCGACACCTTTTGCCTTTCCCCCAAGTTCCAGGGGACAGGTCCAAATACTAATAGTAGTACCCCTTAAGTTTCCTTTCAATGTTTGGTTTTGGTTTTAAAATGTTGTTTTGTTGTTGTTGTTTAAATAGTTTTAATAAAAGTTGTTATATTTTTTGTTATGAACTTCGTTTAACCTGACCAATCTTTTATCCCTATGTGCTGAAGTTCTGGAAGGTAGGTGGCAGAATCTCATACAGCTTGTCGATCCCTGCGAGCAGCATCTGGCTGACTCCACATTTAGTGTAGTTAAGGTATTAACCCAAAGATGTGCCAGGCAGCAGCAGGGTCTCAACTTGCAGACAGCCCCTCAGGAGGGGCAGGGCTTGTGTCTGTGTGGGTGTGCCAGAGAGAAAGAGAGACAGGCTCCTTGTCATCGGGCATTAGGCGGCGGGAGCTGGTGGTCGCAGGGGCTTTTATTTCCAGCAGCTTCAGCAGGTATCCGCGGGTGGGTGCGGAGGAATAGGCTGTTGCGGGGGGGCAGGCTGGTGTGTGGGCACCGGGCTTCTGAATGCAGTGGAATGGAATGCAGTTCCAAGTGACTGGAATGATGGTCCCAGAATCTCATTGATGGTTCCTGGGATGGGCGGGCATGACTGATTCAGGTACAATGGAATGATAGCCTATGTGAGTTTAATAATAATTATGTCTCTAGAATTAGTGCATGGTTGGGCACACTTCATTCAATCAAGCGATAGGTGGTAGCAGCAAGAACAGGAACGCACACAGGCATGTAGGCATGCAGGCAGGCACATATAGTATGTTGTGTTATATTAATGTATTCCATCTCATTCTGGTAGGTTTGCTGCTGGATGTGGGCAATGGACATCGATCGGGTGCATAAGCAAAGATGGGCGTTTTTCCTGGTTCTGGCAGGTGGCAGCTTGAGCTGGATACACCTACCTCTCCCCCTCCACCCCCATATCTCTCATTCTAGTGGGGAGCCTCTCTCTCTCTCTCTGGCCATATAGTGCATGTGACAGGCAGCATGGGTGGGATCGTGTCTGTTTCTCCTTCTAGCAGTGAGGAGACTTTCTCTTATTTCTGTGTGTGTGTGTGTCTCTCTCTCTCTCTCTCTCACCATGAACAGCAGGTTGCATAAAGAAAAGGTGGAATGACAGCATCTCATGAACGGAATGACAGGACACAAGAACCCTGAGGGTGGGTCCTGGGCTGGGGCTAGAGTGGCAGCTTCTATATATTGGACACAGCCCTTTCTGCCAGTAACGTAGGCCACAGAGCTCTGACAGCAGGTCCTGGGGCTGGAGTGACTGTTTTTTTATGCCATAGCACAGATAGCATATAAGCCTGGGGGCCATTTGCAGCAGCAGCAGACATTGGTTGCCAGGGTACAGAACCCTTGGAAGAGACAGCATATAGGCCTGGAGGCCATTGGCACTATCATCTCCAGACATTGGTTGCCAGGTTACAGAACCCTTGGCACAGATGGCATGGGTTGCCAGGTTACAGAACACTTGGCACAAACAGCATATAGGCCTGGGGGCCATTCGCAGCAGCAGCAAACATTGGTTGCCAGGGCAGGCAGGCAGGCAGGCAGGCGGCATGGCAAGAGCGGCAGTCAGGCAGACTGAGGCAGGATTTGAGCTTTGCAACCTGGGCAGGCGGGCAGGCAGGCAGCGTGGCATGAGAGGAAGTGGGGCAGGCGGACTTGGGCAGGGTTTGAGCTAGGCAACCTGTGTGGGCAGACAGGCACCTTGGCAGGGGAGGCAGGAAGGTGGACTGAGGCATGCTTATAGCTTGGCGGAAACCTGGGTGGCAGAAAGGCAGCATGGCATGAGAGGCAGTAGGGCAGGCATGCTTGAACATTGGCAGCAGGGCACTCAGATAGGCCAGCAAAGACTGTGCAGCGTGAGAGGGCGAGAGCCAGTCAGTGTCACATAGGCGGGCCAAGATTGTGTAGCCATAGGCCAGCTGGAAGGCTTACAGTTTGTTTCCCAATGCCACCCTGCATCATGAGGTCAGTCAGATAAGGCAGCCAAGGCCATCTAGTATGAGAGAGAGAGAGAGAGAGACAGACAGAGAGACAGAGACAGAGACAGAGAGAGAGGCAGGGCAGGTGCTAGGCATTGGGAGGGACAGCACCTCAGCAGCACAGTAGCAGTAGCCCTAGCCCAGATTGAAGAGGAGGAGGAGCCCCATCCCAAGACTGCCCCTGGCATGGGAAGGTGTGTGCCACTGCACCATCACTCCTTGTCCAGGGCTAGCTCGGGGAATCCCAGCAGCGAAAGGCTGACCTTCAAGTAGAGCAACTGCTCCACCAACTTGGCCCCCAGTCTCAGGCAGTGTGGGGAGCAAATATTCCCCACCACAGAGAACACCCGCTGGCTGGGGACACTGGTTGGTGGGCAGGACAGGATGCCCTTGGCCACTTTTGACAGGGCCGGCCACACGTTGGCCTTGCCGACCCAGTAGGCCAAGGGATCGCTGCTGGAATCAATGCATGGCTCCTCCTCCAGGTAGCTCTCCACTGCTACTGAGGCACCATCATACCTCCTCTGGTAGCTCTGGGTGGGCAGCACCTCCCCCACTGCCCTCAGCTACACTGCTTGCCCTTTTGTGCTGGGCCCCATGCTCCCCAGAGTGGCCTGCATACAGGAAGAACTGCTGGCAGCAGGGGTGCTGCTGCTCATCCTGCTGCTGGTGCTGCTGCTACCGCTAGGGCTGGGACCAGGGATAGACACAGATGGCTGGAAGGGGTTGCTGCTCCCACTAGGGATGGGCGAACAGATCACAGTTCGGGTTCAGCCGTTCGGTTCGTCTGCGTTCGGTTCGTCTGCGTTCGGTTCGGCCGTTCGGTTCGGCAGTTCGGTTAGTTCGCTGGGTTCGGGTTCTGCCATTTGGTTTGGCCGTTCAGTTCGGCTGTTCGGCCATTCGGGAAATGTTGTTATGGGTGTTTTTGTTGTTTTTTATATGGTTTGGGGGGTTTTTATTGGGTTTTATATGGTTTTCTTTTGTTTTTTATTTGGTTTTTTTGTTTTTATATGGGGTTTTTTAAATTTAATATTATATCTATCTATCTACACTAAATCTAACTGCTATTAACTATTCTAAATGCTATGAACTAAATGGATTATCTAATAAGTACACAGGCCTACTCCTACAAACACTAAAACTAAATCACTAA